>JANPWX010000329.1:27608-64651 GCA_024734555.1 Trochalopteron elliotii | reverse complement strand
CCATCCATCCATCCATCCATCCATCCATCCATCCATCCCTCCCTCCCTCCCTCCATCCATCCATCCATCCATCCATCCATCCATCTCCATCCCTCTCCATCCATCCTTTTTTACAAGGGCATGGATTGACAAGGAAAGGGGGAATGGTTCCCACTGCTAGAGGACAGGGTTGGATGGGATATTGGGAAGGAATTCTTCCCTGGGAGGGTGGGGAGGCCCTGGTACAGGCTGCCCAGAGCAGCTGTGGCTGCCCCTGGATCCCTGGAGGTGTCCCAGGCCAGGTTGGAAGGGGCTTGGAGCACCCTGGGACAGTGGAAGGTGTCCCTGCCCATGGCAGAGGGTGGAATGGGATGAGCTTTATGGTCCCTTCCCAGTCAAACCATTCTGGGATTCTACAAAAAGTTTTACTGAACCATTTCTGATGTTTATGGATCCCACCATCCCCAAGTGAGGAGCTGAACCTGCTTGGGAGGAAATCTCATCCCAGGAGGGTGCCCCATCTAATGGCTACACCCCAGTAATTCCTGGAGGATTATCCAGGGATCCATTGCTCTGGTGGAAGGGCAGGGCAGTGGTGGGGGGACTTTGTCAGATCAACAAAAAGGGCCATGTAAACCAAAACCCACCAATGAGGGGAATAACAAACCCCACTCCTGCAAGAGTCACTCCACACCTTGTGTCAGACCTGGAGACCAATTTGCAGCAATATAATAAAGATGTCACTTGGAAAAAAAAAATCTGTGCTTTAAGGGAAACAACTTTTGTCTACCTCAAGATGTACAACTTGTGTGACAAGAAGTGTGGGTGTTATTTATATTTCTTGTATTTCCTCTAGAAAGAAAATGGTGCTATGGGGTTTAAGTTGCATTACAGTCCTGCTTGTACCTTGTGTTAATTTTTATATATTCCTTTTGATTAGAATGTGCATGTTTGTGTTGTCCAGTGTTGCACAAGTGTCTGCTGTGCTGTGTTCTTGTCAGTCAATAAATACTTGTTGTTTTTAAAGAATGTTCCTTTCTGTCTTTCAGGGAACACCCCTGGGAAATACCTTTGAATAACCCCATTCCTCCACAGTCACAGGGATGTTATTCCTGGAGTTCTGCTTTTGGCTCACTGTGTGCAGGAGATAAGTGGGAATGCCCATTGCTGCCCACCCACCCATAAGGGCTGCCCAAGTGGGTTGAGCTCAGGTGTTTCTGCCTTGAGGAAATGTGACTCTGGTGAGCCAAACCTCATCCAGGACGTGTCAGTGGCACCTTTCCTGGAGCAGCAAAACACACAATGCCTCTTTGCCTGGTTGCTCTGCCCTTTGGCTGGTGCCTCTGTGCCACATGTTTGGGTGTGGCAGCTTGTGGAACTTGTGAACTGGGCTGATGGAACTGGGGTAAATGTTGCTGAGCCTCAGAGACATGACTGCAAGGTGCCCTGTGCTGGGCAGGTTCTCCCTGGGGAGGTGGAAGCCCAGCTCAGTCTTTGCAGGGAGGGATGATGGACTCATGCTGCAGTGACTGCCACACCAGGGGCTCTCCATTGTCAGTGCCACACCAGGGGCTCCCTGCCCTTCATCTTGGGCACACAGGAGCTGCTGGCTCTGGCAGTGGCTGAGAATGGCTTCACCAGGTGCTCCCAAACAGCTCCTCCAGACCTTGGTTTGGCACCAGGCCACCATGGATGGTGACATCTCCTCACATTGTGGTGCTCAACACCACCACAAGGCCAGAGGAAGGGCCTTGGCCATGGCTGTGTCCAATGCCCAGGCCAAGCTTGGTGTGGTTTGGGCACATCCAGGGCCAGTGTGTGCCCAGGCCCAGAGCTGCCAATCGTGGCCACACCACTTCACACTGTGGTTTTCCTTCTGGTTGGGATCCTGTTACTCTGTCCCTCTTTCCCCACCACCAGCTGAATCCTCTGCACAGAATTTCACTTCTGGACTGTCAGAAGGGTGTTGCCAGCCCTAAATGTCAGCATGTGGCTGTCCAGCTCTTTGGCCTGTCCTGAGGGAAAGTGTGTCAGGAATACCCTCCAGAGGGGTTGGGTTCTCCCAGGTAAAGCATCCCAGTGCACTGGGGATGATCAATATTTCAAAACACTCACTGGTCCTCTCCCAATCCTCTTCCCACACTGACTCCTCAGGCTCTACTCTACCTTTCCCTGCTGTTTTTTAAGGCCCCAAAGTACTTTCCCCCCAGGTAGTATCTGCTTCCCTGGAAAAATCTGCTTCCCTGGAAAGCTAAAGCAGCAGTAGAGCTCTCTGGACAGGCTGAACTGGATCAGTGGCATTTTCTTGGGGACTGGATGAGGCCAAGGGGAGCAGACCTCACACTGTGTGTCTGTCACAGCTCGGGCTTGGGTCAGCCTGGGGTCCCCAGGAATGTCCCTTCTCCCCCAAACCAGCACTGCTGAAATGGGGTCACCACCACCCCTGGAGGTTCAGGGAAGGCACACAGGTCCCAGGTATCAGCCTCTTCAGCTGCCTCATGGATGAGCATTGGACTTGTTTTGTATCCTCAGTTATCCCCAGTTAATCCTTCTCCTGCCCCTGTGTGGTACCTACAGAACCTCCTGGGAGGATGAAGGGTGCTGGCTGGAGTGATTTTTTGGGACAGACAGTGCATTAGGAATCCCCACCCAGCCTGGCTATGCTGCCCTGAGAAGCAGCAGTGGCTGCAGGCTCTCCTGGGCACTCTGGGCACAGCACGAGGTGGGTTTTAGAGGGATCAGGAAGAGGAGCTGAGGGGAGACAACCTTTGCTTCTCTGTTGGGGCCCAACTGCCCCAGTGTCACCTTCAGCTCAGCCTTCCAGGCTGCTTTTGCCTCTCAGCTCTTCCAGGGCACCAAGAGGCAGCAGGGCTTTAGGTCCAAGGACTAAACAGAAATGTCAGGTCTGGCTGTGAGAGGGAAAGGTCCTAGAAGGACAGGTGAGGAACTGGGTGGCAGAACATGGGGAGGTGTCCCATCCTTCCTCAGCAGTGTCACAACACCGAGCCTGGGCATAGAAGGGACCAGCCCAGCCTTAGCAGGGAGATAGTTTTCCTGAGATCATCTGTTCCTGGGAGAATGGTGATGTGAGGAATTTGTTTTCTCCATGGTGTTGAGTGGAGGGGTTGTGTGAGCCCTGGGTGAGTGCAGTGAAACCTCCTCGTGCTGCTTGTTACTGTCACAGTGGGATTAAAATGTCATGGGAAAGAGCTCCTGGCAGAGCAGGCAGTGGGATCCCTGCTCATTTGTGCTGAAAATCCCTGCCCTTGCTGGGTGCAAGAAATCAGCACCTTCAGGGTCAGGTCCTCCAGGGTGTTGTGGGAGATGTGCTGGGTTGGGGCAGACAAGCTGTAGCAGCTCCCAGACATTCCTGCTGTCTCTTCCCCAGGGTTCCAGGGAGCTCTTTGAAGTCACAGGAAAACAGCAGGACCTTGGGCACAAAAAAGTTTTTAAGGTCCCTTCCAACCAAAACATTTCTGTGATTCTATGAGAAAACACGAAGTAGTTTGCAAGTCACACTTTAAATATAGGAAATGCTGGAAATATCTTTTATTGGCACATCAGTGTCTTCCCAGCCAGGTTCTTTCTCTAAGCAGCATCGTGGATGACCAAAGTACCATTGCGTTGGGAGCAAACAGCTCAATGGAAACATTTAAACAACAGCACAAATCACAATCCTGTTTCATATCATCACTGTGGGGCTCTGGCAATTCCCAGTCAAGCAATTTTCCCCTCTCCTCCACAACTGCATCTAAATTATTGTGTCAATCCAACAGCCCCTACAGAGACAGCAGCGAAGTGTGAGCTGTGTGTCCATCACGTGGCCTCACCACTGTCCCCACCTCAACCTGGCTGCTGAAACAGCAGCTGAGGTTGTTTGCTCTGACATGTGGGGTGATGGCTGGCTGAGATCCCTGTGCCCACCCTGTGCTCCCTGTACTGCTCCTGGAAAATCCCTTTCAGTGCTCTGGTTTGTCCCTGACCCTGTGTCTGTGTGCCCCAGGCTCCACTTTTCTAAAACTGACCATTTCAGTGGCTTCCAGCCTGACCTTGGGTGTCTCAAGCTGCAAATCCTGAGTGAGCCCAGGAAAAGAAGGAGGCACCTCCCAGGCAGGGCATCTGTATTAAAGGTTTAGGACAAATGAACACTCTACTTTTTCCCAGCTTATACAAGTTTTAAATCCCACAGCCGTGCCTGGAACAGTGGCCTCTGCAGCCTGTGCTGTGTTTGCTAATGCCTTTCTTCTGCACTTGTCTGAAAGGCTTTGGGTAAAAGGTTCTGCCAGGCCTCATTTCTGAAATGCACAAAACCTTCTGCCAGCTTTGCTGGGCCTGGCTTGGCTCTGACTCCCAGCCTTGTCCTAAGGGTTTGATACAAACCTGGGGTGTGAGTTTGGAGGGATCACCTCTGCCAGCCCTCAGCCAAACCATCTATTCCTATCCATTCCTGTGACCCAGCAATTTGAAATATTAATGGCTATAGATAGGACATCTTGGCAAAGATGACAAAAGAGACACAAACTACCGATCAAAATATAAATTGCTGAAATCTTTGTATACCTTTTGTCCATGGATACAGGCACATCCCAAGTTTTCTGTACTTACTGATAATCTTCATTTCCTAGTAAGATATTTTCCCACTGAAATTACATTTCTCTGCTCTTTTTTAACCAAGGGTTATGAATGTTTTGCAGAGGATTTTGGAGATTCTTCCCCTTTTTGTCTTGGTTAGTAGATATCAGGTCTGATGCCTCAGATCTACCAGATCTTGATGATGTTGTCAATATCTGTTGGTGAAACATTCTGGATGCAGAAATAACTCCCAAGACTCCACAGAAAGGGTCCCAAATGGCACATAAGAAATGCTCAGCTGCTGGCCCTGTTTTGGAACCCTGGCAGAACCCTTGCAGATATTCCACCTACAGGGATGCTTTTAGCTGAATGTACAACACAGCCCTTAGATTTTGTCACCTTTGCTCTACCTGCTGCCAACTGCTTTCCTACAGCCCTACAAGCAGCAGGGAATGGATTTTGGCTGTTGGATCCCAGGCACAGCATGTGCTGAGCCAGAAGACATTTGCTGCAGCACCAGGTCAGTGTCATGTGCAAGGGAATGAGAGTTCTCACATTTCCACTGCTTTGCACCTCGACAGACCTGTGCTCATGTAGAGAAATTGTAGATGGCTGTGCAAAACTCTGCTGAACAGCTCTGCTGTGTCTCCCCCATCCCACCCCATGCCCCCCCCAGCTGCATCCACTGCTCCAGGTGTTTCCTCTGCAGAGTTTTCCTGGTCTCCATCTGACCCTGGTAGGTCTGGAGACACAACTCCATGGATAGGCAGGATGGAGAACTGGGCAAGACAACCCTATGGTGCTGAAATGTCTCCATAAGGTCTTGGATTCAGCTCTTGCCCATTAAATCAGTTATTCTGAGTCACCTGCTGGCCCTTGGAAGGCTCTGCCATGGATTTGCTCCTGCCTGATCCTGTTGTGGAGACACAAATCCATGCCCTGGTGTTGTCTTGATTCCACCTTCTCCTTACCTGCAGCCTGGTCTGATTTGGCTTTCCTCCAACGTTCCTTTTCCTCCCTTTGTTTTTTATCCAGTTTCTGCTCCCTCCCCCACCCTCGACTCAACCCAAATTCTTTCTTTCCCTCTGTGCTGCTCTTGCCAAAACCCACCTGCCTCTTCCATTTCTCCATCCCCTCTTGCTTTTAGCAGGGAAGTTATTCATGGCATTGCACTGCCCCAGGCAAACTCCAGCACAAAAATACCTTGGGAGCACGGGGGCATGGCTGGGGTGAGCAGGGCAGGCAGGGCTGCAGCCAGATCTCACACACAGGCAGCTGGGAAAAAGGTCTTGTGTGGAAAGAGAGAACTGTTGGGGGTCTCCCAGCTCCTGGTGTGGCCACAGCTATTGTTCACACTCATCTGCTGGGCCCTTCTCTCCAGGTTTTGGGAGTTTTGTTTGTCCTGGGAAGAGCTGTTAGCAGGGCTGGTGTCAATACTCACACAGTCACTCCTGTTCCCATCAGGGTTACCTGGTGGCAGGGCTGGGAGATGGACACAGGCACTTGTCCCCTTTTGAGTGTCTCAGCTGCAATCCAAAATCAAGCTTGCTTTGGTTTTCCTCTCTTTCAGTTCTGGGACAAGTTCTCCTGGTGTTTAATCCAATCCCTGAATTCTGCAGGTCTAGAGAGGGAGAGAAGGAAACAGAGACAAAGAAAAAGAGCAGCAGGTTCCTCTTGGCTAAGGAACGGTAGCATTACCCAGCTAAGGAGACAAGAGATCCACAGGGAGAGCAGGAGCCAGGACACAAGTGCAGATGAGGTGGGAAACCCTTTCCAAACCACGTCTGCCTGTTTCCCCGGACAAGCCCAGCAGCATGTAAGACAGGGAAATAAAGATCAGCAGCTTGTACTATCTAGGTTGTGACTTTCGTGTTACTGACTTGGGAGAGGGGGAGAAAGATCCCCTCCCTGCTTTCCAAAAACACACCGAGGTCACCTGAAACCAGCACATTTTACTTTTTTTTTTTTTTTTTTTTAAATCTCCTTAAGCACATTTCCCGCCCCCGTGCTGAGCTGGAGCTGCTCCCCGCAGTGCCCAGGGGCTCCGGGAGCACAGCCCGGGCAGGTGTGGGGAGCACGGGGGGCTCTGCCCCCAGCCCGGCTCCGGGAGGGGTGGGGGGGCTGCTGCAGGGGGTGACACACGTCAGGAACCAGAGCTGCCAGCCTCAGGTCTCACGTTTCGGCTCTGGAGGGAGCCGGGTCAGGTTTGAACAGGAGGTTTAGTCTGTAGCCCAAGGTCAAATGAGATTTCTGTGAGACAGACAGTGACATGTCCCACTGGGCTGCTTTTACAGAGATAACCCAATGCCCTCCCCAAGCCTCAGCCCCCCAAACCCGAGCAGAGGTTTGGGGATGAGCAGGATGGGCCACCCTCATGTCCTCTGAGGCAAAACTCCAACGTCACCTCCCCAGCTCTGCTGTTGATGTGTCTGTGGCTGTGGGCAGCTCCTCCAGGCCCTGCAGGACAGCACAAAGATGCCCTGGCTCATAGGAGGCCTCCAGATGCTCACATAACACAGACATCAATTGCCTTTAGCATTAGTAACTGAGGGCATGTGCATTCCTGTGGAAGTTTTGGAGGATAAGTCTGAATTCCAGCTGAAGGAGTGATGTTGTCCCAGTCTGCATCTGCGTGCAGATGGAATTCAGTTTGGCCTAAAAGCAGCCTGGGGCTTGGGAAGAGTCATGAACACTGATCCTGGGCTGTCTACCATGGCCATGATTTCAGTAAGAATTCATGTAAACCTACAAAAAGCTCAACTTCCACAGTGACTGAAGGGATTCTGAAGGGAAAGAGGACCACCCTCATTGCCTCCCCCATCAGCTGTCACTGTGCTCTGGGCCAGCACCTCAGCCTGTGAAGGAGGCACAATTTCCAGCCTCATCTCCCCTGGAAGTTTAACTCTGGCTGGTCTGGCTTGGCTGCAGCATCCACCATGTGATGTCCTCATGATCCTGAGAAGGTACAACCTGTCACACAGTCACTTACAGACTGCTCAGGTTACCACTCTGACTGCATTGCTCTTTCCAAGGGATGAATTTGGTCATATAAAAAGGAATCAAGTGTGGGAAAATAAAAAAAAGACATTCTAAAGCACGAGACCAAAGAAGTTTGTAGTGACTGTAAGCAGTTCCCTTAATTCTCCTGTACTTCATTTTCTGCTTCTTTGATATGAAGAGAAGTAAATGCAGAGTGACTCACTTCTCAATTGAAATAATTCTCTGCTAATAAATGGAAATAGAATAACTTGTCAGCCTTCTCTGAGGCCACAGTGGCAGAGCAGTGATGTGAAGGTGCAGTTGCCTTCATCTGCAGCACCCAGCTCCTTCCTGTCCCTTTGGGTTCCACACAAGATCTCCTGTATTTTTGTTCTGACTGGGCCAAGTGATTTGCTGCTGTGAAGTCAAAAGGAGAAGTCTGGGAAGCTTGGGGTCATTAGCAATGATGTTTAACAAACCTTGGGTTACTGGAGAAGTGGGGAGGAGGGGAAAGGGTCCTGTGGAATCATGGGCTGGTCTCACTGATGCCCAGGAGATGATTGAAAAGCTGACAGGAGATAGAATATAAATCTGTGTAGCCTCAGCTGCAAACTGCTACCTCACATCGTCCATTCCCTGTTAGAATAAACAGACCTTGGAAGTCTCTTCCTTCCAGGTCTGCCCTTTGTCTGCCTCTTTGATCAATTCAGAAGGATATGCTGCTTTTTTCTAGGTATGAAGGATACTTCCTGTCATTAATTTGATGAAGTGACAGCAGATATTCTGTTTTAAAAATCCAAAATAAAGATTGCCCATTATGAATCAATATAAATGAGATTGATAAAGGAATTGTGAGGGAATTATTCTCTAATTGGGACATTCGTGGCAGGGTTTGTCCCTACTGGTGATGGGATTTGTGTCAATTATTATCAGCAAAAGTTGCAGAAGACCCAAATAATTGTTTGTAATTAAATGTGTAATTAAAACCAAAAGGTAGGAGGCTTTGGATTATATCACAACCAAATTATTTAAATATCATGGTTGAGGACCATCCATGTCATGCCAGCACCCTGCAAACCCTTCAATATGAGTTTCTTCACCAGGTCCTCAGCAAGCACCTCTTGAATGCAACTCCCTTATCTCTCCATCACCTGTAACAAGTATTTAGGAGTGGGTTTTACCCAAGTGCTTGGGCATGGGGAGTGTGGAGGGTGAGCCCATGTCCAGCTGCAGTGCTGCAGTGTTTATCCCCTGCCCAGCTGTGGGTTCAGCACAGCTCAGCCACCTCCCACATGGATCATGACCCTGTCAGTGATGGCACAACCTGCACCCAGACCCTAAACCTGCACCCAGTAGGGCACTGAGCACTGCCAGGAAAAGGGCCCTGTGCTGCTAAAAATCCCACTAAGACATTCTGAAAAGAGTTCCTGCCCCCCTTTTCCCCTGGATCAAAGTGAGAGCACTCAGAGCAGGCTCTGAAGGAAAGCAGATGTGGGACTGGGTGCACTTCAGCCCTGTGTGGTCTCCTATCTCTGTTCCTACCATTGCCTTTGGGGACTGCTGTGTGTCCTCTGGCTGAGAGGCTCTGCAGCCCATCCACAGTGCCCAGAACTACCTGGGAGCCCCCTCCCAACAAAATGCCAGTTCTTAGATCTCTGAGCAATCTGCTCTGCTCAGCCTCTTCTTCCCCAATTAATAACGTGGCTGTCAGGTTGGATTACAGCCCTCTGCCTTCTTTGTCTCAGCTTAAAATACTTGTGGTTTCATATTCTGTCAGAAGAGATATATAAGAGAAGAGCTTTTCTCCAAGTGCAGATGATGATGGAAAAGGAATGTGCTGCTGCAAATTCCTGCAGGAGCCTTTATTGGATTCCTCAGGACATATTGAAAAGCAAAAAATACAGGGAGGGAGTGAACAGCATGGGGGGAACAGGGGGCTCATAGGAGCTGCACAGTGTGGTATTGTGGGAGAGATAAGACAAGCCTGTGGCTTGAGCAGAGATAACAGTGAAAGAGTTTCTACAGTTATCTAGGCAATTTCTGTCATTCCAGTTAGAGAAAAGAACCCCCACCCAACACCTAAAACAGAACTGAATGTCCTGCTAAAGTTGCTTTATGGAAATGCAAGTCCCCTGCCTCTCATTGTCTTTGTGACAGGAGGAAATTTCCAGTGATGGGATGACTGGACACGGGCACAGAAATCCTGAGTGACTTCTGCTGGAGGAGCACACTTGCTTCTGCCCTGACTTCACAATATCAGCTGCCACTACAACTCCTGCAGCTCAGAAGTTAATTTCTGAAGGATATAAGACCCTGAACTTGTCTCAACTTGGAGCAGAAGCAATTGTAAATCACGTATCTGGAGAAGCACCCATGTCATATTTATCTCAGGGGATTTATACCTTCTGGCTTTCCTGTGGGAGACAACATAGATGTGGCATTAACTTTTTTAAAACCTCATTTCCTGATTATTTAAAATATTATTTCTCAGTGTCTCAGACCTATTTTCAGGTGAAGTGTTGTCTTTCCATCTGGATCTGTGTTCCCTGTAAATGAGGGATGTTTGTTGTAACATTTGCTTTGCTAACTGAGACAATTCTTCCACTTCTTAGACTCAGATTTTTATATTGGAATAGACTGAACACCTGTATTTTACAGAGCAAACCCACTCCTGATTTAAGTTGATATCTTTTCATTAATTCTGTTGCAGTCTTTATGCACTTTATGGAGATTAATTTCCAACTGGGAATTTGACAAGTTGGTAATTCTTTAAAGAAGTTTCAAAAAATTTAGAAGTGCTACATCTACCAAGGATGAAATATGAAATGTGGATTTGAGGCTGATAAAAACAATAGTGGGGCATAAAAGCATCCATCATTGTCCTTGGTAATGCTGGGACAGATTGAAGCAGGACCCACCCAGAGAGAAATGGAGATGGCCATGAATAGAATTCCCATTTCTGGGAAGAAGGGTAAACTGTGCCAATAAAATCAAGGTCCACAGCTAATATCAGACTGGATGATGTGAGAATGGTTTTTGATGTTCCACCCTCAGAGTGCATTTATTGAAGACAATTTCATCCCAGTAGATAAACCAAAGTGCAGGGAATCCTTCTGAGCTAAAGCCCAGGGTAACTCAGACAATGTCAAACCAAGCAAGAGAAGGAAGAGATGGAAGAGAAAGTTGGGAGATTCTTGTGTGAACTGAGTGGTTGGAGGAGATGGTCAGATAAAGGAGGATAAAATAATGGACAAGCTGCATCACCTGGACAAGCAGGGGGGGAGAAAAAGAGAATTCCTGTTTTGGGGAACAGCCTTGGGCTGTGGGCCATGTGGACATCAAGGTATCAGTCCTTCAGTCTTCTCTCAGCTGTGGCTGAGCCCCTGCCCTTGCTCCTCCTCACTCCATTGTCTGCATTTTCCACATCCTGGAGGGAATCATGGGGCTGTGCTGGTTGTCCTACACCAGGCAGACTCTGGGTAGTCGTATCACACCGACATTCAGCTCTTATCAAAGTGTCCCACGTGCCTTGAAAGGATCAGTACCTTGGGATAAAAATGGAGAGAAAAAACATGATGTGAGTGGCTGTAGGTTTGGATACTTGATCTTGGTATTTAAGCAAAGGATTCTGATGGAATATGTCAGTGAAGGAGTGGGATTGGGCTAAAACTGATTTGTAGAAGGACAGTTGTGATAGACCAATCAATGTGTTAGATGAAGCAACTGTTTTCCTAAAAACCCTGAATTCCAAACTAATATGAAATGAATTTGACCTCTTGCCTTTTAACATGGAGGAAGAAGATCCTTTGGCTTCCATCACTCGCAGGTTCAGAAAGGAATTCTTTGTTTGAGGATCCTAATGATTAACTCTTTCAAATTCTCATAACATCAGAACATGAGGGATGTTACATGAAGATTCATAATGAAACTTCATAATCACTCCCTTGTGATACCTTATCAGAGGTAACTTATATTTTTCTACCCTACTTCAGATACTCCAGTGAGAAGAAGATCTATAAATCCATTTGCTTCCCTCACAATCACCAGGTAAGAGAGGTAACAACCCCCTCATCCTGGAGCTGGGCAGTTTTGGTGGCATCTCTTCTTGAAAAATCCACATCAGCTGTGTCTTTAAATAATGTGTAAATAGCCCCAAGCTGGGAGGCATTGCCAAGACAGAAGCAACAGTGATAACCTGGGGCTCTGCATGTCCCTGACATTGTGTAATAGCAAAGAGCTGTAATTGAGGAGTGGAGGATGGGAGGATGCACATTTACAAACTCCTAAAAGCCAATTTGGAGTCTGTCTTTGGAAAGCATCAGGGGAGAAGAAAAACTTATGAGTACAACCAGCTACTGAACAGATGATGCTGCGGCCATGAAATGCAGAGGGGAGATGTTCAGAGGGTGGGAAGAGTAGGGGAGAAGAAAGAAGAGAGGAACCACACAAAAGTAAAAGGTTTGTTACTGTCAGATCCCTTCAGTCTGGTGGTGGCTTGTGGTTATTAAGTTTGGCATCCACATGGTGGGACTGAGGAGAGTAATTTCTTGTGTTCTCCAGTACAAGGAGAGGGCTCTAACCCTGGAGGAAGTTTTCTGAACATACTGCAGATAAATATTTTCAGTCCAGCATGGCTGACCCTTGGTAATTTCTCTGGGTGTTGCTGGATGACAAATAAGGGCCCAGCCATCACCAACCACCCTTTTTAAATGGAGGAGGAGCACAAGAGCAGGTGTGACATTGATCTGACCAGGACTGAGTGTGGAGAACCTCAAGATTACTGAGTCACTCAGAACCTGCGCCCTGCATGTCCTCAGAGGCTCAGTCACTGCCCTGGGGTGGGCACTCACCTTGTAGGACGTGTCCTCTCCTGGGTCTGACACCTGCTGGAAACATCCCCCTCCCCATGCCAGGCCTGAGGCAGCTTTGGGCAGGACCATTCCAGGTATTCATTTCTGTTTCAGTAGACAATTAATTGATTCAGGTGTTACTGGTCTGGATGCTCCCATGCACTTCAGTAAATCTCTCACAACAAAGTCCTTGTTCCTCCAGGCTCGTGCACTGGTATTTGCAATGATATTTTCATTTGGGGAATTCCTTCCTGCCTTGTTAGTCTATTCTCATATCACAAGTGAGGTGTGATCCCTACTCAGAGCAGTACCCCCAGATGGATCCTGGATAGAACCTGCACAAAAACACATTCTCAGTATTGCTTAACGAGTTGCTTTCTCTCAGATAAATAATTTTCCTTAGGGAAATTAGTCTTTAACTTTTTTAGGCTGTAAATTTAAAATATAAGTTATTTAATATTATAAATAATAATTGTTTATTATTATTAAACTATTCTTTTCAATTATCTAAAGATTAATTAGAAAAAGGGGAAGCCTTTGCCCTGTTGATGTCCAGCCCATGGGACACAATTGCAGTAGGGTTATCCAGTTGTCTTTAAGCTCCCTCATCTCTTCATTTTCTTCCTACTTCTTCTACAGTTGGGTTCTCAAGCTCTTGTCTTGTTGTCCCAAATGTTCCTTTTATTCACTAGTAACAGAGCAGTTCCCTTATTTCACGTGTTGGCCATAACACCTGTTACTTTTGCTATTTTCTGTTGCCTTGTCTGATCTGAGTTCCCTCACTGTTCTTGCCAACCCCACCTTTTATCATATATAATGATGCTTGGCCCTAGATCTTGGGTTTCTCCAGGTTTGGAGAAGTTCCTCTTTGATGGGAAAGAGGAATTGCCTCTTCTGATCCTTTTCCCTCTCTGTGTGTATTTCCATTCCAGCACCAAAGCTGAGTGTAGACAGCAGGGGTTGGGTAGAGCAATTGCCTGGAGGAACCTCTGAGGGTTTGTGTCTGCCAGGTGCTGCAGACCTGAGATTGAGATCCACAGCATTTATTCTGGTTTGACTGCCAGAACTGAAGATCACTCCCAAAATATCCAACAGGCTGCTCTTCACCATGTTGATCCATCATAAAAACTTAGGTTAAAAAAGACCCTCTTACCTTTGATTTCTCCATGAAGATATACCTAAATTTAATTGTCCTGTAGACAGGACAGCTGTGCTGTTCCCTTGGGCACAGGGAGAGCAGGATGCAGGGAAGCACCGCAGGGGCTGCATGCAGGGCACACTCCTTCATCCCTCCCCCATCCCTGACCCCACCAGACACCTCAGAACAGCCCAACTCAGAGCCAGGGCAGCAGGAACAGGTAGGACGGGTCTGCAGTGCCTGTGGCTTTCCCTGCACCCAGCAGAGTGAGAGGCACTGCAGCCCCTCCGTGGGGAGCACTAATGATCCCTCCTGCCCGCGGGACACGGCTGGGATCGACGGAGGGTCAGCAGCATTTCCCAGTGCCCAGCACAGCCCAAGGGTCAGCAGCTAATCATCACTGCTATCTGGCTGTGCTGTCCAGCCCAGGGCCACTGGAGGTGCATTAAAGATTAAACAAGAGAGCTGGGGGGTCCAGGGAGTGTGTTGGAGTCATTCCAGGGTGGGTGGGCAGTGCTTGGCCCAAGCCAGTGGGTTTCTGCTGCCGCGGCCCCGACTTTAGATCGTTCAGCCGAACAAACCGGCGGCATCTCTGTTGAGACAAAAAATGCCTCCAGCTAAAATTCCACTATCTGACCTCAGAAGGGCTCCAGCTGCTTCTGCCACCAACGGAGCAGCTCGGAGAAGAGTTTTGCAGAGGTTGGCCATGCTGAAAGAGAAGCTCATTTCTTCAGAGGGCCTGGCAGGACGGAGCCTTCATCTTCCTCACTCCCCCTTCAGCCTAAGAGCTCATACAGTGTGGCAGAGCATTGGCTACTGGCCCATCAGTGCCTTCATCTTCCTCACTCCCCCTTCAGCCTAAGAGCTCTCACAGTGTGGCAGAGCATTGGCTACTGGCCCATCAGTGCCTGTCACCTTCCAGCATCAAGCCATGGAGATTTACTGTAGGACCTGGATGCCTCTTCCAAGGTGGGAGGATTAAATGGCCCCCTTGTTTACATGCTCATCCCCAATGTCTCCAGCCTCTAAAATCAGTACATTGCAACTCTGGTCCTCACTGGAATACAAATATTTTCACATTATTAGGAAAACACTTTCCATTTGGGGTGTGCTTAGTGGGATGGGCTTATCCCATGGCTCTGGATATGTTGGAGTCAGTCTTGGTGCTGATTCAGGCAGGCAGTTCCCACACCTTCCTCCTCTGCAGGGCTATCAGTGTCCTGTCTGTTAATGTCCAGCAGTAACATGTCTGTTCTGACTCCTGTGACCATGGGACCATGTTCATATCTGGCTTTGGGTGCCCACAAATTGTCACCACTCTCTGAGCCATCAGAGCCTGGCTGGAGGGTGGCAGGGAAATGGTGTCTGGCACTTTGGACAATGTCTGGAGCTGTGTGGGCTGAGGAAGTGGTGCTGCCTCACTGACACCCTGCACATCCTGCCCTTCAGCTGGCATCCACAGCTTTCCAATGAGCCTCAAGTTCACAGCCACTTTTGGGCAATCAGAAAGAGAAGAGCAGGGGACAAAATTCATCTGGAGTACAATGCTAGATCAGAGTCACAGCCATGGAGTAAAGTGGCACTCCCCATTCCTTCTGGCAAGAACTTCAAGGATAATCCATTTCAAGACTTGCCATTTAGTCAGGGATCCTTCCTAAGGAGTCCTGACATGAAGAAGGAGAGGTTTAGGTTGGGTATCAGGGAAAGGGTGTTCCCCCAGAGGGTTCAGGCACTGCCCAGGCTCCCCAGGGAATGGTCCCAGCCCTGAGGCTGCCAGAGCTCCAGGAGTGTTTGGACAGCACTGCCAGGGGTGCCCAGGGTGGGATTGTTGGGGGGTCTGTGCAGGGACAGGGGCTGCACTGGATGATCCCTGTGGGTCCTGTCCAGCTCAGGACATTCTGTGGTTCTGTGATTGTATAACACAGTGAGGGCTCTTTGTCAGAGCTTCCTCAGCACATTCAATGGCCCCACCTGAGCTCTGGGCTCCCTTTCTGGCCAGTGGAAGAATCAGGCCCACAAAGCATGAACACTCTCTAAGAAGGGCCATGTGAGTGGCCCTGAGCCTTTTTCCTTCTCTGAGCATGAGTAGAGCCCAGGGTCACTGGCTGATCCTTGACTTCCCAGTTCCAGAAAGGAGCTGAATCCCATCCACACAGTGTCAGGCCCTGGACACTCACCTGCACCCTCCCCTTGCTGCAGGGGGGGATGTTTTCAACGGCAAGAATGACATTAATTAAAACAATTTTTAGCTCTGCTGATCATTTAGGATTGCTTTGGATCATAACACTTTTTACTCTTCATCTGGGCTGATTGTAAAGCTTCCTCTCAACAGGCTCCCACCCGAGTTTGCCAGAAAATCTGCTCAGAACATGCTCTGCCATTGCTATTTTTATCAACTGAGCATTATGTATTTTGTGTGATACATGGGAAGTGTTATTCATTTACTGGAATTATCCTTTTATCAAGTCAGTTTCCTATTGCATTTCACCCTTCAGTGCACTGGCAGTTCATTCTTTTAACAAGGCTGTTTCTATTCTTGAAAGTTTATTTAAGAGGTTTTGTAATTTCACTGTGAGATAGAGAGCATTTCCTTTTCTTTTAAGGAATGTGTTCCAAGCATCCTTAAATCATGGAGAACTGGGAGCAACAGTGAGCAAATGTATCAAGAAATTAAAAGATAACAGCCTCATGAAAACTTTCCCTAAATTATCTT
This sequence comes from Trochalopteron elliotii, assembly GCA_024734555.1. Lineage (NCBI taxonomy): Eukaryota > Metazoa > Chordata > Aves > Passeriformes > Leiothrichidae > Trochalopteron > Trochalopteron elliotii. Next base: position 48,420 of record JANPWX010000329.1, on the reverse strand, counting down.
TGAAAAAAATCTGCTATTGTATGTTAATTTTAAGCCGTTTTTACTTGTCAGATTTTGTTTTCTGCTTCCTGTTTTAGTCTTTGTTTCCCTCAGACCTGACTTGTGTTGGAAATCTGCTCGTGGGTCTTTCTGTAAACTTCTGGTGAGATTTGTGAGGGGCTCAAGAAGTGGTGACTGAACTGTGCAATGTGTGATTTGGGGTTTTCAGTCACTCACAAACCCAAATCCAGCATTTTTGAAGAATTGCTCACAAAGCAGGACATTGTGGGGTGATGGATCAGGCAACAGGCAATGGTAGGGCAGAGAAATGAGGCTGAATTCTGTCTCTCTCTGGGGTCACAGGCCATGGGACCAGCCCTGAAACCAGGAGCCAAGCCAGGACAGGAATCAGGAAGGGGGTTGAGAGCCAAGAGTGAAACCACAGACTGTCTTGGCATTTCCCAGCAGGTCATTGTGAATTAGCAGCAGAAATGCCCCTGCAGTGGGTGTCCATTAATCAGTGAGGAGTTTGCAGACAAGGCAGAGTTGTGTTCAGCACAACCCTGAGCCCTCAGAAGCTCCACTGGCTCTGCTGGGACCCACTGAGAGGGCTCAGAATGAAGGTGTGGAAGGGCCACACATGGAGAGATTCCCCCATCACATCTGCACCCAGCTCTTCCATAGGGGCCCCTTTGGATTCTGGGCTCATCCTGCTCAATCACAAACAGCCATTTGAAGAATTATTTTTTTTCAGGTTCAATCAAAAAAAATTCCTCCAAGGCTCAATCACTCAGAGGTCTGGGTGGGGGAGTCAGTTGTGTGGGCCAAGGATTACCATGGAAGGTTTGAACAATTAAATTTAGATATATCTTCATGGAGGAATCAAAGGTAAGAGGGTCTTTTTTAACCTAAGTTTTTATGATGGATCAACATGGTGGAGAGCAGCCTTTTGGAGATTTTGGGAGTGATCTTCAGTTCTGGCAGTCAAACCAGAATAAATGCTGTGGATCTCAATCTGTGTATTTTTTGCAGTCGTTCTTGGACCGTGTGTGAGTTCCCCCAGCCTCCTCAAACACTGCATCACATAAGCAGGAGCAAGAAAACTTGCTTTAGAACATTTGAACCCACAAGTAAAACTTGCACTTGAAATAAAACCTGGTTTGCCACATAGAGGAATGCAATTATAAAAAAATTCAGCTAGAACTCAGCTAAGAATTCAATCTGTGGCATTCTTTAATTAACCCAGTTAACCTAAGACAATTATTCTGCATGGGATGATGAAACAGACAAATTTTTCTCCCAAGGACTAAAAACAACCTGTATATGTGCTTGTCAGAATAAGTTTTATGAGTTTACCAAGCAGACAAGAACCTAACAGTTACCTTGGACTAAAAGGACACCTGCAGATCTCAGGGATGAACATGTGAGCAGGGCGAGCAGGTAGGAGACTTCCACTGGTTGATCTTCCAGTCTCCAGAACTTCCAGTTGAGGGGCTGAAGGAGGAAAACATTTCTGGAGTAACTGAAACCTTGTCATTTAAGAGTAAAAATAGATCACAACGATCAGACATGGGCAGGTGGGGTGAAACCACCTGTGGAAGTTGATGTTAAGGACTGAATTATTCACTGGGGGTGGTCAGGGTGGCTGTGGAGAAGGGCAAGAGGAGATGGTTTGTAGCAAGTTGTTCTGTGCTTGCAGAAGCAGAGCAGGAGCTCAGCCCTGGCTCACTGGGGTTGTGTCACCAGCCAGGCTTCGGGTGAGGCTGAAGGGTTGGATCAGGGCAGCCACAACAGGGTGGGGAACCAGCTTCATTCTTGAGGTGCCAGAGCAGCTCCTCATCCTGAACCTCCACCACACTGAGGTACCTCACCAGAAGTGTCCCAGAACTGAGGGACTGTCCTCCCTGGAAACAACCACATGAAAATGGGGAGAGACTCATGGTATGAGCACAGAGACTTCAGTCTCAGTGCAGCCATCCAGCTCTCACTGTTAATTCAAACAGGACTGTCACCAGTCCCCAGGTGTGACAGGGCTGTGCAGAGGGCACCAGGGTGTGCCCCACAACCAGACACTGTGGGGCATGGTTCACACCACGGGGATTGACTGTTCTTTGTGGGTGTTTCTGGAGGGATGAGGTCCTGCCTGCAGGGACAGGTCTCTTCTGACATCTGGGGCCCTGTTCTGCACTGATCCTTTCTCAAATACACACTCACTGCATTTAGGGGGGCACCAAACTCACAGCTCCTCCTGGCTTCAGCTGGCATGGATTTCATTCTCCTCTTGGTGCTGTGTTTGGGGTTTAGTGTGAGAGTAATGTTGATTTGATGAGTAATGTTTTAGCTGTTCCTGAGCAGTGCTTACCTCAAATCAAAGCCTTTTCTCCTTCCCAGGCTCTGCCAGCAAGGAGGTGCTTAAGGAAGTGGGAAGAAGCAGAGCTGGGACAGGTGACCTGAACTGGCCAAAGGGATATTTCACACCACAGAACACAATTTCCAGGATATAAACTGGGAGAACTGATACTCGCTGTGGGTGATGGGCTGAGCAGTGGGTGATGAGCAATTGCATCACTGTTTTTTCTTGGGTTTTATTCCTTTGTCCCCTTCTCATTACTATTATTATTATCATTATTATTGATTACATTTATTTTGTTTCAATTATTAATCTGTTCTTATCTCAACCCATGAATTTTTTATTTTTTTTATTCTCCTCCTCACTGGGGGTGTGTGTGGGGTGAGTGAGAGGCTCTGGGGTATTTATTTGCTGTCTGGGGTTGAAGTACAACACCTCCTGGTACATAAGGGTCCTGGCACTTCTTTGACTGGCTTCGTTCTCTAATCAACTTGCTCCTGTCACCTTCTTTAGGGATTTCAGCTGGGCAGAGCCAGGGACACAGCACTGAGCTAAAAGGATCTTGGGCTTGACTGAGATTTGACAATCCTGTGTCCTCATGTCTAAACCAGGAGGGCTCTGTACACCCTGTGCATCTCTCAGCTATATTTAGGTGTAATGTACACACTTCCTGTGATTCTGGAAAAAAACAGACAGCTGTCATGCTGCCCAGGGTTGAATGAAATAGCTTTTAAAAACATCTAATTTGTGATGTAGTTCAGTAAACAAAACCAGTGACCAGATGAAATATATTCTACTGTGTCTAAATGAGGGTGATTGGCTTAGTTGGGAGTGAGAGTGAAAGAGAAGAGTCCTTCAATTGAATTGTATAAAAACATAAGAGTTAAAGAGAAAGTAGGTTCTTAGCAAGACAAATTGAAGCTCCCACATCTACATTTCAAAGCTTTCATTGTCCCAAGGCAAGACAAACAAAGTGGCATTTGCATATTCACTGACACTGGAGCAGTGTCCAAAGGCATCAGCCGAATGGAAGGAACTGAGAGGAGGGAGGTGAAATTACCATACAATGATTTCCCTCAAATTGAAAAATGAGATAGAAGGAGTAGGAGGGGAAGCTCCTAAGAGAATCCTTTGATGCTTGCTTTTTCTGAAAGGAGGGTGTACATGGGAGGTTGTGATTTACAACTGCAGTTCAGTGATAGCTAAATCTGACTTGAGGGCTCCCAGTGATCCTGACTCCTGACTCAGGGAGCTGAGCTGGAATAAACTTCTTGTGCCAGCTCAGGTTTGCTCAAATGGGGCTGATTGGTTAACTCTGTGCCAGCCTGTTTCATGTCAGATGTGCCATCAGCGTGCAAAGGGAAGCAGAGTTTTGTTGGACCTCGCTCAGCCTGTCTGGGAGCCTTTCCATCAGCCTTTGGTGCTCTCCTCCCACACATGGAACCTTCAAGTCACTGCCTCCACACATCATCACCCACCCCAGACACAGATCACAGCCTTCTGTGCTTCTTTGCATATTCAGCATCTTGTCATGGACCTTCCTTGTCCTTGTCATGGCCCTTCACGTGGGCCTTGCCTGGCTCATCACCTCCACTGTCACACCACCACCAACCTTCCCACACCGTGTCCTTCCCAAGCCAGATTGCCTCTCCCAGCCACAGTGAGTCCCACTGTCAGTAAAACATCCCTCTTTCACCTCCTGCAGACAGGATTCTGCTCCCTGATGACATCTAGGCAGTGTCTCATGTGTGGGTGCTGCTGTGGGGCCACACTGGAGAAGTGTAAACCAAGGTGAAACCTGTGAGAAAAGCCTGTAGGAAGGACAAGGATACTCATTACTGTCTGTGCAACAAGGATCTTAGATGAAATTAGCGACAGGGTGGAGATCTTGCATGGAGAGTGTGTGGGAAGCCTTACAAGGGTGTTAACAAAACTGCTTCCCCTCCATGAAAGAGTGGCGACCTGGGGAAGAGTGCATATCCATGGGAAAGCAACTCTCAAAGAAACTGAGCCATAGGAATGAAAACAGTGCTGGTGGAAAGAGACCCTTGGAAGTCTCCAGCCCAGCCTTCCCTGGAGCAGGATGAGCCCAGGATCAGATCAGGATAATTTGTACAACTGAACCCTGTAAACACTGGGGAATAGAGACTCTCTTGGCAATGGGCCCAAGGCTGCACCACCCTCCTGGACAGTGAATGTTTCCTGATGCCTCACTTGAACCTCCTAAGCTCCAGTGTGTGTTTGTTGACCCTTCCTGTCCTGCCTGGCATCAGTGACAAGAGTTTGGCTCTATCATCCTTGTGTGTTGGCCCTTCAAAAGGTCACAGGCTGCTCTAAGACATTCTGAGTCTCCTTTCACCCAGCAGAAGAGGTGATGCCTCCCCTCCACCTCTCTGCCAAACCAGCCTCTCCCTCCACCTCTCCTGGCAGACCATGTGCCCCAGGCTTTGACCATCTCATTACCTTGCCTGGTCCCTCCCCAGTTTCTCCCCATTGTTTCTGAACTGGCAGCTCAGCACTGAACACACTGTTCCAGGAGCACTGAGCACTGACAAGAACTTCCTCCTGCTTTCAGCTGCTCTCCTCCACACAGACTTCAGCAGGCAGCTTGTCTTGTTTGCAGTGAGGACTGCCAGCTCATTTTCAGGCTGGCATCCCCCACCACCACCAGCCTTTGGCAGCAGGATTGCATCTCAGCCAGTCTGCTCCAGGTTCAGCTGAGTTCTCTGCTTTTCCTGCCCAGATTTTCCCAGACTGACACTGTTGGAAATGATGATGCAAAAGCCTCTTCAGTTGTTCCCAGCCAGATGTGTTCTCCTGTTTCATCATTCTGCATGCACTGGCCAGATTTTTGTGTGCTTTGCTGCTCCCAGGGCCTGTGCCAGGCTTGGAGACTGGGCTTGTGTTCCTGTCCAGGCTTTGCTCAGGGCTGTGCCACATCCCACTGCCTCCCACCACAGTGAGCAATTCCAGGCTGAGAGCACTGAGAGCCCTGCTGAGAGCTTTACCTGTCATCCTTTTCCCAGAAAAGCTCCTCTTTTCTTTTCCAAAATGTGCACATTGATGCCTGTGCACAAATGCAGGTATGGCTGCACACACAAACACACACACACACACACACACACACACGTCTGCACATGAATTTACACACCTGCACATGTGCAGCCACTCACATCTCACATGCACCCAGGCACAAGCACATATCACATCACAGGATGGTTTGGGAGGGAAGGGACCTTAAAGCTCATTCACTGCCACCCCTTGCCATGGGCAGGGACACCTTCCACTGTCCCAGGCTGCTCCAAACCCCATCCAGCCTGGCCTTGGACACTTCCAGGGGTCCAGGGGCAGCCACAGCTGAAGCCACAGGGAAGAATTCCTTCCTCATATCCCATCTAACCCTGCTGTTGGTCAATGGAAAGTCATTCCCCTTTATCCTGTCCCTGTCCAAAGTCCCTCCCCAGCTCTCTTGGAGCCCCTTTAGGCACTGGAAGGGGCTCTAAGGTCTTCTTGGATCCTTCTCTTCTCTGAAAAAACCACAAACCTGCTGTGAAGTGTCCAGCAGCAATGCCCAGCAGCAATGCCCATGGGATTCCTGGGACAGGACACATTCTTCCCCTGGTCATCTATTCACCATGCTAGAGTTAGTTTGGACCAGGGCTGTGGCATCCAGCCCCTGGGGATCCCTGAGCAGCAGAGGTGTCAGGGCAGGGGTGTGTGGTGACATCTGTGTCCCACCAGGGATCCATGCCAGGACTCATCCTGCAGACACAGCTCCAAGGTCCAGGCCAGGTGCAGATTTTCCCACACCTGACAGAGGTTTACTCATTTCAGGGACATTCAAATAGGACCTGCTGCCACCCCAGATAGAAATGGAACAAAGAAGGTCATGATGAGGGACCTGTTGACTACCTGGAGGAAAGATTAGTTTCCCAAGCTACGAAGGTTCTGGTGACCACTTTTAATTCTCTTGCTAAAGATCTGTGACATCTGTGGCTGGACTCCTGGGGACAGGGATGCCCTGTCCCAGAGTGGATGCACAGTCTGTGTGGAGAACCTCTGGATTAAGGAAGAAGCTACCTGTGATGATGAGTCCATGGAAAGGTGAACCTACACCCCTTCTGGAAAAGATTAAGCATTTCAGAGCTGTTTGAACCTGACTCAGCTTGGCCTCTGGCTGTGATACAGCCTGATCTGGGGTATTTCCATAGGACCATCACCCTCTGTCTTCCCAGTATCTCCTGTGCCTCCCACTGTCAGATCTGGCTTGGGCTCAGAAAACAAACTCAGACAACACAAAGCTCTGTGCCTTCATTGCAGTGACTCTTGCAGAGTGACCCTTCAGGCTCTTTTCTCCCCTCCAGTCAACTTCTGGGTATAGCTTTTGTTCTAGCACTGCCATGACAGCAAATACTTCAATTCCCATGAGAATTGAGATTATTTCTGTGACTGGGATTTTAAAAGTCACAAGGATTCAGTTGGCAGAACCTGCAGGCTTGATCCAAGGGCCTGGAAGGGAAAATACCACCTGACAATAAGAAATGTGGCAAAATCACAAGTTTATTGTTTCTGCTCACTCCATGCAAAATGTCAGGTTATGGTAGCATTCATCAGGGTGTCTGTAAATCAGTCATGATGATTTTCCTTCCTTGTTCTAAAACCAGAGACACTCAACAAGAGCTTGTGTAGTTGCTGGGAGTTTTGGGTGAATTCCCTGACCCTAATACAACCTCTTCTTTTTGCTCCCATAGTGGCACTTCAGAAGACTCACAGAGTGTCTCTCCTGTTCCCAGGGCAATAGGATCATGGAAAACTGACAATAAGATCATGAACCCCCACAGTGATCTGTAACCACAGAGAGAGGACAAATCCAGGATTTGCTTCAAGGGGCTCTTGAGGAACTGGCCCAAGGCCTGAAGCCTTGTTTCTGCTGTTTCATTTTCATTTTATGATACATCATCATGTCATGTGGTGCCTTCTTTCCCATTCATTCCTAATGAGCCATTCACAACTCCCTTTCTGATTTTTTCCCCTGAAATTCCTTGTGGAAGACACTGGGCAGAAAGGCATGGAAGCTGCTGCTCTGTCAGTCCTCACACCACAGGGTCACAACTGGACCCCCCTTGCCCTGTGGACAGTGCTTGGTGGTGGGGATTAGGACACTCATTTTGCATCAGTAGCTTTGCCCCAGATGATCAGAATTATTTTTGCCAAGCTGAAAGTCTCTTGAAAGAGTTAAAATTTTTGAAGAGGAAAACACTGAAATGTCTGACATGGAAAAGCAGTGAAGAGAGCACCAGAAGAGGGGTACTGTGAGTAATGTCTTCCCTAGGAGCTCCAGGAGTTTCCAGTTGGACAAAAAAAAAATTGTTCTCTGTAGAAAATACTGTGAATATTTTCAGGCAATGCTGAACACCCCAAAGTGTGAGATTCTCAGAGGAATTTGAGCCCAGTGGTGTATGCTAAGGACACAGGAGGCAAAATGTCTCCATTCATGCCTTCCTCACAATGACCCAGTCAGGATCCAAGTCCCCCACACTCACTGCTTTCTTATCTTTGTCAGAGCAGATGAAGCTACTGACAATGTCCAGGACTGAAACAAATTCGGATGCTTGAAAAATCAGTTAAAAAAGAATTTTTGTAGGCATCTGAAGATATTTCTGCACCTTCTCCAACTCAGCATGGTGCTCTGGGCTGGTTTGATGGTTGGACAGAACAAGGGCAACCCAAAGCCAGGTCTCACCAGGTTCAGGGAGCACCTGAGGGGCAGGAGGGCCTGGGGAAGGGGGGGTTAAGCAGGAGGTTTGACAGTTATTGTTCACTAAAGTGAGCAGCCCAGCCTAATGGGGGTCATTCACTCCTCACTCCTGCCCGCTCAGCTGCAGTATTAGCGCTGGTCAAAGGTCTCCCCAAACATTTACCATCCATTAAAAGCTAACCTTTCCACGGGATGTTTGAGCTTTGAGTGGCTGGATAGCTGCAGGCAATGCACGGGGCTCACTGTCTCTCCGGGGGTCTCTCAGTGTCCAGCCCGTGCTGGGAGAGCAGCATTCCAGGAGTGGATGCTCCCTCCGCCTCCCATCACTCCTCCATGAACAGCTTGCTGGCAGCTGGACATTCCTTGTGGGCACTGTCAAGTTTGCTGGTCTTCTCCCTCCAAAAAATAAACAGCAAGATGGATTTGAGATCAGAGCTTAGTAGGAAACGGTTTTAAACGGGTTTTCTTTCCTGTGCGGGGCAGGTTTTCAAAGATTTGGAATTTTTCCCATCATATATTGTGATCAAAGCAGAGATCATGGAGTGTCAGTTTGATTTTTCAGCGGGGTCTGTCAGATTTGTCATTTAAATTTAACTTGGTGGATGGTGAGCACATCAGGACGGTGCTTTACGTCCAGCAGTGAGGAGAGAAAAGGAAAATGCTTATGAGAAAGATCCTAAAGGATCTGACAAAGCTGCAGAGAGCTCAGGGAGGGCTTTGTTGCACTCAAGACTGAACAGGAAGCTCAAGATCTGACTCAGTATCAGAGTTAAATGTTTAAGATTAGGCTTATGGCTCCATTAAAGCGTTTTACTGTATGGGATTGGATATGGCAACAAAGCAGAAGCTTTGGCCTGAAGAGAGGTATAATAACAATAGCAATAATAACAGCAATTTGTTGCTATGATTGTTATTATTGTTATTGTGATTACTGTTATATTTCAGTAGAAATAGAAACATGGTTTAATTAAAATACATGCTAATCTCTAACCTGTAAAAACAAAGAAACCTTGAGGAGAGTCAGAATTAAGAATTTAACACTGAGTTGGATTCAGTTCCAGCATTTTGACTGGAATGATAAGAACTTCTCAAAACCTGGGGAGATGATGCTCTAAGGACAGTGATTTTATCACAGCTTGTTCCATCTACACCCTCAGACAACACTTGGCTGTCAGTGCTGGGTTCCTCCTCCTTTTCTCCACCCCCAAAATTCACAGTGCAGAAGCAGCAGCCCTGCTTCACTCTCCCATGCTCTCAGCTTTGCTTTGTTTTTTAAACCTCGTGTAAGGGCACACTACTCCCTTTTGCTTCACAAAGGGGATTCCTTACATTTTCCTCTTCCTTCCCTTTCTCCCCGGTTTCCCAGTTCTCCCTCCTTTAACCACCTCTGTCCTACCTCAAGGTTTGAGAGATGCTCCTGGCAGATGCCTGATGAGCCTCACTTTGCTGGTCACCTCTGATTCCATAGCTCCTGCTTTGGAGACACTTTGCATTTGTGATTTTGGCTTGAAGTGTTGCCATAACAAGCCAGTATTTTACTGAAAATAAAGCATAATATATATCCTTAGGAGTGTTTATATGGGAGAAAAGGGATTTTTCTTTTCCTGACACTTATGAGTGCTCAGGTTCTGGCTGCCTCTGGAGGAACCAGGGTTCTGTGCATTCCCACTATCTGATGTGCAGTGGTTTTCTTCTTTAGGTCCTCAGGCCCTCAGAGCTGGTGGGTTTGGGTCTGAAACTTTGAGCTGATTATTTTCTGGATTTCAAAACTTTTGGACTTGAAGGACTTCCATCTGTGAGTAGGTACAGGAAGAATGAATTTGGGTTTAAAGTTGCTGAAGGACTGCTCCTCACACTGCTGCTGCTTTTCCCCTCACAAGGATAGGAGACAAAACTGAATTCCAAATCCTTTGTACAGCTTTCTGTTACTATTGCTCTGGATGAAGTGAGCTCTATGGAGTTTAAAAGAGGATGAACATGGGAAATGGAAACTGAAAGGGGCAGAAAGCTTTTTCCTGTTGAGGAAGGCTCTTCCAGGGGATCAGCACCTCCTGGGTAAGGAGGCATCAGCCAGCATGAGCATCTCTCAGAGCTGTGGCCAGGAAAGATCAGCAGAGCTTGACTGCAGGGACAGCTGAGACAGCCCCTGCATTAAATCAGCCTCACAAAATAAGTAGAAACTGCCTCAGAATGTCCCCATCAAAGCCTAATTATCTGCTGACTTCTTAGACATAAGAGAATTTTCTTTGTCTATTTAATTTCATGCTTATCATCAAACTAGTCATTAAATAGCTGAGTATTAGGGGAAAAATGCAAAGCTTTCTGGTCTGTCTTGTTTAATCCTTCAGCCCCTCCCTTCCCTCCTCCCCGTCCCACTTTCTCTCTGGCACAGTCAGGAAGAGGGGAGAGCAGGCAGGGGGTCCTGCTGGGCACTGTGGCAGTCCCTGGGTCCTGGTCTCCAGGTGGGCAGGATGTGGGAGTCCTGGGAAAGGCTGGGATGGAAAATCCCCCAGTTCCATGCCAGAGCCCAGCTCTGGTTGCTGGCAATTTGGACTTGCCATCCCATGGGATGTAGCAGAGATGCAGAAGCCACTAAGACTGAGATGAGACCCAGAGGTCTGATCATTACAAGGAAAATGAATTGTCTGTGAGTCAGGTGAATCATTTAAACAGAACTGAAATGATTGAACAGCAAATGGTGCTGGGCTTTCCTGTCTCCTAACATATTAGTGGGGGACATTACATGAAATTGGAAAATAAAAAATTGTCAGTCACTGGAAGGCTTTTGTATGTCAGATGAATCAAGGATGTGGAATTGGTGCTTTGGGCTCTATTTGAAATCAGGAACATAGAAACATTTAAGGAATGATTGGCTACTTAAACTGATGCCAGCCCTGTCCCACTGGGATGAGTTCCTTCTTTAGGTCCTCAGCTGGGCTGTGTGGAGGGAACAGGGCAGGGCTGAGCCTGCAGCAGCTTTCTGCAGCCTGCTTGATGAACCTTCTTCTGGCCATGGCAGGATTTTGGCTCAGCTAACCCAGGACACACCCAGGGAGGCAATTCTCAGCTTCACCAGGACTTCTGACAATGTCCTGTCTGCTTCTCCAGTGCAGCATCTCTCCTACTGAGGGCACATCATTGTCCAGTCAGCCTGTACAGCAAGACAGTCCCATCCAAAAGACCCTTGATTAAGTGTTTTGCCTTGATGCCAATTCCTGCTTTCTGCAGTTTGGTTTCTAATGTCCAGGAGGAACCATTCCCTAGCAGCAGCCTCCAAGCTGTAAACTTTTGACCTGAGCTAATTACTGAATTCACTTTATAGAAGTAATGAGGTTCTGAGCCTCTGCAATGCCTTGGAGGCTCTAAGGAGTCCGAGCCAAAACCTGAGCTCCCTAATCAATTCTGACTCTGGTTTTTTTATTCATTTACCGAGTGCCCTGAGGCACTGCCGCTCCTTGAGCTCCCTGGGAGGAGCTGCAGAGCTGCTCTCCCCAGTCTGCCACTGGGCAAAACATCCCAGTCAGGGCTGAAGGTACACTCAGCACCTCAGAGATGAGAGGAGGAGACACCAGTGGGGACCAGTGGTCAGAGCAGCAGGGCCAGGAGAGTTGTGCTCAAGTCTTTCCTCAAATCTACTATTGGGCAACTGGGGTCTCCTCCTTTTGCCTCAAAACGTCCAACAAAGAAACTGATTGAATTTTGCTATCAGTGGGAGAGCACTTGGATAGCTGTGAGCAGTGTAATGATGAGAGGAGGGGAGGACCATTCATGGACACTGGCAGCAGGAACAGCAGGGAACACTGCAGAGATGTTCCTGTGCTCTGGGCAGCTTGTGAAATCCCACCTCCCTCACTTTGCTGAGTTCTTCCCACTCAGTACAGGCAGGCCTTAACTAGCAGTCCAAAGCTAAGCCCAGAGAAGCTGTGGATGCCCCATCCCTGGATCTGTTCAAGGCTAGGTTGGACGGGGCTTGGAGAAATCTGGATTTTTTCTACTGGAAAATGTCCCTGCCCATGGCAGGGGATTGGAAATAGATGAGCTTAAAGGTCCCTTCCAACCCAAATAATTTTGTGATTCTGCCTTTCCCTGGGAACACTCAGGAGCTATCAGCAGCTGAAGAAGAGCTGGAGACCTGCAACAAACCCTTCAGCCCCAAACCCACCACTGGTCTCCAGTTGCTCACAGAGTTGATGGTCCCAGCTTCCCCTCTCAAAGGCTTCCCCTTGCCCTTGTGCCTGCTCTGTTTGTCCTCCTTCTCCAGGGCTGACACTGGGGGAAAGGTGACTGTGTCACCCAGGTCAGGCCACTGCTGACCAGCTCCACCTAGAGCAGCCTCCCACCCTGGGGCTGTGTGGTGAGAGGAGCATCCCCACTTCCCGAGATGGGAATGGAGAAGGGAAGGTTTGGTGTCCCTGGCCACCCTCATGACCAGTTTGAGACATGAATGGTTCTGCAGATGTGACCCTCTTGATGCCAAGCCAGCTGTGCTGCCATGGAGGGCTCCTGCTGAGCCTCACTGGGCAGTGGGGGACCCCAGGGTGAGCTCTGCCCCACCGGGGGACCCCAGGGTGAGTTCCACTCCACACTGGGCAGTGGGGGACCCCAGGGTGAGCTCTGCCCCACAGGGGGACCCCAGGGTGAGCTCCACTCCACACTGGGCAGTGGGGGACCCCAGGGTGAGCTCTGCCCCACAGGGGGACCCCAGGGTGAGCTCCACTCCACACTGGGCAGTGGGGGACCCCAGGGTGAGCTCTGCCCTGCAGGGAGACCCCAGGGTGAGCTCTGCCCCACAGAGGGACCCCAGGGTGAGCTCCACTCCACACTGGGCAGTGGGGGACCCCACCCTGAATCACCCCCAGCCACATCCTGCCCGCTGCTGGCAGAGTCCAGGCAGACAGAGCTTGCTTTGCCTGCCAAGGCTGCCTGTGCCCAGCCCTGCAGTGTGGGCAGGAGCAGGGTCAGCTGGGGAATGGGGAAGGCAGAGCTGCCAGAATGCAGGAATGGCCCTGCTGCTGTTGCTGCTGCTGTTGCTGTGGGTCCCGGGAAGGCAGTGCTGCCAGGAGCAGGGACAGGGATTTACATTGCAAATCCACACAAGGCTGAGCTCCAGGGCCAGTGCAATCTTTGTTGTGGTCTTGGCAAAGCTCTCCTCGATGAGGGTGATGTGCTTGGTGATTACATAAGATTGGCACATCTCTTTCTGCTGTTCCTTCAGACAGAGGGCTGGTGGTTCAAACTGGAGACTTTGTGAGCATCCTTTGTTCAGCCTGACAACTCAGATAATGGCATTTATCACACAGGTTTGAGGCATCACCTCACCTGACACAGGCCAGAGCAATTAACCTGCAATGCAAATGGTATTTTGATTTTGAGTATAAAAATTCCCCAAAAATACATGTGATAGTTCTAATTTTAGCCCATAGTCATGCAAGTGAAGGCTGTGGCATCTGAAACACTTAGGAATTCAGTCTTTTAAAACAGCTGTAGCAGAAAAATAAAGTGACTGGGAGAAGCTAGAGTGGTTCTCCCAATCACCTCGTGCTGTGGACACCGGGAAAGGGTATTGGCAGGTGGAAATGCACCAAAGCCTTTTTCCATCAGTGGAGATGGGCTGATTTTGCACCACTCGCTGTGAACAAAGAACTTACTTGGTTTGGAGGCTGCGGGGAAGTGATGCAGAAAAATCTGTCACTGGACAGGTAGGGATAAGCTGTGAGTGCCTGTTACCAACACACATTCATAATATTCTACAGTAATATCATTAGAGCATATACTTTTATAATATTATATAATTTTATAGTTCATCAGATCATCCAGGAGGAGTTAAAACTTTATCTTGGAAAATTCAGATTGACAAGGATAGCAAGCTATAGCCAATTCAACAGAAAGTGTTCTTGAATTTCAGATACCTTTCCAAAAATAAGAAGAAAAAATTATAAGAACTGTATTAAAAAAAAAAAATCAATCTCTTCATGATGCATGGTCACTTTGCTGTCAGTGGAACTGCCCTGGCTGTGGGCAGCATGACCAGGGAGGTGAGCACTGCTGAGTAGGCTCAGGACACATTGGTTTACCAGGGACTAAAATGATTATGGGATAATCCAAAACACTTGGAGAGAGCAATAAATCTTGGAGCTCTTGTGCCACCTCTCATGTCCCCAGCTGCTGCACCATCATGCCTGGGGAAGTGGGACAATGCTGGCAAACTTGAAGGAGCTATAAAGGAAATTCAGTTCATTAAAACAGGGAAGAGTGGTAGATGTAATTTTGCCGATTTCATTTGGTGTTAAACCCACCTGCCTTTTAGTGGGGCAGATAAAACCCTGCTGCCAGTGGAATCTGTAACTGGAGTGGGAAATGCAACTGGGACCTGGGAGGAGTATGAAATGTGAGGTAAGAGGTGCAAAGCTGGCTGCTGGAGGTAGATTGTTTTGTGATTAGACCATTTAGTCTGGTCAGAAACAGCAGATAAGCTTTAGGGAAAACAAGCCCTTCTCTGAATTTGAAATAGAAGCAGCAAATTGACAGATGGCTCAGGATAGCAGGAGCAGTTTGCGGGGCCAGCTAATCACTGGAGATAAGATCTGCAACACCGGCAGACTCCCAGCCCCCGCTGCGGCACCGCCCCTGTCCCTGTCCCTGTCCCTGTCCCTGTCCCTGTCCCTGTCCCTGTCCCTGCCCCTGTCCCTGTCCCTGTCCCTGTCCCTGTCCCTGTCCCTGTCCCTGTCCCTGTCCCTGTCCATGCAGACATCCCGGCAGGTGGGGAAATGCCACCACACCAAGGAGTGACCTCATGTCCCGGGGGACACGGGCAGCTCCAGCTGTGCCAGCAGTGCCAAACCACTGCCAGCCTCTGCCTTTTATGGGAGTCCCCATCTTAGGGAATAAAAAAGCTCATGAGACACAATCTGCCTCTCCATCCCGTGGCAGGTGTTTTCCAGCCCCGAGGAAATACGATTCATGTTACCCACAGGTATCGAAACCATCTTGTGAGAAGATGGCAAAATTAAATTCCTGAGGAAAAGGTTTATAAGAGCATCAGGAGAGCCAGTGCTAGAGCTGGATCTTCTCTTCAGTGGGTGCTGTGTGCAAGCTTGGTAAAGAGATCCACTCCAAAGGGATCCCTGTCTCCAGCTGTGCTGTGCATTCCTGAGTGTCTCTGCAGTCCAGAGCTTCCTGGGCTGTCAGAAACTCCTGGGACCCCCCTCACAGAGCACCTGACTCACCTGGGTGTTGGGAAATGGCCTGGAAATCACCACCCTGCTGTGGTTACACTGAGCAAAACCAGGCTGGCTACTATGGACTCACAGTAGTTACCCAGAGAAGCTGTGGCTGCCCCTGGAAGTGTCTAAGGCTGGGCTGGACAGGGCTTGGAGCAGCCTGGGACAGTGGAAGGTGTCCCTGCCCATGGCAGGGGTGGCACTGGATGGGCTTTAAAGTTCCCTCCCACCCAAACCATCCTGGGATTCCATGATTCTGTGACTCTGGCACAGGAGCTGCCAGGCAGGACTGAAAGGTGAATTCCATCTTTTATGCCTCCATCCCATCCCCACACTTTCTCCAGATCTTCATTAACACAAGAGCCTTGGGAAGGTTTTGTTCAGATTACTGGGGAAGGTTTTAGGAAAATTCCCCTATGACATTCTTGAGAAGACTCCCCCCACCTCACTGCTGCAGACAATCCCATTTTCCCTCCTGGGGGACTGGGGCTGGATTGACAGGAGCCGACATCCATCCTGTGGATGCTTGCAGCTCCCGGGGCTCTTTGTGTCAGGCTGCTTTAACAACAAACAGAGCACAGCCCCTGCAGCATCCCTGGGAAGACACGGGCAGAGGGACCCAGCACGGCCAGCTCCTCGTGCCTGGATTACCCCGTGTGGATGGAATGCAGATGAAAACGATTTTCACTTTTTTTAATTTTCATTTTAAGATCCCCCATATTGACAAAATGTGAGTATGAGGCAGAATTGACATCCAGATTTGACTTGGGAAACAGTTCAGCATTAACGTATTAAGCTAATGAACTCCAGTTATTCAGATTGGTTTGCCAAAATTAGACCCAGGAAATGGCTGTTTATTCAGTGGGAAAGAGAACATAAAAGATCTGCCCCTAAAATTTCCCAAAGCAGCTGATGATGTTGTCTAATTTCAATGGAATTCTTAACCTGACACATTTCAGAGAGACTGACTGTCAGGGAACTGACTCCTGGAAAATTCAGGATAATGGCACATGGTATTGCTCACAGATTTTAAGATTTTCCTATGTAAGTGTTACATTATGCATCCAGTCCAGGGTTAATAGTGCCCAGACAGAATCTGCTGTAATACATTTATGTATCAAACAGGGTTGCTCAGTAAATAAATTCGAGATTTTCAAAGCCAGAGCTTTTAAGGCCAAAACTCAGAGATTTCTGTGGGATTTGGAATTGAGGGGGGGATGCCATTTCAACTGAAGGCAGCTGAGGCTTCTAACAGGTTCCTGATGCTGGGCAATAGGAAGGAGTAGTGGCAGGATTATTGGAATTTCATTTGTGCACTGTCTGGGGAAGGCAGTGTAATTTCTTGCCCCTTCTGCCTCCTTGGCTCTGTTGGAGGAAGCTCTTTGCTCCTGTTTCCTGGATTTCATTGATAAGGTCAAACAGGCAGGATCAGCAGGGAAAAGACATGAGAAACTCATTCTTACATGGTGAACTGAGTCGTGTTTAATCATTATTATGATAATATAACATTTATAGTGCAGTGGAGGCATGGGGCTACTAACAGAGCCATGGGGTGCCTGCACCAAAAATCCATCAAGGTCAGTATTTCACCTCCAGCAGCCCCGTGTGGCTGCCAGCAGGGAAGGATGAATGCATGAGGAAAATACACTTGCCCAGGATATTCTCCAAGCCTCCAGCCATTTGTGTCTCAAAGATCCCTCAGGCTGGGGGATGCTGGAGGGTTCCTCACCACTGGTTGTATTTTGTTTTTATTCCTATGCCTGCCATATTTCCCTGGCATCATTACAGAAGGGAGGGAGGGAGTGAAATTGCAGAGATGCTCCTTGAGTCCTTGTTCCCTTGGCCTGGCCTTCCCCATTCTTTCCATATCCCTTTCCCTGGGATATTTGTGCAGAAGGAAATGATGGTCTGAGCTTTTGTGACTCTCATGGCCACAACTCAGTCTCAAAACTGACTGTGACAGTCGTGCAGAAACATTCTTAATTTGGGAAGATGAGCAGGAAGGTGCAATGTGTCTTTAAAAAGCTCCTTGCCCAGGGAGACCTGGGTCCAGCACATCACCCAAACCCCCGAGAAATTTGATAGATGAGTCTCCAACATTCTTGTCATGTCTCCCCTTCTCGTTTTGCCCCCTTCCCCAGGCTGAGAGGCGTGCTGTGAGGTCTGCCTTGTGTCCAGGAGCCTGTCAGAGCTGGGACACGCAGCCCATGGCCTGCAGCTGGACTCACAGGAGTCTCCATCAAGCACTCATCCAAACGTCTCTCCCGGGCGGAATGCCCCGGGGTTCGGCACTCCTTTGTTTTGAAAGCCACAGTTATTTGTATCAGCAAAGCATGCAAAGAGTGCCCCAAAATGAGAGGGAGGGGGAAGAGAAACAGGGAGGGGGGCAGAGAGTTTCTGTGCCTGGTGGGATCATGCTCAGGGAAACAGGGAGAGATGCGGTTTTGGGGTCTGATATTAAACAGAGCATCAGTGTTTTTGTAGAGAACCCCAAGGCTGGGAGGGGGACCTGTGCTGGTGCAGGCAGAGCAAAGGAGACCCCGTGAGGATCCAGCTCTCCCTTGGGTGCTGCCAGGCTTCACAAGGCAGAGGAGAGCAGTGGGGAGGAGCAGTGGGGTTTGAGAGCTGCTGCTGAATGCACACGGAGTCTGCAGATTGTGTGATAGAGAAAATCCCCCAGTTGGGTTTCTGGGAGAGCAGGGAATATGAAATTCTTTTTCTCCAGTAGATGCTACACAGGAATGACCTGGGGACATGAGAGACAGTGATAAGTGACTCTCTCCATCCCCTTTTATCCTGTTTACAACACAGAGGCTTTCCTTGAACAAAAACCTTTTTTTCCTCTCCATGCTTCTGGCTGTTGTGTCTAAATGAGCCAATTTGCTGAAGGACTCCTCCTGGAAGGACTTGAAGTCTAACAAGAATAGATGCTGGGTTGCAGCATGTTGTTTCTGGCAAAAATCAATTTCTTTACAAAAGAACAGAAATCTGTTCTTGTATTTCAGTGCTTGCCATTTCATCAGGGCTCCTGTGATACCTCTCACAGCCTTGGCCAGGAGGGAATCCCAGGGTCTATTTCCATCCAACCTATTTCCAGAAGTGTTTGAAAATGGGGTCTAATGGCTCAGGGAAGGGGGAGCAAAGCACAGGGAGCAAATGTGTTTGTAACTGCTGCAGTTAATGGTTTTGTTGATATGCTGTTTATCCTTGGGCTGATGTGATTTCTGGGGCTTGAGTTGCTGTTTGACATCCAGGGGATAATCTCTTGCCAGAGGCCTGGATGGCTGCATGGCAGGGCAGGCTAAGTCTGATGCATCATCTGAGCCACAAGAGATGGACCCACAGGGACAGAATCTCTCATTAATTAAAGATGTGTTGTTGTTTCCCTCTTTTATATCTGTGTGGTGCTCAGGGACGTGTTCTCCTGTGACAAGGCTGCATTCTTCAGGTGCTCACCCTGAACTGCAAAGGAGCAACAACAGAAAAAACCCAACATTTTGGAGATTGTTCCAGCCTCCAGGTTTCCCAATTTGCCCAGTCTCACATCAGGAGGTGTCTGCCTTCAGCTTCCCCACCTCTGAAAATAATTTCTCACTTTTCCTCCAACATTTGTCATCCTTCAGTAGCCTGAATTTTTGCTGTACAGTTATTTTGGTTTTGCCTAAGTCAAGTGCAGGACAAGGCGGATGTTTCTGAAGGGAGTTTAGGATTTAAATCAGTGTATTTTATTCAATAGTATTAGAGTGTTTTATCTGGATGGACACAGTTTAAGACATTATTCTTGTTGATAAAGCAGGTTTCCCTTCACACCACAGGTGGGACAGGTAGCACAAACCCAGAAAAGGGCAGAATCAGCTCAATGTCAGGGGGAATTCAAAGCCCGAGGAACAAGTATAAAACGACAACATTTAATAGAGGGAAGAAATAGTGGAGAAGGAGAGAGCTGAGTGCTTGTCTTGACCATGAGGACAGAGGCTACACACTTTTAAATTATTGATCTTGTGGTATAGAGTTAAATGCTTTACAGAATACAAGTCTTACCCATTTTTTCCCCATCAAGCTCTTATTAGCATGAAGTTTGTTGACAAGAACTATTTTCCATTAAACAATAGTGACAAGACAGAGTTATGGTCCTGATTGGAGCTTTTTAATCAATCAGTGTTTGTACCTGTGCCTCTGATGTCCTGCTGCCCTGACTAACTGGGCTATATCTCCCCACCACGTTGGTTTTTTTTTAATAATTCACCTTCTCCTTGCTTTTCCCATTAAGTAAAAGGTGACAGAAATTCAGGTGGCTCAGCAGACTCTGACCATAAAGATATTGGGTATTGTAACCCAGTGCACACAAGGAAGAGTTGTGGCTTGAACTAAGGTGGATTATTTGGTCCAAACAATGAAGAGTAAACTGAAAAAAGCAGCTTCCCATCCAGCCCCAGAGCAAAGCTCTGTGAGACAGGACAGGAACCTGCAGTTCCACCATGAATGGGTCACATCCTGCTGGAGAAAATTTAGCGTATCTCTAAGTCTGGAGAAAAACCAGGACTATTAAGAAAGCAAAACTATTTGCAGGAGGAACACCCTAAACTGACCGTGATCATGTGTGAACAAACCTGTGAAGTGCAGGCAGTTCCCTGGCAATGAAACACTGAACGGGACAGCAAGGGATGGTGCAGGACAGGTGTAATGATGATGAAAGAACACGAAGAGATGTTTTAGAAGGGATATATGGATGTATTCATTCTACATTCTCGATTCATCGTACGAGGAAGGAAGTATCACCTCAGTATCTGCATCTCCAGGTGTGTTGGTCACCTGCAGTCCTAGAGGTGACCTGAGCTCTGGAGGTCCCACCTGTAGAGCCGTGTCCAGCCCCTCCTCGGCACCGGCAGGACATGGAGCTGCTCGGGGGGAGAGAACATGGATCTGCTCTGAGGGCTGGAGCCCCTCTACACGGAGCCATGGTGGGACCTCGGGGTGTTCACCTGGAGAAGGCTCCAGGGAAACCTCAGAGCCCCTGCCAGGGCCTCAAGGGGCTCCAGGAGAGCTGGAGAGGGCTGGGGATAAGGGATGGAGGGACTGGACAAAGGGGAACGGCTTCCCACTGCCAGAGGGGAGGGATAGATGAGACACTGGGGAGAAATTGTTCCCTCTAAGGGTGGGGAGGCCCTGGCACAGGGTGCCCAGAGAAGGTGTGGCTGTCCCTGGATCCCTGTGGGTGTCCATGGTCAGGCTGGACAGGGCTTGGAGCAGCCTGGGATAGTGGAAGGTGTCCCTGCCCATGGCAGGGTACAGTGGTACTATAAATCCATTCCATGCTCCTGTGACGGGGGATGCAATTCCGCGACCCCGGGCGGCTCTCACAGCTGACACCCTTTGAGCTGACAGTGCCGGGCGGCTGCAGCCGCTGTTTCCAACCCTACGGATGGAGACAGACACGGGTAATTTGTGTGGGAAGCGCCGCCCGAGCTCGGCCCCTCACGGCCCCGCCCCGCCCCTCACGGCCCC
>JANPWX010000329.1:0-26604 GCA_024734555.1 Trochalopteron elliotii | reverse complement strand
GTGAGGGATTGAGGGACGTGTGAGGGATTGAGGGACGTGTGAGGGATTGAGGGACGTGTGAGGGATTGAGGGACGTGTGAGGGATTGAGGGGTGTGTGGGGGCTGTACTAGCAAACCAACAAGTGTTTGAGGCCTCGGGGGCTGAGGGGCTGTACCCTCATACCAGCAGTTGTCTGAAGGATCGGGGGAACCCGCAGACCGAGTGTGTGAGGGCCGGGCGGGGTGTGCAGGAACCCAGGGCCGACACCCCACAGATCCCAGCGCCCTTTCAAAGCATTTCCCCATATAAAAGCTCATCCCGGAGCGGGGCCCCGCGGGGAGCAGAACCCCGGGCCGCCCGTGCCACGTCAGCCCCGAGGCCTCGGCCGGCCCCGGGCACCGGGAGCGGTGATTCCCGCTTAGTGGTGGAGGTTTAGTTAAAGCACGCCCGTTTGTAGCGATTTTTGCAGCAGGGTTTGAGGGGTCTGTCTGCCATAGTTTAAATCACCTCTTGAGGATGAATCCCACATTTCATGGATAATGCCAGTCGGGAGAGGGAGGAGTGGTGTGGGAATTGCAGAATAAGGCAAAAGTTCTCGCGGTTCTGTTGCTAATCCACGTGGAATAACTGACAGGAAAGGGGCCAAAGGACACAGTTAAGCAGATATTCCAAATTTCCGTGGTAATTTGCATCACTGTGGGGCTCTGTTAAGGGAGACTTAAGGGAGTCTCTGTTAAGAGACTTGAATTGAATCTTGTATTAAATCATCATTTTTCTGTCATTGAATATTGATACAGAGTGACCCTATAGGAAGAGCAGGAGATCCTGCTGGAGATCTGGGAATGCAGGAATGTGCCAGCAGCTGTTGTGGGTGTGGGCACTGATGTTGTCCTGTTCCCATTTCTGTGGTGCCTTATTTTGTGACCATTAAATGGTTCAGGTTGGAAGGGACCTTAAAACCCATTTAGTTCCAGAAGAATTTAACAACCATCAATATTTTTTTCTTTTCTTTTCCTATGCCACTGCTGTCCAGCCACAGTAGTTTTTTTCCTTATAATTACAGACTTTTAATTTCACTTGATGCCTGTGAATTCACATGTTGTGAGACAGTGAAAATTCCCTATTCACCTTCTCCTCTTGTGTGTCTCCCCACTGTCATCTCCAGACCAAACTGAACAGCTGTTGCTTGTAGAACAGCTGTTCTGTGCTTTTGTAATTTTCACCTGGATTTCTGTTTTTAAATAAAGTTATTGTGTAGGTGGAAGCCCACGTACAAAGCAGCTTTCTTTATTATTTTGTTTGTTATACAAAGTAACTAATTACAAAAAAAGTTCATAATTTTCATCTTGATTTTTGTTTTAAAATAAAGTTACTTTGTAGGTGCCAGTACTTGAGGTGAGAGCCCAGAGTTGTTTCTGGCTGAGGGCCTGGGTTGGTGGTCAGGGATGGGCTGTCTGCTCTGACAGTGTGTTGGTGATTCCTGTGCTGCTCTAAAAAAGGCATTTCAGTGAAAAGTGAAGTGCTGAGAAATGATTTCATGGCTGATACCTGACTTCTGTGTTGATTTTCTCTTTGTCTCCTGACAGGCAGGTCCATGAGGTCCAGTCCTACATGGGGCGCCTGGAGACCTCAGACAAGGAGTCAGTGCACTGTAAGTGCTGAGGGAGGGAGGGAGGATGAGTTACTTTGCATCTGTAACCCTGTGTGCCTTCCCACTGCATTTACAGTCATTATTGGAACAGATTTAGCTCCTGAGTCATTGTGATCAGCTGCTGAGACACATCACCCATTCAGAATGCATTGGAATCATGTTGCTGTTTAACTTCAGGAAGGTGATGGTTTGTATGAGGACAGAGCAGAAAAGACAGGACAAGAATTTGCTTCATCTTCCTGTTACAATCCTTTAACTGACAGAGAGTGCTTGCTGTGGATACTTCTTTAAAGTCATGGTAGAATGCCAGAATTTTGGTGCTGTAGCTTTTGGAGCTCATGGTCAGGTTGTCTGTGCAGCCTTCAGCACAAACAGATCCAAACCCCCTCACTGGTGCACTCATGGGGGTTTTGAACACCTTGAATCAATGAACACCCTGGTGTGGACAGAGCTGCAGATTGAGAACATCTCTGGGCTGGTTTGTTCAGAGCTCAGAAAGCTCTGAGATGTGACTGTGCCTGTGTTGTTATGCCCTCAGCATCCACCAACTAGGAGCTTTCCCCTGAGGATGCTCAGTGCACTTTCTGGGGAAGATGCTGTGATTTGGTGGGCAGGAACTTGAGCAGGATGCTCCTGACATTCCTGCTGCATCAGAACCTGTAATTCCACCTGCTTGTGGGAATTCTGTAGAACCACTAGGTCTGAAATTGCCTCAGGAAATTTGGACTATGACCCTGTGCTCGTAAATGACTGTAATAATAAAATGCTCTGATATGTGTGGCAGTACTTTTTACCCCAGTGCAGAATTGGCACATGTATTTTGGACCTGTGTTTGAACCCTGAATTCCTGCATGAGTCACTAATAATGGCTTTCCTCAGGAACTTCTGAGGTGAAAGGACACTGCATTGACTGGATGCATTTCTGCACATGTCCACTGACTTCTCCTACCTTAAACACATTTTTGAAGCATGACTGAGCCCTAGGAAGGGCTGTGATAAATTTCCTATCAAAAAATAGCAACTTCCTACTTCTGATTGTGGTTTTTGTGGTGGTTGTGCTACTCCTTCAATGCCAGACTTCCCACACTGCTGTTCACTGGGGATGATTTTGAAAGTCATGAAAATTACTATTAATTTGCCATTTTGCTTCCATATCAAGAGATAGGATTATGTAGTTTACACAGTTTACAGTCAGTTCACCAGTTTACATAGTTAATAGATGAATAAATATATGTATATATTTCTCTCTGTATTAAGATATTAGTGTGTATTCCAGAGTCTATGGAAAACAGGATTATCCATGGTTGAAGACCAGGAATAGTGGCCAGGAAATCAAACTTGCAGTTTGCCTTTTCCAGCTTTGAGCTTTCTTGCTCAGAAAAATGTGCAGTGGTGTAGTTTGGTCTGGCAGAGGTTGCTGTAACTGTCGGTCAGCTCTCCTGTGCTGAGTTCAGCTGCAGTAAATGATGGAGAGAATGGACTGGGACAATTTGTTTGATCTGTCTGTGGATGTGAGTCAGTCACTCTCTGGCTGTGTGAGATCCAGGGGCAAAGACAAGGCTGTGTGTGCTCTCTGCTCCTCTGGGTGCTGCTGAGTGTGGTTTCTTGGGCAGTCCTGATGTGTTGGCAGGTGGATGTTGAAGCTTCTCTGTGTTCTTGTGGCAGCAAATCCTGCTGAGGGAGCAGGAAGGGGCTGCAGGGGGAATGTGGGGGCTTGAAATCCTAATTCATGGAGCTGAGAGGGAAAGAGGCTGAGATGTCTGGAATGAGCAGGGGCTTTCCTAGCTGCCTTCTCAGGGGAGGAAGGAAAGGTGAGAGTATCAAATTACTGAGCTAAAGCAGTGACATTTCATTATATTTATAGTTCTCAGCTACCTGATCATTTTCATCCAGGAAAGATTTGCATCTCTCAGGTTTTACATACTGCTTTGAATGCTTTTGAGCATTTGCCATCATCAGACTGCAGTTGTCTAATTCAAGTCAAATCCTGTTTTTATTTCCTTGCAGTGGTAGAAAATGAGATCCAGGCAAGAATAGACAACATATTCAGCAACTTGGAACGACTGGAAATCCTGTCCAGCAAAGAACCTCCCAACAAGAGGCAGAATGCCAAACTGTGAGTTCACTGCTTTGCTGTGATTGTGCAGAGTAGTCTTTGTAATTATTTTAATTAAATTTATTGAAGCCCTTTGCCTTTTGGTTTGTGTGAAATCTTTATGCTTTGCATAACTGATCTCTGTGTTCTACAACAGCAAAATTGAGGCACAGAGGCAAAATCACTTTCCTGCATTTAACCCCAGGATCATGAGAATCATTGAAGCTGTGAAAGGCCTCAGAGATCATCAAGTCCAGACTGGTGATGGATTCATGGCTCTGTTCTCAGAGGAGCAGAACATGCACTTGGATGCTCTCTCTGTCACTTGCTTTTAATAGCATTTGTGGAGGTAGAGAGTAAAATTCCTCCATTTGGTGTCGTTTTCTCTGGGCCATTTTCCAAGCTGTTGGTGACTGAAATAGAGAGGTTTCTAAAGTGAGCAATAGTTTGAGCAGGAGGTTGGACCACAGACATCAGGACTTGCTGTTCTTAATTAATTCTGTGACTCAGTTATTAATGTTTAGTCTAAAATGCCCTTGCAGATAGTAGGAGTGGACTTCATGTCACCTGTATTAAAGAAAGAGGTCAGTATGTGAAACACCCATTGATTTCTTTGTAGAACCCTGGAATGGTTTGGGTTGGAAGGGGCCTTAAAGACCAGTTCCAACCCCTGCCATGGACAGGACACCTTCCACTAGACCAGGATAGTCTGGTGATCAATCATTAAATTGTATCAATCATTTAATCAGGGCCAGTGGAGTTCTGGACATGGTTTGTTTCAGCCCAGTGGAGATGTCTGAGGTGTCTCCTGTATTGCCCACTGACTCTTGAGCTCCTTTTAATAAAACCTCAAACTTCAGAACATGATGCTAATTAAAGAAACTGGAAAGCATCATCTTTTATGTGAAGGGGGGGGATCATAAAATAGAACCTGTACAAATCCTACCATCTTTCCAAATCTGTGTTAAATGAGGAATAGATACAGTTATATAACACCTGCAGAGACAATCCATGGGATAGGATGTCCAAGACAGCTCAGGAGTTCTGCTTCACATTCTGTCATTAGCTTGGAGGCTAAATAATTGATCAAAATGAATAATCACCTGTGAAATAATCACCTGTGTAGTAGAAAAATGAGACAGGGAAGATGCAGGTGTGGAATTTCAGCCTAGAACTGAATGTCCTGCATCGTGTGCAGAAGTAGAACCCATCGTTCCTTGTTATTCCTTGCTGTTAATTTAAATTACGCTGTTCCTTTGCTGGTGGAGGAAAAGCAGAGTGTTTTTGTGTTGCTGCTGCTTTGCAGGAGGGTGGACCAGCTGAAATACGACGTGCAGCACCTGCAGACAGCCCTGAGGAACTTCCAGCAGCGCCGGTACCTGCGGGAGCAGCAGGAGCGGCAGCGCGAGGAGCTGCTGGCCCGCACCTTCACCACCAACGTAAATAAATAAATAAACGTCCCTGTTTGGGCTCTCTGGGCTCCCTCAGCTCACAGCCAGCAGGGGGAGGCAGGCACCGTGTAAACAGCTCTGTTTGGAGCTGCTGGGAGTGTGGGTAAAGGCAGAGGGGAATCAAAATATGTAGGGAGAAGTACAGCTCTCGTGAGGAAAAGCTGCTGCTCCTGTTTCATCCAGTGCAGTTCCACCTGGATTTACACAGCAGCTGTAAAAGGGTCAGTGAGGTAGGTACCAAAGTGTGCATTTCACTTGGATTTGTGTCAAATCTCTGCCAAATCCTGGGATCTGTGAAAAGCCTGACTTTCACACACCCCACTGGCAGCAGAGTCAGCAAACTCCAGTGTAGCCAAACACAGATCACACAGCTGGGACAAAACCTTTGTATTTTTGCCTAGAAATGAGTCCAAAGTTTGTAATAACATGGATGTGTTCCCCCTGTTCTTGTGTAGTGGTTTTGGTTTGATTTTTTGGCCAGTGCACCATTTATGTGGTGGTTTCATACCATACCACCATGTGGTGCTGAATTTTGTTTGCCAACCAGGAGATAGGATTTGGGGAGAAAAAAAAAGGTGAAACAGGCTTAACTTAAAAGTAAACAGACAGTTTATTAACACACAGTAAGGAAAAAAGAAAACAAAACTTTAAAAACTTTTCTTTTCTATAGTTCAAGTGTTCACAAGTGTTCCCTTTCTTACAAACAACATAGAGACAAAACCTGTGACATTCAGTCAGTTTCAGTATTTAAATACAGTCTTTCATCAGTTTTTTAGGAGAGGAGTCTCTTGTTTAGTATGGAATTTTTTCTACTGACAGCTTAAAAAAGTTCTTCATTGGGAAGTCCCCCAGTGCAAATTCCTGGAGGAGTTTTGCTCTGAATAATGTAGGCTTGCTTTCAGATTTCAGTTTCACTTTTCTGCAACTAAAAAGTTAGTCTTTTAGGTTTTTTGGTTTTTTTCTTTTATTTTGTGGTTTTGTTTTTGTTTTGTTAATACTATTTTTAAATTTTTGTTTGATTTCTCTCTGTATTTCCCTTCTTTGTTAAAGGCATCTCATCTAACTTTCATTATCTGTGTTGTCAGTCATTGTCAGGGCAAGAAAGAAAGAATGTGAGCAATCCTAATTAACTGAGATTCAGGCAGTTTGATGCATTTCTCAAAGCCTGCCATAAAGATAATGTCTGGTATTTTGTTGGCTATTTCAAAAGTATAAACAAGGCTTGAAAGAAACACTGCAACTTGTTTTTAAACACTGTGGTGTTTCCCTGCAAGTAGGGACAAGTTTTCCTACAGTTAAATTTGCTGTTCAGAAACAAAAGGTGTGTGAGTGGAACAGTTTTAAAAAGCAGTAGCAGGCTTGCAGATGCAAAATATAGAGCAAATGGGTTATTTTCTCCTTCAGATTTTGAAAGGTATCATGGATAATAAAATTACTTTGTATTCCCTTTTAGCTTGCTACAAAAAAGTGGCTTTAAAATGATCCTTTAATAGGAAAAGGATGATTTATTTATCAGTTATCAACCTCTCTTGATTGCAGTTTTCCACAGTTCCTATTCATATACTCCCCTATTCTATCAGAGATGTCAGCTGAGTGTGTGAGTAAATTACTGGAACATCCAGAAGAGCTTTTGGAAGCTGTAGCAGTGTTCTGAACAGTTTGCTTAATTCAGAGTTAAAAATGGTCTTTATCTTTAAAGCCTTTCCTTGTACCTGGAGAAAATCACAAGCAGCAAAACAGAGCTCTGGTGCCATCCTTAGGAGGGGGAGGTCACAAATCTACTTCTCTATTTTTATTGCTGCCTTATAGTGCATAAAAAACAAAAAAACTTGTACAGAAATGAAATCTGCTGTTTTGAAGGTTGTTAAATATCTGGAATAAGAGCTTATAATAAGAAATCTTAAGTGCTTCTGCTCAGACTCTTGTGTGAGCCTTGGTGCTGCATTCACAGGGGCCCAGTTTGTGTGTTCTGTCACAGCCCTGTGACACATCCAGTGCCCTGAGAGCTCTGTCCCTGACTCTTCCTTCTCCACAGTGGGCAGAGCCCCTGCCCAGGCAAGGCAGCACCACACCTTGGGTCCTACATGGCATTTTCAGATGAACATTTGGGGTTTTTACCAGAGAGTCAGTTCAGAGCACATTCTCTGTGTCTGTCTGTACCTGTGTGTCACCTGCTGGACACATGGAGTGCCATTCTTTCATATGTCTGTGAATTCTGCCTTTGGGTGGTTCTTGTTCTGAGTTCCTGGAGCAGGTGATCAGTGTTCCCAACACTTGCCCCTTCCCAGTGCCCCCAGTTCCTGCCCTAAACCATGTGGGAACAATGAGCCATTTCCTTGCCCCTCTGGATGGACCTGGAGGCCTTTGGCAGAGAGGGGTGATCCCATCCCTGCCCTCCTGGGCAGTTCACATTAGAGTTTTACCCTGTTATTTCCATTTCAAGATTCCCAGTTCCTGGTTGAGTGAATGCATCTTTTCTGGAAAAAACATGAAAAATATTAATATTTAATAATTATTTTTTAATAGGACCCTGGGTAATGAGTGAGCCAGAGCTCAGGGAACCATGCCCATGTCTGTTTACCCTCATTGCCAGAAAGTTGCCCTATTTTGTAAACGTTTAGAATGTCATCTCCAAGCATTTTTCAGGCCTTTTCTTGCTCAGAAATGTGGTGTGAAATCTTCCACAAGTCTTTCACTTGCAGTGATCAATGACTAGGCACCTTCTTGGTGTTTAACACCTTGTTAAACACCTTCTGTTAGCTTTGATGTTCTCTCCTGCAGTACCCTTTCCTACTGAGATCATAAAAATTCTCTGCTTTTGCTCTTTTCATCCTTGAGATCTCATTGCAGTTGAGCAGCTGCTCAGCTTTGCCTTGTGGCTTCCTCCCCGTCTTCTCTAAATGACTCTTCTCACTCAAATATCAATGCTGTATTTAAAATCATTATGAAAAGACAGGTATAAGGCCAGTCCTGTCAGTCCTGCTGGGTTTTGGCCGTGTCTGCTGGTGCATGTTGTGTTTTCAGTGAGCAGGTAACCGAGTCCCTGCTTTCCCCACAGGACTCTGACACCACCATCCCGATCGACGAAACCCTGCAGTTTAATGAATCCCTGCACAGTGCCCACCGAGGCATGGATGACCTTATTGGCAGTGGCACCAACATCCTGCAGGGCCTGAGGGACCAGAGAGTCACATTAAAGGTGGGGGCATCATTTTTTTACCAGAAAAGACCCCACATTTTTCTGTGTTTGTGCTGATCAGGCTAAGTAAAATCAATATATGTGTTGTTTCAGTACACTGCTCCGAGCTGAGGATGCTGGAAAGGGCCAAACCTCATTTAAACAACTTCAAATCTTTACATTTTACCATCCTGTTAGTTATACCTTTAAGATCTCTTGGGGCTGGCTGCGTTCACCTGCGGGGCAGCATCTGGAGTGCTGAATGTTATGTTTGTTTTTCTTTGGTTGATTGTTGTTCTTTTGTTCAGCTTCAGGAGGGGCAGTGGCTGGCAGGGAAATGTTGGTTTAGATGAGCATCACTCAGGGCAGCCACAAAGCTGGTGTAGAGCACTTGAGATTAAGATAATGCATCTTATTACTAATCTAATTACTGAATGTTGGTTCAGATGAGCATCCCTCAGAGCAGCCACAAAGCTGGTGTAGAGCACTTGAGGTTAAGATTAGTAATAAAGATAATGCACCTCAACAGTCCCTCCTTTGCTGTTGATAACAGCTGCATTTCTGCATGTCTCTTCATAGCAGGGATTTGTCTTTTATTTTACAGACTGCTCAAAGTGATGGTCAATTCTGAGTGAAAAGCTCAAGGATACAAAAAAACTTTTTAATAAGAAGTGAGTGGGCAGAAACTGGACTTGAGAAAAATGTAGGGTAATGCCTGTCTGATGTATTCATCTTCTGATGGGGATAACTGCTCTTCTCAGTTTTGTGACACTGCTTTGTTCTGGGATGTATTTGCCAGATTTAGGCATTTTTAATGATACAAATCCCAGATTTGGTCAGGTCTGTCACACCTGCAGCTACATGGCGAGCCTGGGGAGTCCCCAACACCCAGGAAAGATTCCTTTCCTGGGATCCAACCTAAACCTCCCTGACACAGCTCCAGTCATTCCCTGGCTCCTGTCCCCTCTCACTGGAGCTGCCCCTCAGGAGGAGCCGCAGCCCCTGGGGAGGTCTGACCTCAGTCCCCTCTGCTCCAGCTGAACAAGTGACTTCAGCTGCTCCTCCTACAGCCCCTCCAGAGCCTTCCTCACCCTCATGTCCCTCCTTTGGACACTCACAGCTTTATTCTCTGTAACTTTGTGTATGTTGGGAATAAATAGACAGGTATGAAATGAGTATTCCTAGATTGTCACTTTGACTGATCCAGTTATACAATTCCACTGTTCCATGACTGCAAGAATTGAAGAGTTTTCCCTTTCTGTTGTTTGCTTTCATTTTAAAGCTTCATATTTGGTTTCTGTTCTCCCAGCAAGGTTTGGTTTTGTTCTGAAGCACGGTGAAAGGATTCTGCAGAGACAGGAAGGTGCTGAGCCTGAGAGCAGTCTGCAGGGGGTTAGCAGGAGCTGTGGGAACTGGAGAAAATTGATTTCATGGGATTAGCAGAGACACAACCTGACTCCAGTGAAGGGCCTGAACTACCTTGAACACAAGGCACTGATGATGTAGTTTAGCATTGCAAATCTGTGTTTTATGGACCAAGAAACTTCTGCACGTGGGTCTAATATAGTTGGTCTAAATTCTGTCCTTGGAGAGCCTTCCTGATCTTGAGTCAGGTTTATACTCAAAACAATTCCCAGTTTTCACATTTTCACTCTTTTGAGACCAAAAATAATGTGGACTAAAGAAGAGAGGCTGAAGTTTTTGTTTCAAAGTCAAACCATGGAATTCAGCACTGTGCTGGGTCTCTGTGCTGTTGACCTGGCTCAGAGATGAATGAGGTTACAGCATCCTGAGGTGGGGTGTTCTGTCAGGGACAGTCCAGGTGTCACTCTGAGGGACTGTCCATTGTCCCTGGTGTGGCAGAGCCCCTCCTGTGGGTGTGAGGAGGGTCCTGGCCAGTGTCTGGCTGTGGCTCAGTGTTCTGCCTGCCCACAGGTGGGTCACTGTGCCCACCTTTCCTTCTCACCTCCTGTGCCATGGAGACTCTGCAGCCCTGAGACCTCTCCCTTCTCCCCCCTCAGGGCAGTATCCCACCCTGGCCTGTGCCTGGAGCACATCTCTGTGCCTGTATTTTATACTGTTTTCTCCAACCACTGCCCTGAAATAGGCCAGGAGGATTCCTGTTGTGTCCCTGCTGCTGATGTAATGGTGGGATCCATATTCCCAATAATACCAGGTGTCCTGCCTGCAGCACCCTGTGCTTTTCTGTGGAAGGATTTCAGGAAATGGCATTAATTACATGTTTATCTGCATTTTTTCTGCTATTTACCTTGCAAATGTCTGGACTTTCTCAGTCTCTGTAGGTATGAACTGTGCTTCAGCAAGGGGAGCTCTGCACAAAACCTTGGCTGGTCAGAGCTCTTTTTAGACTGTGACTGGAACAGAACCAGGAGAACTCTTACTCCTCCCTAAGGAGTGCATTTTTCTGAGACACTTTTTATCTTGTGTCCAGACAGATTTTGTGTCTTTAAGCACATTCCTGTTCATGTGTATGAATTAATTAATCCAGACATCCAGTTGTTTCCACCTCCTGTGGAATGGAAGGGATGGTCGGCTGAGAGAAGTTCCATGGATTAGAATCCATCACTCACCACCCGTGGTGAAATACTCTTGGGCTGTGGGGTAAGAAGGCTCAGAGCACGAGGGTGATGGTGTGTTTGCTGTGTTGTTGTCCTCAGGGCACTCACAAGAAGATCCTGGACGTTGCCAACATGCTGGGGCTGTCCAACACGGTGATGCGGCTGATCGAGAAACGCGCCTTCCAGGACAAGTTCCTGATGCTGGGGGGGATGGCCCTGACCTGCCTCATCATGTTCCTCGTGGTGCAGTACCTGACATGAGCTGCTCACCTCCTGCAAGAGGACTGGCCCCAGGACTGACCTTTCCTCTGGGTGCTGCTTTGGATGAGCCCTTCCCGTGGACTCCAGAGTTTACAGGTCCCACTGGGACAGTGTCACGTGGGAAATGGATGTGACTGGGGACGCTGTGCTTGAGAGTGGCCCTGTGAAAATAACCCCTGGCCTTTACTGCTCTCCCCTCAAGCCTGCAGGTTTAATGGTCTGGTTAATAGGAAGCAGAAGTGAACATTGTGCCCAGCTGTAGCAAGGCAGGAGTGTCACTTTGGGCACACAGGGATGGGGGGATGCAAAGGCACAGCCTGGGATGCAGTGAGTCTTTCCTGTGCCAGCACTGAACTGACCTCTGCATTTTGCAGTGCAAGAATGGCACAGAGAATTTCACAGTGTTCGTGGGCCTGAGTTCAGCCTGTGGGACTGAATGTGCAAAAAGAGCTGGGAAGTGAAGGGCTCCCATCTGCTGTTCCATTTGCTTGGAGGAGGAGGAGGATGTGTGGGGAAGAGTCTTATAACCTCAGTTAACTTCACACACAGTATTAACCAGCACAGATCTCTCTGGTTTAGGCTGAAATGCTGCTCTGCTCATCTGAGGGATGTCCTGGTACCTCTCTCTGCCCTGCTGCTTCCCAGGGGATGCTGAGTGCCACACTCCCTCCTGCTTCTGCTGGGATGCACATCAGGCCCGTGGCATCTCCCTAGGCCTCCTGCCAAATCCTGCCTCCAAAAATGACATTTCTAATGCTGGAGCACAGAGGTGTGGGGAGCTGTGTTCATTTCCTGAGGTGCTGGTTGGGTTTGGGGCTCTGGAGCTGGAACTTGTGAGTGGATGGAGCAGGTGAATGTCCCTGTTCTCCCTGGAGGTGTGGGGTTGTTCACAGAACTGGAACAGGTTCTTCACCCCAGAGGAATGGTGGGATCAGCACAACAGGCCTGGCACTGAACATCAGCTTGGTCAGGAGAGTTTCCTCAGGTTTGTGCCTTGGGATGGTGATGTCCCTGTCCTTGGGAAGGGCATTCCCTGTGCCCTTTGCACCTGGGCAGTCACTGTGAAGGACACTCAGATGTGTCACCTCCCAGGGGTGCTGCTGCCTCACTCATCTCCTTGGGGTCATTCCCTGTCCCAGTGAAACATTTCCAGTGTGAGATCCTTGTCTCAGTCCAGCACTGCTTCCCCTGCAGCCTGGGGGGTGTCTGATAGAGGGGCCATCCTGGGATTTTGGGCATCATCCATTTCAGTCACCCTACAGATCCATTCCCATCCCATGTGTGGCAAGTCTGGAGCATTCCCTGATGTCCTACAGTGGCACAGATGTCTCATATCCAGATGATGTGGCCTCGTGCTGGCAATTCCTTCTCTGTTTTCCTGTCTGGAATGGTTGTGGGTCTCTGGATTAGTAACTAATCACAAGTTCTACATTCTGTCCTCACTGCACTGAGCTTTGCTTTCATTATGTGCCCTGTTGCAAAGTGAGAGAAAGGGTTTTAATAACTGAAAAAATTTTAGAAGGAATTTTAGGGAATATGGGCCATGAGACAGGGCCATGCTGGTGACCAGAGCTGGGGTGGGGCCCAGCCAGACACCCAGAGTGACCAGTGGCCCCTGCTCATGGGCTTCTCCATGTGTTTGATACTTCTGAAGTGTTTCCTGCTCTTGGAGTTCCCCATTTGTCCAGGTTTTCCAAGGAAATACTGTAGCAGAGCATGGAACTGGTTTTCATTTGAGCCCAAGGGAGTAAGGAATTAAAAGGAAAAGAGGGAATCTGCAGTGATGGAGCGTCTGTCTTGCTGTGTAATAGAAATCATAAATCCAAATTTGCCTGAAATTAATTTTGGATATAAAATCTGATGGATTCAGCCCTTGAGGGCAGCTGAGCACTTGCAGGGGGTCCCTGGCAAATCTCAGTTCTGATGAACTGATCCAATTCCACTGGATTTTACAGTGTTGGGTTTAGGCTTTAAGGCTGTCATTGTTGAAAGTTTCTGTACTTGTGACCTGGTGTAGCAGAGTTTGCCTTACACCAAGGTGGGACTCTGGCCAATCTCTTTCCTTTTGGGCTGTGGTAGGAGCCATAAGATACTTGGAACTGGATTTTTTTTTTCTGTTTCTGAGCCTAGCTTGGCATTTTAATAGATGTTTTCCTGTTGATTGATTTTTGCCTTCTGGAGTCTCCTTGTCCCTGCACAGGCTGATTTCCCCTTGGTGAGCCAAGTGTCCTTGCTACCCGTGGCATCCAAGGGGGACACGTGGGGCTTGAAGGAACCACCTGGGGAGCTGGATTTGGGGACATGTGACATCAGACATGTCTGTAGTGCCTGTAAAGTCCAAAGAGGTTTCCAAGGGCATCTCAGGTGGTTTGTGTGAAACCCAAAACCCTCCATTGCAGTGGGACGTGGCAGGACACGGGTGGTTCCTCCAAGCCCCACATCTCCCCTCTGGATGCAGTGGGGAGTGAGCCCTGGTGGGATTGTGGTCCCTGCCAAAGGAAATGAGCAGGAGGTGGAGCCCTGGAGGGCTTTGCTGCTGTAGCTTGGTGGTGTTTCCTCCCTCACCAAACAACCAACTTCTGCTTCCAAACTGTGGCACGAGTTCCAGCTCTGGGGTGAGCTGCTCTCTCAGGAGAGGACTCTGTGGGAATTCACTTGCCTCTGGAATAAAACTTTTTACCAGTATTTTATACATAAAGGAGCAAGGGTGGGATGTGATTCATGTGATGTTCTGTGAATAAAGATTTTTTTTCAACGAAAATGAAGTTTGTTTTTTTACCTTAGCCACCATGTTGGGGCCAAAATAAACAAGCAGGAGCAGTTCTAGGATTGATCCTGGTTCACTGGGGATGGAGGAGGGGGCTGCAGGGGAAGGGGTGCTCTGGGGGGCTCCCATTTGGGTCACAGGAGGAAATGGGTCACGTTTTCGGGGCGCCTTCATTGAAGGTTATGGCAATAGGAGTTGTAAAAGCAAAGTCCTTTATTGCATCCTTACCTCAGTCCCATGGAGGCAAAGTTATCAGAGTCAGTAGCTGTATGCAGAAGCCTGGTAACATCAAGTCCCAAGCAGAAGCAGCAGCCACAGCAGCAGCAGAGGCCTCAGCAGTCTGTGTCCTATGAGTGTCTTATCAGTAGCAGACCATGCAGCATCAACAACAGCAGCATGGGTGTTTTTGTGAGCCCTCTGTGTGTGTTCTCAGAGTAGTACATTTTATTCTAATTTTGGCTGATCAAGCTTAAACACGAATTTCTTACAATAGTGTTGGACCTGCTCTAAGCTAAAATTGATGTGTGACAATTTTTGTAAATTCTTACACAGATTCTACACATACAGCTCTATCTGTTCTATCTAGGAATTTTCAGCAAGGCTACGTTATTTTTGTTATGACTAGAGTTGAACTAACTTTGCAAAGGGCAATGCCACTAAACTTTAAATTAGATCTTAGGTCCTTTTCTTATTAACTAACTCAGTTTCTTACTTGCTAAAGTACTTAAAAAGCCTTACTTATTTTAAAACTAAACTTGCATTTCTACCTCATGTCTTTGTGGCTTTATGTGTTTTAGATTTTCTGAAGATTCTAATTCAATCCTCACATTTCTGGGCACTCCTGGGCCTGTATGGATTTGGCCCAGGGGGATTCATACCCCAGCACCACTGCACTGGGGTTGGAAGGAGCAGGAGCCTGTGCTGGACCTCACTGGTCAGACTGGTGGGATGTGCCAGGCTGGGACAGCCCCAGAGCTGGTGGTGAAAGGGAGCTGGAAGTGGGTGGGTGATGGAACAGGCATCCAGGCCCTTGCTGTGCTCTGCCCACTCCCCCTGAGGTCCTGAGATGGGCCAGACCTTCCTCTCCCACTCTGCCTGCCAGTAATGGCAGGTGAGGGGGCTCTAATTAAGAGAAGAAAAAGTTTGGAGGGCAAAAGGCGGCTGTTGATGAAGAGATTGTGGATTTTAGATGTGAGATCAAGGGGTTGGATTATCTTCCTCTTGCTCTTCAGCTCTGTTTTGAAGTAATTCCAGTCCCCACAGCTACAAAACATTTATTAAATCAGAAAATACCCAGCAAAGAATGCAGGAAGTTGTCAGTGCTGTGTGTATGAACTGGATGCAGAGGTGGGAGCAGCCCGTGGCAGGGCTGGGATGGGGCTGCACTGGGTTCTGTCCAGGGTAGGGCCCTGAGGGGCTTTGAGCAGCAGCTGGAAATGGGACTGATGCTTCAGGAGTGTGTTTGAGTGTGACTGAGTGTGTGGAAGAAATCCAGGAAAGGTTTCATGTCCTGGTTTCTAATTTTCTCCTCAGCAGCTGTTCCCAGGGCTGTGTTTGGGATTCAGTGTGGGAATAATGCTGATAACACACCGATGGGTTGTGTTTACTCTACATCAAGGACTTTTCAGTTTCCCAGGCTTTGCCAGTGAGCAGAGGCTCAAGAGGCTGGGAGGGAGCAGGGCCAGGACAGGTGACCCAAACTAGCCAAAGGGATATTCCACATCACACAGTCATTCCAAGCATATAAACTGGGAATGATGGGCTGGGAGGGGTCAGAGGGTGCTGAACAACTGGCCAGCACTTCTGTCTTGGGTTTTCTGTCTCCCCCTCTCTCCCTCATTATTTTTTAATTATTATTAATTATATCTAACTTTGTTTCAATTATTAAAGTGTTCTTATTTCAACCCATGAGTTTTACTTTTTTCCCCCAATTCCCCCATCTCCCTGCTGCATGGGGGGCAGTGAGCTGTGATGTTTAGTTGCTGCATGGGGTTAAATCTGAGAGGGAAACGTTATTAAACAAAGAGAAAAAACCAGCCAGGATATGAGCACATAAAACCAGTGAAACGGGGGTAAAGTATGTGCAGAATAGAGGGGGAGATAAAGAGTGATAAGATGATGATTGGGTGGGACAGAATTAACTCAGAAGGAAGATAGTGTAGATAAGAACCAGAGGATGTTTGTACTTGGCCCAAAGCCTGCTCTGTGCCTGCCTCTCCCTGTTCACTCTTCCTCAGGTTAACCCTGGAGTGTCCCAGCACAAAGGGATGTGTTAAAAATCCACCTCCTTTAGTGCAACAGGCAGCCCGTGGTAACACTGCCCAGGGCTGGAGGAGGAAAATGTTTCTTCCCATAAGAAGTGAAGGGGTTGTGGTTCCCCAGCCCCGTGTAAAGGGAAAAGCTCTGTCAGTTCCTGCCTCACTTTCTCCCCCCAAAGCCTGGGGGTGATGGAGCCCTTCCCTCCCCAGCCCCCTGCACCAATCCCGGGGATTCCTGGCATGGAACTTCCCTCTTTCCCCTCCAGGCATCCTTGGGCTCCTGTTCCACCACTCTTGGATATTTTTGTGCCTTGGCTTAGCGAGGGGAAGGGCCAAGAGAAAGGAAAGGGGACAGGGGAATAAGGCATCAGCCATATCAATGTTCTGGAAAGGGGCAGCAGAAATTAAAGTCCGGGACTGGAAATTATCCTGGAGTTGCAAAATACAGGGCAGGAATGTTGTCAGAGCCCTTGGCTGTGCTGGACACAGCAGAAGGGAGCTGCTGCATTGGGCCATTATGGGATGTCTGCATGGGGTGGGTAGGGATGGGATTAGAAAAGCCAAGGCACAGATGGAACAGGACTTAGCAAGGGATATAGGTCAGAACAGAAAGGCCAAGGAGAGAGAGGGCACCCTCCTGATGGAACAGAAGGGACAAATGGTGGTGGCAAGGGACAGTGAGCTGGGGATGTCCAGCTCTTTGGGGTGTGGGATCTCAGATGTCAGTCACAGCTGGGCTGCACCCACCCTACAAGACAGACCCCCCTTCCCATGGGCCCTGCCCCCAGTTCTTGTGGCCTGGGGGTGTCTGGAGTCACAGCCACAATCTTCCAAGCCTGCTCCTTTCCAGGCTCCTGGATCCACCCCAGACTGGGGGAACAATGTTAATAACCTGGAGGAGCTCTCCTCCTCCACAGCACAGACAGCTGTGAGCCCCGAGGAGGAGCAGCTTTCACCCACTGCCAATTAAAGGAGCTCAGGCTAATGGTGACCAATTATAGCATTTACCTGTAAAATTGTAGTGCTCTGGCCCACAGATCCTGTAAATGAGCTACTGCTGTCAAACCAGAAACAATCACAGCTGGTGTTTGTCACCACTTTCATTCCAAGTGACAAAAAATAAATTAAGGTGGAGAGCTTCCCACGTCAGCATTTACTGACTCCAAAGACAAGCAGTCATAGGGTATTAAAAACCTTTTTATTCTAAATTGCTAACAAGAACCTTGACATAAATTAACAGAATTTTAAAAGAATCCTAATTTTGCACATTCCAGTCAACATGCATTATTTTCTAGTGGTAGTATACAGATGGTGGAAATCCAGTCTTTAGAGGAAAATATGAAAGCATTAATCTCTTTCTAGACAAACATCTCTTTCTTTCAAACATCATGTCTGGCTTCTTAATTCTTTATGGTTGTATATTTAGATACCATTTTGTACTTTGCATGTTTGGAAATATACTGCTTGATCTGAACATTTTCAGGCCTAAACATGTATTTTTACTGATTTAAACCATTCCGACTCCCTCCCCCAATACAGAACAGGTACCTGAGAGCTCTCAAACATGTTTTAAGCATTAGAAAACTGCAAAACTCGAATGGAAACTGGAAAAGCACATCAATGTCCTCCTGAACCTTCCCCTGTTTGGAGTTGTGTGTGATGCAAGGAACTTGCATCTGTTAAAGTCTGCCTGGGGAAGCCCCTCACACACAGGAGACAAAGGGAAGGCCTAAGGTGACAAAGGCAAGGCTGAAGGTGTGAGGGTGCAAAGGTTAAGCTCAGGATGCTCTCAAAGCAGTCTGCAAATGACAACACGGTTTAAAACCCAACCTGAACACTTGCCATATCCTGAGTGGATAAACTCAGGTTTCAACAAGATAAAAACAAAAAGTGTACACACAGAAAAAAATATTTCTATGTTTGGCTGCTCCAGATTATTTTAGTCTCAGCCTCTTCACAGACTGGAGAAACTCTCAGCACTTGGTGCTCTCCAGGCTGTAACAGGCCCTCTAACACTTCTGCTAGAGACTCAGCTGTAGGGAGTTTGCTGCAGCTCCTCAGCAAACAGCAACAACTTCTCCTGAATGTCCAGCAGAAGTTCCACATAATCCCTCTAGGCTTCCTGAGAACAGCAAGATGCTTAAGGCATAGGGCAGAAATTCCTGCAAGTCACTGTTGGGTGGTTCCTGACTTCCAGTGAAATGGGACTGTAGCAGTTTCTGCTATGCCAGGCCTGAATTCTCCCAAATCTGCCATTCCTGCAGGACATTCCCCCTCCCATTCCTGCATCCCTCTGTTTGCAGTTAGCACTGACCACGAGCACCCAGCTCTCAAGGGGCCCCTCCACCTGCACAAAGGTTTTAAAGTGTCAAGCAAAGGAACAAGGTTCTGGGGGGGTATTTTCAGCCCTCCAAACTGTTCTGTTTCCCACTATCACTTCTCCAATTAGGAACCTAATCAGATCCTACCTCCCCTGCTTAAAATAACTTCCTCAGTCCCCACTCCTTAAAACCCTTCTGAAAGGTCTCCTACTGTTTCCCCATCTCTGGAGCACACAGAACAGTCTCAAAGATCTCACAGATCATTCTCTGTTACAAAAAACAGAGATGTGCCAATTAAAATGTTTTTCCTGTTCACAGGAAGTTACAATGACCCAGGGCTAAGCATGGAAGGTTTCTGGGTCTATGTAATTTTATCAGCCTATTTTTTCAAAAACAGGAACAAAATTCACCAAGTAAAGGTAAGGGTAACTTTTAAAACAAATGGTTGGGGGCAACATTTGGCAAACAAGGACGGTTCCACACGTTGAAACATTGCAAGAAACATTATGCAAAAGGAGCCAAGTGTAGAGTCCTGCCATCATGTGCAGAGCATGTCTGTCATCTGCAGGAGCTCTCCTGTCCAAGTCAGGGAGACACTTACTGCTGGGGCAAACCCATGTTCCAGGGGGAGGAATTAATACTCCGAATTCTGGAAAGGACAAGATACAACTTTTACACGAGATGGACAAAGATACAACAACTTCCCCCACTCCCATAAGGGACAGTGGCCTCTGCAGAGGCAGCACTTGGCAACAAGGCTTGTCTACAACTGATACTTCAGTTTGGTTTGCCAGACTCAGCCCCACACTGTGGCAATTGCAGAGTCCCTGGCTGTGCAGGGGCTGTGTCTCCAGTGCCCTGAGAGCACCAGGTTTAGTTACTCCCACTGGGAATCAGGACAACCATTCCTCAAAGCATCTTTAAGCTGTTGCTTTGCTGCTAAAGGCAAACAAAAGTCTTTGATTTCAGCATTAGACACTTCCCCCTGGGGAGCTGCTTCTCTCCCTCCCCAGATGGAATTTGATAGCTTCCTGCCCCAGTGGTTTAAGGAACTCGTTTCACCCCAGCTCTGACTTAGCTGGGCCTGAAAGTGAACAGAGCAAAAAGCAAAGGAACAATTTGGTTTAAGGAGCAGGGTGGGGGGTGAAAGGGGATTTTGGGGATGCTGTGGGAGGGTCTTTTTAGAGAGACAGCAAACATGGCCAGGAAGCAGCTCTGCCTAACCTGGGCCACAGGAATGGAGCAAGGAAAGAGCAGAAGATGCTTCAAAGGAAGGACACAGAGGATGATCCAAGCAGCAGATTCCCTCAGAAGCTGCTGTTAAGAAGCAGCTGCTCAGTACAACCCCTCCTGTCCATGCAAGGGGAGCCAGGAGGTGCTGCCACAGGCAGAGATTTTGGGAGCTGTCCCCAAAGCCCTGCTCAGTACTCACAGTCCTGCAGACACTGTGTACGGGAGGGCCTCAGGGGGCCGCATCCGTGAGGGCAGGGAGTTGTTCTGGTCACTGATGGTGCTGGAAACAAGTGACTTTGGTTACTTCTGGCAAATGCACTGGGCTCACATGTTTGCATTTTACTGCAGCAAGGCTCTGGAGGATGCTGCTGTGCCATGCTGGTGGTGCTGAGGAGAGCTGGATGTGCTCTGAACACTCAAAGGTCTTTTAGAGTGTGACAGGTGGAAGCAGGCAGTGCTGCTGTCAGCCCCTATGGAGCAGCTCACACAGAACTCAGCCTGCCAGGGGCAGGATTATTGCTGAACTGTAAATGAACTGGTTAAATAAGCCTTAAAACACCCTGGGCAGCTCTGGTGGTGCCATCACATCCCATAGGGCTGTGCCAGGGCAGCCCCTTCCTGTTCACAGCTGGGCACTGAGCTCCCCCTGCCCCAAACTCTGACCACACTTTGGAAAGGGCACGAGGGGACACAGGGCCCACATCCCAACACCTGCCAGGCCCCAGGAGGCAGGAGCTCACAGGGGATCTCCCAAGGACTCAAAGGGACCACAAGTGTGGCCACCTTTCTCCCTGTACAATGCTCAGACATCCATCAGTCCCTGAACACAGGCCATGGGCAGGAAGAGCAGCCTGCCACAGGCACACAGGAGCAGTATCTGTGCTCCTGAGAGTTTCCTTCTCTGGTCCAAGTCACACTGAACCAGCAGCATCTCTCCTCCCAGTGTTGTACAGCAGCAGAGGCAGCTCCTGTCCAGCCATCAAGGTGAGGCTGGGAGATGGCTGCAGTATTTATTTAAACAAAAACTGGTGTAAAGAATCAAACTTGCATTCCCTACCTCTTTAGGGCAGAGTTGATCACACCCCACACAAAAGTAGACTCAGATCCCTCCAGCAGCTCTGTGAAAGCAAGCAGATGTTGTGGCTCAGAACTAAGAAACTCCAGAAACCACCATCAGATCAGTGGCTTGAATGGCTTCCCACTGCCAGAGGGCAGGGATAGATGGGATGGTGGGAAGGAATACACCTGTGAGGGTGGGCAGGCCCTGCCCAGAGCAGCTGTGGCTGCCCCTGGATCCCTGCAAGTGTCCAAGGCCAGGCTGGATGGGACTTGGAGCAGCTTGGGATAATAGAAGGTGTCCCTGCTCATGGAATGAGATGAACTTTAAGGTATCACCCAAGCCAAACCATTCAGGGATTGTGTGATTCTGTGATCAGGAATATCTCTTGTCATATTTTTACATGTTCAAGAGGGAGGAAAAGCTGACCTATGAGGAATGTGTTTGCTTCACTGAGGAACATGTTTCCATTGCTATCACTGCACATAAGGCACAAAAGCTCTCATGGGAGGAAGGGATGCTTGGAAATCTCTCCCCATGCTCCTTCTGGCAGGCATTTTGGATTGCTCCCTATACCAAGCCAAGCCTGCTGGGTGGAAAGATCCATGTTCATATGAACAAGCATAAGCAAAGTGTCCTACAAGGCAGCCCTGGGCTCACAGCACCCCTGGGCTCACAATGTCCCCAGAGGAGCTGGAGGAATGGCCAGGAAGAAGGCAGCAGATGGGGAAGTTGCTCACCTGTTTCCCAGTCTTCATCACAGGGAGGTGCCTGCCACGTGCTCCCATTGTTCAGCTGGTCCTGAGGGGGCTCACAGGACTGGCTCACTTCAGGAAGAGACAAAACACAGTGACCAGCAGTCCTTAAATCCATTAAACACTTTGGCTCAAGCTGTAAAGTATCTCTGGGCTTTAGAGGAAGCCCCACCAGTGCAAACAAGGCTGGGGACAGCTGAAACCCAGCAACTTCAAATTTGCCTTTTTCAATGAAAAAGAGAATACTCTGCTCTCCCTGGAACTTTGAGCAGGAATGCTGGAGTGAAGAGGAAACTTGCTGACATGGATGTAGGCATCACTGCCTGTGCACTTCTGCAGAAGACAGAAAACTGTGTGCCCTGTGGTGTGCAAGAGTTAAAGGGAGATCAGCTCTGCAAGAGGACCAGCCCATCCTCGTAGCCATTAACGCATCCCACTCCTTCCAGAGGCACTTCCTACACGGTTTTGGGTAAAACCTTTGTATTCAACAAGCCTGGTAACAAAACACATGCAAAGCCTACCCAGAGCATTTGCTATATTGTTGGGGGTTAGATTTGTTTCTTTTAGTTGCCAGGAGACTAACTGCTGGGTACTTGTGGGTGCTTCACCAAAACAAAGAGGTGGCCAAAACTCGGGAGAAGAACGTGGCATTGGGCTACACTTCTTTTGTCTCTGGGAATTGGAGGGGGAAGATAAGGGGTGTTTTGGGAGCAGGGAAAGGAAGGGGCTGGGAGCAGGTAGGCTGTCTCTTGCTCTCGGCATTTCGGAGACGGCCAGGCTGTTGCTCGCTGCGGGAGGAGTTGGGAAATTCCCGGTCCTGGGAAATCTACCACCACTCAGGAATTCTGAGCTCACCCTCCCCTGCCCTACTGGAGCTGGGCCGGCTCTGTCCCACCGCGGCCGCTTCTTCAGCACTGCACTTTTCGCTACTCTGTACCCCTGCCCTGCCCTGCCGGGACATCCCTCCCTGCCGTTCCAGCTACCACCGCGGGGCTTCTGATTTATCTCGTCCACCAGCTCGGGATTTCCCACCGGTCCAGCTTGGTGCTCTCGGAGTCCTGCAGGGGCACCGAGACCAGACTGACCCGG
Organism: Trochalopteron elliotii; assembly: GCA_024734555.1. NCBI lineage: Eukaryota > Metazoa > Chordata > Aves > Passeriformes > Leiothrichidae > Trochalopteron > Trochalopteron elliotii. The sequence goes on along the minus strand of JANPWX010000329.1, from coordinate 3,929 downwards.
GCTTTGTGAAGCAAAGCCCCTCGAGGTTTCTGGTTCTCTTTTGTTGTTAATGCTGTGGTTGTTGTTGTTTGTTTGCCTTGTTATGCATACTAGTAAAGAACTGTTATTCCTATCCCCATATCTTTGCCTGAGAGCCCACTTAATTTGCAGAATTGTAATAACTTGGAAGGAAGGGGTTTGAATTCTCCAGTCCAAGGGAGGCCTGCCCTCCCTAGCAGACACCTGCCTTTCAAACTAAGACACGTATTCTCAAGAAACTGCTCAATAAAGCCAAGCAAATGCAATTAAGTTTCCCTAAAGCTGCTGTGTCACACAAAACTACAGACAACCATTTGCCTCCCACTTCTGGGTTATTCCACGAGGAGACTTCAGCCCCCAGGGTGCACAGGGGTTCTCTTACCCTCATCTTGCTCCATGAAGGCTTTGTCGTTGCATTTCATGATGTGGTCGCTGAGGTCAGCCTGAGGAACCAGGTGACGAGCGTTGAAGGGGCACGTGGCCAATTTCTTTGCAATTTCAGGGTTGCTCTGGACAAGGGAAAACCAAAATTATGTGCCACATCTCTCGAATTCGCTTACCTCTTGTTGATTCACAGGAAAAAAAGACTGGGATATTTGTGGTGTTGCTTTAAAAAATATAGCGATAAACAAAAAATTGTAATGCATTGATCAGACAATCACTAAATACAAAAGGGGAAATGAACACGACTTTTCTTCCAAACACAATTCACAGACACTGAGCCACCCTGACTAAAGTGAGACTCTCAGCAGACTCCTTACAGTTCCCTGCAGTGCTGGTGATACAACTGCATGGCTTAAAGCACAAATGAAACCATTTTAAAACCAGCAGGGGAGAGACATCAGGCAAATCTAAACCCTTCAGATGTATTTTAACTAAGTGGGAACACAGGCAGAGAAATTCTGTAAACCTTTTAGAAGAGCCAGGGAGCTGGCAGCATTCCACCTAGGTTTCCATTATGGCAGGCTCCAGCTCCAGTGGCAGAGCTCCATTGTCACCGCATTGAATTATTTCCTGTAGGTGACAGAGCATCACTGGGAAAAGCCCAGCTCTGCCACTGGACCAGTGCTTGCCTGGCTCTGCTGGTCAGGGATCAGACTCACACCCAAGGCAGAAGTGCTGCTCCAGGCAGTTCTTCCTCCACCACAGCTGATCCCTGGCCTCAGCACACCCGAGGTGTGGTACAGCCAGGGCTGCCATGTCCATCAGTGTCCATAGCTGCTCTCACCTGGCATGAGCGAGCAGAGGGCAGCTTGGATGGGATACTGAGCAGGAACTCCTCTCTGAGAGGGTGGGGAGGCCCTGGAACAGGGTGCCCAGAGAAGCTGTGGCTGCCCCTGGACCCCTGGAAGTGTCCCTGCCAGATGCCCATGAAACAGATGTTGGTAAAACCAAACTGCCCAGCCCTGCAGTGAAAGAATGAACTGCAACATCACAGCACTTGTGCTCTGAGGGGCCCAGAGGGATGCATGGAGTTCCAAGAGTCTTCTCTTCAACTGAAAGTGAAAAAAGGTGAATATGGCCTCCCTGTGAGCCGCTGGAAGAGACCAGAGTCTCCTACCTGAACTATTCATGAAGGATCTGTCTCCTTCCAACAGAGCCAGACCGTGAATGGGTGAATTCCTGTGTGTCTGCAGCTATTACTAAACAAATCCTGAAGTTATATGAAATGAAAGTTAAACAGGGCTACTTGTGAGGGAACACAAGGTGTATTTGCATGCACAGTCAGTCACTGCCTGTCCAACTCACCTCCTTACACTTCACCAGGTGATAGGGAAACCTCCGTGCTCTGATCCGATGGTGTTTAACCAAGGGGCACTGGATCAGCCTCTCTGGATCCAACACATCTGATGGAACAGGAGAACAGGGAAGAGCATCTGCTTAGGGAGATGAGAAACACTCCGTGCACCGGGGAAAACCCCACACCACCACATCAGGGCCGTGGTCTGAGGGAGTTAAACCAGTTGCTCTTAGTTTGAAACCATTCATTAAGGCAGGCACCTGCTTTGCATAACCAAATTAATTAAACTTGAAGTTCTCATAACTGGGACATTAGTTAAAACAGAGGAGAGTCAGCACCACTAAGCATAATAACTCCTTATGTTACCTTATTAGGGAGGCAACCACCCTCACTCCAAGGGAAAGCCAGCAGCACTTTCCAGCTCTCCTGGAGGAGAATCACTGGGATCATGTCACACCCACCAGCACCTTCAGCAGCTGAACCAAATCTTTTTTGTATCAACATCAGCTTGTTTTGCTGGAGGCAGAATGTGAAGGAACTGAGTTACATTCTGGAGTGTGCCTAACATGGTACATGAGACACTGAATGAGGCTTTTAATCATGTCATTATTTAGGAGCTGAGGCATTACTAAAGCAGCAAAAACACTGAGGAACAAACATACTGAACATGAAGCAGTGTGAATTCCTGCATACATCATTGTCTATAGAATGTATTAAAATATAAATATTAATAAATATGCATATTTTCCGTAAGGGAGGCAGCCAGGAGGAAACACAAGGCCCCACTGCTTCCTGTGTGTCTGCCTGTGGGGTGCACATCAGGGAGCCTGGGCTGCTCCCATCCTTTTTGCTCTGCCACTCTTGTTGCCCGGGCTTTCAGCACATTTAGGATTTGATTATGCAGGAGCTAACCCAGCTCTAGGCACTGGCTGCTGCCGCCTCTGCCCTTCTCTCTCACACTCGTGGCTCCATCAGGCCCCAGGCTGGCAGTTGTTACAATGCTGTTCCAGAAGTCCCAAGGAGCAGAATTCATGCTGAGAGCCACTTGGAAAGAGAAGAGACAGACAGGATCCTCATTTCCATCTGGGCTGTGCAGTGCTGCTGCCTCTGAGCCCCTCTCACCTCAACAGCCCACTCGGGCATCTGAAAAACCCACCTGGCTTTGCATTGGCCCAGCTGCCCCTGGAAGAGCAATCTCAAGTGGCTTTGTCACCGAAAACGTTGTGAGAAATAAAACACTCTAACACTGTAGTATCAATATTAGAAAGCAGCATTACTCTATTCTGGCACCGGCTGTGTGGGGGATGTTCCTCCAAACATCCCGTCCTCCCTTCTGAGGAGGGTTTCTTCTCCTTGAACGCGTTCCAACTAACGGGTCTGGCCAAGATACGCCCTTTATCAGGCACACAGTCTTTATTGTCACGGCTAGCATACCCACTTGTGCACATTAATCACTGATATATATATGTAAATGCAGGATTAAGCACTGTCTGTTTAAGGAATTCACAAGACTAAACACTATTTGTTAGAGATTTTTCCAAGGGCTTCTCTCTCCGAACTCGCTCCACACAAGGCTAGGTGCGTTGGCAGTGAAGGGAAAGGGAACAGAGACCAGCACCAGAGTGCTCAGCACTGCACGTCCAGCACCAAACACCAACAGCACACAAGCGGCTCGGACAGCCGACCCTCTAATTCACACATGTCTGAAAACCACCAAAGGCACCACAACAATGCCACGTGCAGGGAGATCTTTATATCTGTCCCTGTCCACACTGCACGGAAACGGATCCCACACCCGCCTGGAGCGGCAGAGCCGGGAGACACAGGTGGAAGCCATGTTCGAACCACACAAAGTCGCTTTATTCAGAAAAGTCCTGCAGGCCGGACCTCACCGGCATCAGCTGCACGTGGTGTGGCGATCTGGGCTGGAATCGCCGAGAGAGGGCCCGGGGACACACCGGGCTCGGACACCGGGACGGACTAGAGGGCAGAGACCCGGCCCGAGGGGAGTGACAGACCCGGCCCGAGAGGGAACAGACCCCAGAGGCGCGGGTGTGGTCCCGGCCCTGCCCGCAGCCGACGAGTGCTTTCCCCGTCCCTCCCCAGCTAAATCTCACCCAAGTCCTCCTCGAGTTCCATGCCGGGGCCGCTTTGGGGCCGGGTGTGAGGC
>JANPWX010000328.1:4765448-4878652 GCA_024734555.1 Trochalopteron elliotii | reverse complement strand
CCCACGCTTCTCTCCGCCACGGAAGGCTCTCCGGTCGGATGGGATGCGCCGGGAGCTGGGTTGGGGAAGGCAGGCTCGTTTCCACCGCTAAACAAAGGCTGGAAACGCACCAACAAAGGACCTGGCGCGGCCCCTCCGCCCCGTGCGAGAGCCGCAGGTGAGGGCTGGGGCTTGCCTGCCCGTCGGGGGGGTCCTGCCTGCGGACCAGTGCTTGAATCGGCGGCGGGAGGGAAAACGCGAGTCTGCAGGGCTTCAGGAGAAACTGGTCGTAAGTTGGTGGGGAAACTTTCTTCCCCCTTCCCCTCTTTGTGGGAAAGCCGGGCAAACGGGCGAATTTAGCTTTCCCTCCTCCTGTGCCGTCCGCAAAGACTGGCTCGCTCCTTCCCTTCCCCTGGCTGGGAGCCGCCAAAGCTCAAGTTAGGTCCCTAATTAAAAAAAGTGGCAGGAAGACTCATGTCTCTTTAACATCAGCTGTTAATGACCTCGGAGTTTACTGCCTCTGAGGAGGAAGACACAGAGGGAGAGGCAGGGGGATGAAGTGTGCGGGAAAACGGAGGGGCTGAAAGAAGTGGGGTGGTCTCTTAGCGTAGTGGAGGAAAAGAAAGAGAGGTTAAAGGAAGGGTGGGGGAAATGCAGAATTCTAACTTATAAAAAGAAGCTGGAAGGTGGAGGGGGCGGGGAAGGACTGAACTGTGAGCTGACACCAAATCCCAACAGTTTCCCTGGCTGCCTCATCTGGGCAGCTCGGGCGGGATGCAGAGTCAGGGAGCAATTGTGCGGGCGCGGGAGAGTGGCACGCAGAGAGGAGAGAGGACGAGCGGATCCGGGATGGAGGGACGGACAGAGGGAGGGAGGTTTTCCGAGAGCGGAGCGTTGTTCCCGGGTGCCTGGCTTTCCTCCTCCTCACTCAGACCCTGGTACTTTCCTCCTTCTTCTCTCTGAGGTTTGCAAACCAAACGTCACCAATCAATACGAACCCCGGCTCTGTGTGCGTGTGTGTGCGTGTGTGAGCGTGGTTGTTGATCCTGACCTGCTGGACTTCAAAAATCTGCCTCTTCTGACTCCCTCCCAGCCTGTAAGTTCAGAATTACAACCTTCTACATCTATGCAAACTTTTATTTGTCGGAGAATTCCTTTCTCTAGGAGAAAAAGAAATTGTCACCATGTGAACGGCTGATTTTTGACACACGGGGCTTTACCCCTCCCCCCAGCGTGGGGAAAAATATGTCCCGTGGATGTCTTTAAACTGTGCACAATCCATAACTTTGGCAATGTATATGTAGTGTTATTTCTGCAAGGCAGTTTTCCAGGGTTAGGGGAGGTGGTTGCATTTTGCTAAATGGATCCTTTGTGGTGAGTGCAGATTTATGCCCAGTTTTGATTTATAATTAAATTAGCTTCTAATTTGCAATATGTGCGTCTGTGTTTAAAATGTATCTAATCTGTGAAATTGAGGACTGGGGCACTTTAAATGAAAATCTACCTTTCGCCTCAAGGGTTTCTTTATGAAGGGATAGCCGGGAGGGCAGCGTGCAGCAGGAAAGTGAGGTTGTAATTTCCATTAGGAGATGTCAATCAATCTTTCTTTTCAATACATCAATTAATAAATCCGATTGGTACTGCGAGCTGCTCACCCCCCAAACCCCCCCCCCTCCCCGCCTCCGGGGCACTGTTTTTGGCCGGATGGGGAAGTGTGAGGGGAAGGCAAACTTTGGCAGGGAAGTCCCCGCAGGCAGAGCCCGACCCGACCCGCCCTCCCCCCTCCCCTTCTCCCCCGCTCCGGCCCCGCGCGGGGCTCCGGGACCGGCTCCAGCCTCGGCGAGGCGCTGGGGGCGGCAGGCGAAGCCGGCGGGACTCCCTCCGTCGGCTCTCGGGGTTTCGCAGAACTAAATTGACACAACTTGGTGAGATACGGTCAATTTTTTTCGTCCCCATACTGGGAGTGTGCACACGCGGTTAGATCTGGGGCCGGGACCCCCCGTCTTAGTTGATTTATATTTAGGCTTCACTTATTTAAGCGGCCCTCCCCCACCGTCCCACCCCACGCAGCTCTAACCCGGGCAATAGTATCATCGGTTTCATTGGTTATTTTCCAACAGAACCGCAGCACCCAGCTTTAATTTTTCACAATTAAAAAGCGGCCGGGATGGCGGGGTACTCCTCCAGCCTGACAGCTCGCCCTAGCTCTCCCTGCTGTTAGCGTATGCTCCGCACCTACAAATTACCGCGGGAAGAGGGGAAAGAGGGTATTTATTACTATTTTTTTTTTAACGGGCAGATACAGTAATGCCTCTAATTTAGCAATTACACCAATTCTCCTTTATTTTCAAGTGGCGCTGGTCGTTCAGCAGAATGTCACCGTGGTGGGCAGGCGGGTGGAAGCCCGAGAACAGCCCGACGCGGTGCCCACGGAGAAAGTCGGCCCGGCCGGGACAGGGCAGGTGTGGGGAAGGGGGACAGGACCGGGACAGGGCGGCACCGAGGGCCTCCCCTTGGGTCTCTGCCCTTAGAGCTTCACAGTCAGGAAAACCGGACAAACAAAACTAATTCATTGTGTCGCCTCTCCCTGACAGAACACACACAGTATTTTATAGAAATCCGGCTACAGAAAGGGCTGACTTTCCTGAACCCACAACCAATGTAAAAAAGACGCTTAGAAGGAGGAGAACATCCTCAAACTACTTCGTTGTCATCGTCATCATCATCTTGTCCGTTTGATTTAAAAACAGCACGATAGGGAGCACGCTCTCACTGAACGCTGTCTCCTCAGCTTTCTTTTTTTTCCCTCCCTACCACACGGCTTTGTACCCTCAGATTTGTGGGCTACTGCTGCCGGTTTGAGTTGCCTGACACAAGCAGCGTTTCGCGTGTCTCCAGCGAGAGGGGGAACGCTGGGTGAACAGAGGGCTGCAAGCGGGAACACAGGGGCTACGGGGCTGAACTTCGGGAAGGAATGAAGTAAAAAGAAGAGAGAGAATGAGAGAGTCTCCCAGGCAGCTCGATCCCATTAGCTCCGTCCTTGGGTTGCATATTTATACGGTCTAGGAGGTGAACAGATGGACTATCAATTTAATTCCATCTTCAACACCATCAGAGATTGATTTTCTACTCGCTTTTAATTTTGCCATAATTAATTAGATCATTACAACTGTTTTCTATTGATCTCCCTATTTAAACCTCAGATGCAAAGGGACTTCGGCAGATCCTTTAAAAACACAGAAGGGAAAAGGAATAGAGGGGTTTATAAACTTTCTGAAGGTTTTTTCAGTTTTGACTTAGAAGATTTTCGGTGCAGGATAGCAAAAAACTGCCTCTGTGGCCTTTTCGTTTAGGAGGCCTTTTTCGTTGCCTTTGTAATTTTACGTTTTGGTGAATCTTTGTCATATTTATATGTAGTATACAGCATATATAATAGATTTAATTGGTTCGATTATGAAAACATAAGCTTGCACGTGTATATGCATATATATATATTCACACACAACGTGTTTAATATTGAGATTTACAGAGGTGGTGCACACACATTTATATATGGGGATACTATCGACAGAAGAGATGTGGTTTTCTGAAGGGCGAATATTTTTATTTGCCTCCCGTACGTGTCTCTCTGTTTGTGCACTTGAACCCCTCTCTGGGTGAGGGGTATTTCACCCTGCGACTCCATCAGAAATGACAAAGGAAAACCAGTGCTATTAGCTCCGGTTCCTAGCCTCGGTTCCCAGCGCCCGCCGCAGCCTTTCTTTTCCAAGACTCCCCTGCAGCAAACGACTGGCAGCCGGGGCAACAGCACGGCTCTGTGCTGCCAGTCGGTGAGGTTTGCATTTTAAACCTCTGTATCCTTCCCGCTCCCCCCCCCCCCAAAAAAAAAAAATCCCTAAATTAAAAGCTCTGTTTATATACCTAATTTGAGGGAACCAAACCGCGTAATTGTGCTTTTACCGCGAGCAGCAGCGCCGAGGAAAACCTCTCCGGCGGGGTTTGTTTGAAGCTTTGTTTGCAAATCATAAAATTGCTGTCTGGGAGACGGGGGCGATCCGGAGACGCGTCCGTCGGCGGAGCAGGTTTGGGGGGCTCAGGTTTTGGCGGCCCCCGCTCGGGGGCTCGGCAGTCCCGGCCCCCGCCCGCCTCAGCCCGCAGAGCCCGGGCAAGGCGCTGGGCTGCCCGAGGGGCCCGAGACGGGGACAACGCAGATCCAGAGCCAGCACGGCGAGCAAAGTTTCCCGGGGTGGGGAGGGAGTCGGTGGAGGAAGAGTTTAAGAAATGCCCTGAACTTTCTGCGGCCGGGAGGGACCTCCGCGATTGGGGCAAATAGACAAAGGCCGATGGAGGGGGCTGGTTCAGCCGCCCGGGGCGCCTGGAGGGCGGCGAGGCAAAGCGCCCGGGGCCGCTGGCGGTCGGGCCGGGTCGGGAGGGAAGGGAAGGGACCGCGGCTTGGCCCGGCTCTCGCTCCCGTCTGGGGGCTCTGCTGCGGCGCCTTGCGAAGCTCCCACGGTAAACACGGAGGGAGCCCAGCCTTTCAAGGGGTGCTGGAGCAGACACCCGTAAGGAAGAGGGGTATTTAGCAGGTGAGATAGCAAGTGTTAGAGGGGGATCTGGCAAGGCGAGGAGGGTATGCGTGGAAGAGAGCAGAAGCAGGCTGCCTCCTGCCAAAGGAGGGAGTTGGGGGTGACGGTCTCATCCCTCCCTGCTGAATATTCAGCGCCCCCCCGCCTTACCTGCTCTCCCTGAGCTCTGAGCCATGGCTCCTCTGCCTAATGGCCCGTCTCCCCGGGACGGCTGCAAGCCAGTAGATCCGCCGCGGCCTTTTCTTCGTTTCTCTCCTCCCCGCTTGGGTGTCTTGCTTTCCCCCGCTGACTTTCGAGATCTAGGCGCAACCACCCAAAACTAAACGGTTTAGATAACAACACACACACACACCAGAGCACCACCACCACCACCAAAAAAAAAAAAAAAAAGAAAGAAAAAAAAATAGCCAGCCACAGAGAAAGAAACGCCGCTCTACTGAGCCGGGACAGGCTAAAAGGAGGGGAAAATAAATAACAATCAAAGCAAACGCAGCGCTGCTGCTTATAAAATTGGAGAGGGGCTCACCTGCTCCAGTCTACCAGGGCTGTGCAGCCAGGGAGGAAAGGGGCTGGGGGGGTCCCGCGGGAATCCTGCGGGAGGGGGGACAACGCCTGGACTTTGAATCTGCTTCCCCTTGCCCCCCTCCCTCAAGCTGGCTACCTGTAGGGAAGTCTTGTTGCAACAGCAGATTAATTTGTTGTCTTATTACCATAAAAATGTTCTCGGAGAGGGGCTGGCAAGGGAGAGGGGACGCGGGACAGAGGAGGAACTTTCTCCAAGTTGAAAAGGGAGGCGGTGGGCTCAGGCTGGGGGGGCGAGCGCGTCGGGGACGGGCGGGGGATTGGTCTGGATGGAGGCGCAGCCCACCCGGGAGCTGGTAGCTCTCAGCTCGGGGTCCGGGCAGACTCCAGGTGGGGTGGCGGGGGACAGGGATTCCGCCGTTTAGCTTGGAGGCGACAGAAGGCAATCCTGTGAAGTCTACCTCTGTGAGCGCTTAGCTTTTCGCCTCTGAGAGATTATTTATCCGTCCATCCATCCATCCATCCATCCATCCATCCATCCATCCATCCATCCATCCATCCATCCATCCATCCATCCATCCATCCATTTATCTGTCCACTCGCCTCTTTTCTTGCTCTTACGACCACGTTTTGATAAAGGCTTTGCGAATGAAAAGAAATAAATAATAAATAGAACAAAGATCTAAAGAAAAGAAGAAAAATTCCCAGTGCTAAAGACATCACCGAACGAATATTTTTCTTTCTCTTTTTCTACTCCCCCCCTTCTATCTCCCCATTGATTGAAAGTCTCTCTCAGCTCCAACAAGGAGTCCCAGGAAAAATGAACCATTCTGCTATCGATTCTTCATTAAAATTACATTTCTGCATTTGCTAAATTGGTTTTAAAAAGCTTCCCCTGTTATTATTGTCTTGTCAGAGCCGGCGGTGCTGGGCAAACAGTATTTAAAAGCTTGGGACCTCTCCAAGATGAGGCTGTTGGGGGTTATGTGTGTGCATGTGTTTCTTTTTCTAAAGTGTTTAGGAAAATGTTAACAACGGGGACTGGCGAAAAGCACGCCCCAGACGAGTGGAGAACAGTGAAAATAAGGAAGGCAGAGGGAACGCTTTCCTTCATATCACTTAAAAATCATCGATTACCTCTTCAAGCAAAGAGAAAAAAAGTTTCATTTTAAATATTAAAATGGGACACCAAAAGTCAATAATTGCAGCAACGAGTATTTGCCTCAGACGCCGTCTCCAGCCCGCTCTGCAGCAGCCGCCGGATCTGTCTGCAGTGGTTCCTCTCATCTCCCTGCAGCCCGAGCCCTGCTCGCAGCCGCGCTGAAATGCTTCCTCGGTGAGATGTTTAAATAAGTCCAGCTAACCCTGACACATGCACCAGATTCCTCTGATCTTACCCCAACAAACCCTTCGGAATCCCCGTCCTCCCTCCCCAGACTGGTGCGGGAGAAACCCAGAAAGGACTCTGGGAGATTTACTTTGAATTCTGCAAATCTCTCTCGAAAGAGCAGGGAAGCAGAAATGTCTTCCTGATGTGTTTATCCCCTAATCAGTTCATTAGTTATAAACAACATGACATTAGAAGTTAGGAGGCAGTTGATATTAATTTTTATTTAACTAGTTGATGTTTAATCCGTCACGCCAGACTGCTTAGAGAGAGCTGCCTGACACAAACCAGTTAGAACTTCATACACCGCGATGATCGGCCGGGCATTGGGACAAACAAGCGACGGTGGGGGGGCGAGGGGCAAGGAAACAGAAGGGAAAGGAGCAAGGGGGAGAGGGGTAAACCCAGGAAAGAGAGGGAAAAAGCAGCAAAGGAGACTGGGAAATTTCCCCTTCCCTGTATAAAATGTTTGTGTGAATCGGCAGAGAAGGGAAGGGGGGGACGGAAGCGTGAAAAATATCGTCAGGAGGCTGAGCCGAGCGGGCCGAGAAGGGCAGGTGCCCATGCCAGCCACCGCTGCGGGCTGTGGGGCGGGCTGTGGGGCGGCCCGGGGGCTTGGCGCGGGCTGGGCGGTAGGGCCGGGGCTGCCCGGGGGTTCAGCCCCTGGAAGGGTGGCAGGGGCGACGTGCGGCTGCGCGCCGTCGGGCAGAGAGGGGGGCACCGTCGGGAGAGTTCTCTCTTAATTAAAAGCGGCACAGGTTAATTAGCACGAGGCTAGCTGAGGGAGAACAGCAACACATGGTGGGGCCGGGATAAACGGGAACCGGACTTTTTTCGGTTTCCCGGTGTGTAACAGTCCTCTTCGGTGCCAGTCCTCTTCGACGCGACCCTTAACCAAGGAGAGCAGGTGCTGCTAAAGATAAAAAGAGTGAAAAATTATGAGTACCTCAGCGGACACGCGACTCTTCCTACATTAAAGCTATGCTGAAGTATGATCTAGCGCTAGTCCAGAATTACGGACTTCCCTGTTAACATTTCTTGTTTCTCCCCTTGCAGCAAGCTGGTGCTCCACGAATGGTTATAGCGTACCTGTTTGGCTCTACACAATCTCTGTATACGTGCTCTTTACCCTGCCGACACGTTGTTCGTCCACCCTCGCCTTTGCTCCCGAGGGGAGCGCCAAGCGTTGTCCCAACACCTTCCCCTTCTGTTGTGGGACCCCCGGCGTTCCTTCCCCCGCGTGAGTGCTGCTGTGCCCCCTCAGTGTCCCCTTTCACTCAGCATTGTTTAGATGTATTAATGCGAGCTCTTGTAACTATATCTGCATGTATTTCACAATTAAAACATTTCTTGGCCAACTAGGAAAACCCTAGGCAGCAGCTCGGTGCGTTGGTTGCCCTGGTCGCCTGTTCCTCCGTGCGGCAGTAGCCGTGCGACTGGGACTACAGGGAAAGTGTTCTACGACACATATTTTAATATCAATTCCCATATTAATCAATCACCTCAAACATCTATCTGCTGGATAAAGGAAATAGTTCGCATTCCGAAGAAAATTGCCTGCTTTCCTGAAGTTAATAGTTAACTCCGTAACAGAAAGTTCCCAGGGAAATGCGGAGGCAGAGGGAGCGCGACTCTCCCTGCTCCCAGCCAGCACCGGCCGCCGCTTCTCCCTGGCCGCGGCCGCTCGTACCACCCGGGAAAATCTCCCCGGTCCTCCGCCGCGGGCTCGGCTCTGGCTGCCTGCACCTTTAGGAAAGAAGCCAGGACGGAGTATTTTAAGGAATAAACTCCTGATGGGGGTATGGTGTGCTAAACGGAGACTGACAGGCTCTTTCCCCATAGTCCGAGACAGAAAGTGGTGCAACAGGTAATAGGGCAGACACTAGCGACACGGGGAGCAGGGACGATTTCCAATGCCGGGGTGAAAGGCACATTGCTTGGCTGTTTGGCTTGAGAGCATTGTAGGGAAATGAGTGCCTTTTCCTTTGTCCAACGTCTCCTTTCCCCGTCTCTGAGGCAGGGTGTGCTTTGAAGGGTGGAGAGGGTATTAAAAAGAGGACCTGCGGAGGAACGGGCAAGGGAGAGGCAAGGACAGAGGCTGGACCCCGGCCGGGGGCTTCGGCACTCGGAGGCCGCTCCCTGCAGTTCGTCCGGCCGGCAGCCGTGCACAGGCAGATCCAAGCCCTTTCCCGAGACTTTCAGGGTGCCTTCAGAGTTGCGGGATGTCCGCGCCGCTGCCACTCTGCCCCGCACTATTGCCTTAGTGTTGGGCTGGCCACACGGTGCTTTTTCATGGTGACGGCGGAACGGGGGAGGACAAAGGGAGAGGTGAGAGGAGCAGAGCAAGGAGTGAGCCTCTCCCCTGTTCCGGGACTGTCCGTAGAGTCTGTGAGATGAGCAGGAGTACTCTGAACTACCAAAGTTGCAGGGATGATGCTGGCACGGGGAAAGGGTGCCTTTCTCGTGGCTGAGCTGGTGTCAGAGCAGAGGAGTGGGAAGGGGTTTGAGCGAAGTTTGGGGTGGGTGGAGTGAATGCCTGGGCAGGGTGGGTTAGGATTGTCCTGGAATGGAATCCGCCCGGCCGCCCGCGGGACGCAACCACAGGGGCTATCACTGCCTTCGGGTCTCTCCGACGGGGTGCCCGGGTGCTGGTGGGGGTGGAAGGTGAGCGGGAGGGATGGAGCCCGGGTAGCTGCGCCGGGCCACGTCGGTGCAGGGGCCTTGGCGTGAAGTTGCCGACCGAGACGCGGCGCAGGGAAGAGCGGGCTTGGGCGGGCGTGCCGGTGGCGCCCCGGGGCATGAAACCAGGCCGGCTGCGGGAAGACAGGTCCCCCCCGCCAAGATCTGGCCGGGAACTCCTGCCCCGACTCGGAGGCAGCCGGCAGGAGGGCGCAGTTCCGTTGGCTCGGGGCTCCCGACACCCCAGCAGCGGGGCGGCCTCGGCCCCGTTCCCTGCGGGCACGTCCCGCCAGAGGGGGCAGTGCAGATCGGCGGCGCCGGGCACCGGGCCCCGGCCGGGGGTGCTGCCCCAGCCCCGGAACCGGGACGTGTTAATCCCTCGCTGCCCTGCGGTGACGTTTAGATTCAAAAGCGCTTCCCAGAATGTTTGCACGGTCCCGGCTGGTGGACCCGCTTGGAGGCGGTGGCTGGCAAAACCAGGAGAAGTCTCCCCGGCTCGGGGCTACCGCTCCCCCTACGCGGGGCTGGGGGCGGGCGGGCGGCAATGCTCTCCCGAGAGTTGGGGAGACGTCGGTGTGATCTCTTATTCCTTCTCCAGGTAGTTCAACACAAGTTTCTATCTCAAGGAAGGGGACCCGGCAGCCAGACGGCCTGCGGGCACACTGTGCCTAGGAACAGCCTGGGTCCGCAGGGCCCGGCCAGTCTGGAGGGTTTGGGGAATCTGGAGAGTGCCAGCGTGGATTAGGATAGGAATGAGGGAGGTGGACACGTAGGAAGGGGGCTTCCGCTCGCCAGAATTGGAGAAAAGGAAAGGAAAAATGGAAGATCACGTAAAAACCATGAGAGACTGCGGCAGCAGAACACACCCTGTGCCAATGTGCCAAAGAAGGTGAAAATAAAAGAAGCATAGAACTAAGTGAGAAGATGGAAATCAGGATGAATGGGTAGACAGAGAGACAGACATTGATCTTTACTAATATTAGAGAAAAAAGTCTGAATAAAGAAAGGGACGTTTAATTTGAGGATGAAAGAGGGATGGATGGATGGATGGATGGATGGATGGATGGATGGATGGATGGATGGATGGATGGATGGATGGATGGATAAATGGACAGGATAGGAGAAAAATAGAAAATAGGAGAAGAGGGAAACAATCCCCCCACCTTTCTAGCGTTTGTGGATAGAAGTAGTGAAGGGTGGGGGGGGGGAGGGCAGAGGAAGAGAAAGGATAAGAGAGGAAAGGATAAAAGGAAAAGGAAAAGAAAAGGAAGGAAAATAAGTAAAGAGTAAAGTGGTTTTTAAGAGCCGTCAAACACTTGGTAGACATGAAAATTAGAACAGAAAAGCTGAAACATTTATGGCAGCCTGCGCCGAGGTGATTTCCCCATTGGCATTTTATGGAGCTCCTAAATCTCAGCTTTACGCCGTTTTGAGCTGTAAGAATTATTTTCCGCCGCCCTTTTCTTTTTTAGGTTCATTTCCAGTTTCCATTGCGAGTGCCCCGGAGCAGCTGTCCCCCGAGCAAGCGTCTCTCGCCGAGCCGGCGGGCAGAGGGCAGCGGGCGCTGGCCCCTCCGCACCGTGGGGGACGCGGCGACTCCCGGCTCTCCAGCCCCGGCCACCCTCGGCAGCCCAGGGGTCCCGGGGGCGGCAGCAAGAGGGGCTCGCAGCTGCCTCGGTGAGGGCCGGTGCGCGGAAGCAACAGTTCCCCGGTACGTCGAGGGAAGGGAAGAAGCCGCTTTTCCCCGGGGCACGGCTTTCTCCAGGATGGGGAGGGAGCAAGCGGCGGCACGGCTGGGCTGCCTTGCTCCGCAGCTCTTGCCGGGCGCGGGGGCGAGTGCTGGGGAACGGCTACGGGAACAACAAAAAATAGACCTCAAGGTGCAAGAAGTGAGAAAGAAGTGGTTCTCCCTTCTCCGATAGCCTGCCCTTACACGCCGTTTCCACGTCGGTGGAAAACTCCAAACCTCGGTGGAAAACTCCAAGACTCCAGGCACTAGTAATGATAAGAGGAACAATAATTACAACAATGATAATGTATTTCCGTATATTAAAGCGTAGAAAATAAATATCCTCCTATATCCGCTGCCTCCCTGGTCCCCGGATCTCTTGAACCCGCTGAGTTTTCAGTATTTTGGAGGCTGGGGTAGGTTTGAGAGAAGAACATTGAGTGTTAGAGTAAAAGCCGGGGGAGATGTAACTCGTGTGCCTTTCACCTTTTCCCCGGAACACAACCATTGTCCTTGTGACAAGAATCTCTGTTATGGTCTGGGAGCTGTAGAGAAAAGGGAACTTCGCAGGTCTGTCTCCTAACTCTGCTGCGGGCAGCTCCCTCCGCCTCCCCTCCTTGTCCCGCAACCCCGGCAGCCCCTGGCTCTGAACCAGTTGATATAAAAGTGTGTGTGAGTGGGATAAAAGTTCCAGTCTCTCATGAGGAGAGAAGGCTGCAGGGGCAGAAGCAAGTTAATTTCCAGCCGATTTCTCATTACTCTTCTTAACGCCTGTAAGGGAGAGAAAATTAGGCACACAGCACACGTTTTGGCCACTTCATAAAAAATGCAGATTTGAGAGATGATGTGAAATGTGCCCTCGAGTCAATGATTAAAGATAGCTGACTACATTTTTTTTTTCTCTCTCTATTTGGAGTTGAGATGAGAAATGCCCCTGGGCTCTGCAGGTCCAGGAAGGGTCCTTTAATAACTGATAAATTGGCCCAAGAACTCCCTCTTCCCCTCTTTCCCTCCTCCCCTTTCCCCCCCGCCCCTGTCCCCTCCCCGCCCTATACCCTCCACACGTCGTCGACCGTCAGGGGAGAGATGCAATCCGCTGCCCTTCGCCCGGCGATCAATAGGAATCGCTCTCGGGGGATTATTTCCCGAGCGGCCCATGTGTGCCTGGACAGGGCCAGGCGTGACACCCCAGCGAGAGAGTGCGGAGGGGTGCGGCCACTCCTGCCTTGTCCCACTTGAGTCAGTAACTTTCGCTCCCCACCATCCACTCAGCTTGTCAACTTTGCCTGCGAGCCAGCCAAGAGACAGGTTCTGATTCAACAACATTAAAGATTTGCATTTAAGAATACTCGGTGGAGGAGATAGCCATTCTGAAAAGAGGCGTTTTCTCATCTGTTTTGAAAGCAGAGAAAGTTAAAGCTAATGGCCACGGGGATCTCTGGCAGTTGTCATCTCTACCCGATTGTCAGAAGTCGAGTCTTCCTACAAATTTCCTAAGAAAGTTTTGGCATCGACGGATGTCCGTGTAAAGGGGGAGCACTCGCCTCCCCCTGCCACGGCCACTCCTAAGCGGACAAAGAAGCGTTTGCCGAGCCCTGCCAGGGGGAGGTTTAAAAGCACAATGAAGGGAAACTGTCAGGGAGAGCCCTGATCTGTCTCTTCCCTGCCTGGCGTCGGAGGTTACAGAACGCCCGGGCTGCTGGCTTCCAGGGCTGGCACTGTCGGTAAAAACAGGAGTTAGGAATGCTGAGGGTGGGGAGAAGGAGAGCAGTGCCCTCCAAAAAGGCGCTTCAATTTCTTTCTCAAAAGCATCCTTCCCTGCGGTCCCCATCACAAACTTGAGAGGAAGAAAAAATAGAAAGGGAAGGAAAGATAAGAGAGAGGGGATGGGGGGGATAAAATCAAAGCTTTCCAGCCCGCTGGAAGAAGAAATGTGTATTTCTTTTTTCTAAACACTTCTAATTTTTCAAACCAATTGAAAATAATAAAATGTATAAAGAAAGCAGGGATGCAGTTTTCCAGAGCTCAGCTGCTGAATAAGTCCTCATCAGCCGCACCGATTTCTTTGATTAATCCCGAGGTCTGAAGTGGAAGCAGTTCCAGTGTGATACCTTACATGCCAATATGCTTCTGCTTCCCTACTTTGTTAGACTCGTTTATGCGCATTTTTAAACAATAATTTCGACTTATTTTCCCCTTAATAAATCCATTTTTTGAAGCGATACCTGCTTTCTAATTGCCCTGAATAAATACCTTTTCCCCCATTTCCAGTTTCCTACGTCCAATGGCACCCCAGTGGGAAGGAGGTCGCAAGGCACCAGGCCGAGGGACCGGACCACCCCAGCTTCTGACAGTTTCCTCCTGCTCTTTAGTCAAGAACTTGTAATTGTAATTTTGTGTGCGAAACGGTGCGGACCGACATTCACTGTCTTAATGGGACTTAATGTAACTGCACACGATCCTTTATGCAACCATATATATAACGAGCGCTCTCGTTGCTAGACGTATTGCCACCTCTCCGATTCCCTGTGTAACTATAAGTATATATGTTATGTTCACAACTATGCACACATACCCGAAACAGATTCGTCTGTGGAGAGGAATACGTGGCAATATATCAGAAATCTATAATATAAACCCGAATCTTTATATCAAAATGAGGAGACTTTAATGTATATATATTTTATTGCATATAACTATTTCTTTTGGAGACAGCTAGGGAGCATTTAGTACGTGGCGAGATGCACCTGTGTGGGGATCTGGGCGGGAGTGTTCCCTTGTGCTTGCATAGCCTGTGCTTATGAACATATTTCACATGTATCTCTCTCTCCCCCCCCCCCCCCCTTCTCCATTTATAAAATATCAATGTGATGCTTTAGAAAAGCTGTGAGCTCTGCACAGTTCTTTACCCTTTTGCCAGATGATGCCGTTGTTTATAAAATCGCACTTCTCTGCCAGGCGGCTTGCACCCTCCGTACTAATTCACACTACCGAGTCATTTATCCAGCTTTCATTTCTCCCTGAATTACCCGTCTCGGAGTCAACCAGAAGCACCAAATTCCTGCCTTTCTGATGAATGGACAATATTGTCTGCTCTTTTCAGGGCGAGAGAAAAATAGCTCGGGCAAACGAGAGCGAAGCCCGGGGCTTCTCGGCGGTTGCCCCACAGGGACCCGAGCGGGGCCGGTGCCGGTTCTCGGCCGAGCCCCTCCGCGCCACGCGTGGGTGATCCGCGGGTGCGGCCGCGGTCGCGGGTGGGAGACGCACCGGGGAAGGCTCGGACGGGAGCCAGGCTGCCCCGGCACCGAGAGCCGCAGCCCGCCGAGGACGCTCCTGCCTCCGCTCCCCGGCGTGCGGTGCCTGTGTTCGGTTTTCCTGGGCTGGCTTTGGGCTGCTTCGCAGGAGGCGCTAATTAGAGTGTAACTGCCAGGTCATTGATTTCATGTTACCAGAGTTGTTGTTGTTGGTTGAGTTTTTTCCTTTTTTTTTTTTTTTTTTTTTTTTATTTTTTTTTTTTTTCTTTTTTTTTTTATTTTTTTTTTTTTCCACACATGAAGTATCAGCCCAGCTAAGAGGCAGTTAGAGCTGGGTTGGGGATAGTCTCAGAGATCCCCCAGACCCGCAAAACCCAATTAACCTAATACACGCACACTGCTGGCTTGGGAGTTTCAAGCTCCAGACCCGCGGGTCTATCTGTTTTCCCTTTGTTGCTTTGTTGCAAGTCTCCTTCTGAAGACGATATCTGAATGCAGGGAGCATTATCAATGACTTTTAAATAATAACAAAGGGGAAAAAATAAAAATAATCAGCCCCGCCTCTTCTAGTTTCAATTACTCTAATTAAAAACCCGAAAGGCAATTCCTAGGCAATACCTAATAATAGAATTAGCAATCGGATCCATCATTTCACACGGGGATTTACTTGCAGGGGTTCTCTGCGAGCTCTATTAATAATAATAAAAAATCCTGCTAACCCTCTTTTTAAAATTAATAACTCTGTAATTATAATAATTTTATGTGCCTTTTTATAAGAAGAGGTTAATGTTGCCACAGTCTGGGGATGGGAAGGATGAAGTGAAGCGAAATACTGCTGCTTAAACTGACACCTTCCTATTTTATTAGGAGACATTATTATTATCAGACATCTGCAGGTAGAGAATTAAAATTAAAATCGCTTTCAACAATTCAATACACTTTTTATCAGCCATCTATCTGAAAATCATGAACATTCATCATCGGAGGCATTCTCCCTGAAAACAAGAACCCATTCAAATTTTATACAAATTATCATATTTATCATAGTCTGAAACTCTGGAGTAACATCTCCACAAACTGTCTGCTAACTCCCCAGGGAACTGAATTCCACTCCGCAGTCGCTCAGAGCAATTCTCGCTCCCTCTCCCTCTCTCCTGGCCCTTTCACACTGTCTGCTTCCCGCGACTCCGCAGCCCTCAGAACAGAGGGAGAGAGGACGCAGAGGGAAGTAGGTGGGGGGAGAAGGATGCGGCGACAAACAACATTAAAATAACACACAACAAGGGAAAATGGGTCCCTACTTCTTGCAAGAGAAATACGTTTCGCCTGATGTAGGAGACTCTAAAGATTAAAACTCTCTCTGCTGATTTTGGGAGAATGGCATCGGTTTATCTTTGAGGTTGATGTCTTTGCATGAGACCATTATTAGGAGCAGAATATTAGTAATAGTAATGGTAATGGTAATGGTAATGGTAATGGTAATAATAATATTCTCTGATCCTCGCCAGTTTGGTGGGAGTTTTTGGTTTTTTTTCTGGGCTTTGGTTTTGGATTTTGTGGGTTTTTTTTGGGGGTTGTTTTTTGTGTGGTTGGTGGGGGAGGTTTATCTGTTTTTTTTGGTTTGGTGTGGGGTTTTTTTTCCCCTTGTAGAATTCCATCAGCGCAGGGAAAGATATTGGCTGCTATTTGTGTGGGCACTAGGTGCTGGTGACAAATGACACGAATCCCTGCTTCCTGTTTGCGGGTTTGGATGAGACAAATCACTTCCCACGCTTTGCTAATGACATAAAGTTCATCAGTGCTGAATCAGGGGCTGGAGCCGCGCCGGCTCCACGCCTTCGTGCATCCCCTCCGCAGATGCGCTGCTGGCGCCCGGGAAGCGGCAACGCGGAGCGGCTCTGCCCCGGCCCCGGCCCCGGCCCCCGGCCCCGCCGCCCCCGGCCCCGCGCACCTCGGCACCGCGGAAAAAAGTAGTTCCAATACAATGTTTGTTAACTAGGTTATCTAGGCTGTAGAAGATTTTAATGTTGAATTTTATAGCTTTACCACGCTCTACCGTCCTTGTGAATATTGTAATATTGCATTTTTTACAAGTTACTCTTCTGTTAATGTTCCAGCTAGTAACTTTTATAATCCTCCTCAATGAAATTTTTTTGTATTCTTCCGCACCGTTAACCTCAATGGCGGCACCTCAGCCCCTGGCAGGAGGCAAAGATGAAATGAATTCCTCTTTAATCAGAAATAATAATAATAAAAACACACACAAGGCTCCCTCTGCCTTTTATTTCAGTTTCCCTTTTCGGGGAGGGGGCGATGCCTTGGGAGTCCCCAGCCCCTGCCCCCTGCCTTGCTCCTTGGTTGTGCCTCTGGCAGAGCTGGAGGTGGGCCAGGAGGTTGATCGCCCAGCTCTGGTAACTTTACTGGGGATGGGGGCTATAGCCTGCCCAGCTCTGGTCCCTCTGCCCCCCACCCCCTTCTTTGCTGCTGTATTCTGCTGACAGCCTGGAAGCTGGCAGTGCAGCAGGTGTGAGCAGGAAGCCTTCTCAGGGCTGTCCATGAGAAGGGAAAGTTGGGCACTTATTTTCCCTCTTTTTCCGTAATTCTCTCTGTGGGTTGATTGAGATGCTCCACAGAGCAGCAGCTTTAGAGCAAGTTCTGCTTGTGTCAGTCAGTTGAGCTTGGCTGGCTCTGTGGTTCCTGTTGACCTCAGCTGGGCTGGAGGTGCCCAAGTCCTAGCTGTTTGTTTTGCTGAGTAGTCTGAGATGCATCTAGAAGAGGTGCATGTTCAGAAAATGCACTCTGATGGTCTTCTAATGAAATAAATCCCTCTGGATGTAAATAAAGCTGGAAATCACCTCCCCCTCACCCTCACAAGCTCTCCAACTTCTAGATGCCCATAAAAATTAATCAGACTTGCAAGCAGAAATGATCATCAACCAGCAGAAAAAGGAACCATGCAGTATCAGTGAACTGAGTGTCTGCATTTTTGAACATGGGTTGGATGCAGTCATTTCCCTTGGTTGCTAGCATTTAAGAACTTTGTCTAGGGCTCAGCCTGAGTCTTGTGTCAGTGAAATACTGAAGGAGTTTCTGTATTTGTTGCAGGGCATATGTGAGGGCTACCTCTCAGCTTTACCTACCAGCTACCTTCAGAAGCTGCCCTGACAGCTCTTGGAATACTGTCCCCAAGATCACCCTAACACCAATGTGGCTCAGTCACATCTCCTGGAGTCAAGTGATTAAATGCAACTCTCATCTTTGATGTATTTTCAACTAATACAGTTGTGAGGAAAAGTCTAGCTCAAACCTTAGCAATAAAATGAGAAGGATGTAAACTTTGTAAATTTGTTTGTATCTCAAGCTGTAACTGGTTCATGACTGATACAGGGTTTGGGGATGACAATGACAATCTTCTATATTTTATGAATCAAAACATTTTTCTTCTTTAAAAACACACAACAAGATTACTAGTAATTTCTGAGTATAATTTTTCTCTTAGAATGCTACAGCTTGGTAGTCACATAAATTTGTATGGTCCAGTGTTAAAGAATAACCTGAAACCCAAACACACAAATAAAAACCCCTTAATTTAAAAAAACCACATTTTTCAGTTATACTATTCCTTTTTTAATTTATTTTTTAAAAGGTGAACAAGCCCAACAGATGCAACTTTCTCTTCAAAAATAAAATGGTTCAGGTAGGCTAGATTATTTTAACAGAAATGTCATTATTTAGCTAGTTAATACTCTGGCATCATCTTGGAAGGCAAAGATACAGACTAGCCTTTGCTCTAAAATCTTAATTTAGGAAAGATTTTTTCTTCAAAGCACCTCTCTGAGAACCTTATGGGGTGGTTTTCAGAAATGCTTTTCGAAGTTAGCACAGAACAGATAAGTAGGAAAAACAGATACAATGTTTCTGTGTTATTGGTAAGAAGCAAAGGCAAAAATAGATGGAAGGCACAGAGAAAAAGAGTAGCAGATCTGGGAATCAGGTTATTGCTAATGTGATAAAGAACTATTAAAGTGTCTAATAGTTTTTGTCCAAAGCCTCCTCAGGCTTGGACAAAAACAAGAGCAGGTTTAATTTTCTCTTGTTTAGAGACCAGCAGATCAGACCAGGTTTCCTGAATCCCACAGAGAAGCAGCACCTCTTGGCAGAAGGACTCTGGTAGTTCTGGGGTGCTCTTCCGTGGGATGCCTGTGAAGTGACACAGGCTATAGAGCACTCTGTTCTGAGCTGGGCTTGGATATCAGGCTGCTTGCATCCAACTGGGACAAAGCACCTTTTCCTGAGAAATGGTGTCAAGTGTCCCAGTGGACTTTACTGCTCTGACCAACCTCACCTGTAGCCCCACACCCTCCATCCCATGGGCTGGGGCCTAGGAGGTCTATCTAAGCCCAGACCTGAGCCTTGCTTTGTTTATGCAGTAGGTGGACCTGTTCTCCTGACCCTTTGGATAGGCTTTTGCCTTGCATTGTAGGTAGCTTTTTTCCTGGCTGTCCCCCTTACACATCTCACAGTTTACCTCCAGTTATGTCTGTTAGGTGTGACTTTTACATGGTCTTTAGGCCCATGTGCAGCATTTTTTCCAGTCCTGTCTGACCCTTTCAATGGTGCCTGCTGTGGTCAGGCACTGTGCAATCCTGCCCCACCACTACGTGCCTGTGCTGGGGCTGCCCTCAGCCCCTGGCTTGTCCTCCCTGAGTGCACAGCTGGCCCTTGTTCTTCCCTCACAGATGTCTTGCTAATCCCACAGAGCTACTGCAGCCCTCTATGCTTCCTCTGGAGGTTTCCATTTATTTTGAGAATTGATGTTGCAAACAGAGGCCTGAAGGCTCCATCAAGGGATTACTTGAGGTTCCTGATGTTATTTGTTTGTACCCTGGCTGCAGTCAAGAATTAGAAAGATTATCTAAAAGCCTACACCCCTCAGTGTTTTTCACCATGAGAGCTCAATAAATACTTGCAAGGTAAGAGTTTAATATTTTGGGAAATGTTGGCAGTTGTGTCCCTCTTCTGTTGTCTGTGAAATCACTATTCAAAACCCTTTCCTAGGATCAGTGAAGGATACCTGGTCAGACAAAATTTGATGGAGAGATTAAGAACATTCCCTTTGCCCTTCTTCCCATTACAGTTTGGATACTTTTTTCAGCTCAAAACCTTTGTTGTCTCTGATTCTTCCTTATAGAAACTTTAAACTTCTTTTTACTACCGCTTCTCATACTTAACATCTGTATTAGGATATCTTGGTGCCAGTACCTTTTTTCCTGAAGCTTTTGAAAATACTCCAAGAATATTTTGGTAGATGCTTTTCTGATATGACCATGTTTGCTCTTGTATGAGCCCTTATGGGTGAAAACCCACATGAAAATTTGCAAGCCTTGACTTAAATTTGGTGTTCTCTTAGTCTGGGACAGCAGCCCCCATGTGTTTGCTTTGGATGTGAAACAAAGGTAACTTGAATTTTTTCATTTTAACAATAAAAATACAGCAGAGTTTTCATCATAATTATTTTCTTTTTCTTTAAACTCACTGTTTCTCTTCTGAAAAGATTTGTGCACAATTTGAAGCTAGCTTATGACTGCTGAAGTGATTTGGAGACAGATATGGCAAAGTGTCTTCTGTGTAAGTGCTAGCAGTTTTGGACTTAGCACCTCATACTTCTTGGGGGCAGAGTTAGGGAAAAGAGAAGAAAAGACATAATTCTGAAACAAGTAAGTTCATACCTGTAGCTTTTCCATTACTAGCAGATCACTGACTGGTGAAGAAAATATACTTTCAAAAAAGTATGAAAAATCCACATTGGAAAGATCAGTGATGAGCTTGCACCTTTGGAGAGAGGAAAACACTCTTCCATGCAGGTGAGAATTCAAATTCACATCAGTGCTTGTGTTGACGATGTAAATGTGTGTGTCAGAGACCATTATGGCCTCACCCTGTCACAGCTGCCTGGCCGCTGTTGCAGCGCTTGCACGGATCGGCGCCGTCACTCTCCGCGGGGGCTGCTGAGAACTGGGTGAGTCCAGAGAGGAAAGCCCTGTGTGTGTGCCAGGAAACTGGAGGCACAGAGCTGTGCAGGGTGGGAAAGGGGACAGAGTGGGAGCAGGTACTGCTCATCCAGGCAAGACAGGCCTTACCACTGTCATCATCTATCGTGCTGCACGGGAAGGAATTCAAATACTGGCTGTAAGGTCACTCTGTATGTCTCACTGTGGGCTCCTGACCCCTCGCCTGGGACCTGGTACTGCTGTAGTACAAGTAGCAGTGGTGGGCACAGGGAATAGGGCAGAATTTTTTCTCTTGAACTGGTTTGTGTGGAATCTTTAATGTTAGTTATGGTAACAAATATCTGCAGTTTAGGACTGCTCCCTGTTTCTAAACCAGTGATGAACTGCAAAGACAAAAATCTTTAGTAAAGGGCAACTCTTCCCCTTATAGAAATGTCAGCAATTCCTTTCTCAGTGAGGTTGCCTTGCGCACACATATAATGATCATGACTTAAAAGTATTTCTTTCTGCACATTTGCAGTGTATTTACAGTCTCTGCAAGCATGTTCAAATATGCATGTTGCATGCATGTCTTGTATGTAAGTATTAATTTGCCTTAGCATGTCTAAAAGGTATTGGCTTTGCATATGGTATCTGTGCTGTGGTGCATATGAATGCTTGGGTGGTGAATGAATAGGAGATGGAATGTATCTCTGCAAGTGAAGGCATTACCAAACATGCACACACATTTATATGGATACAATATGCTTGAGAGTGAGGTGAGAAAATGTGTGCCTATGTGACGATACAAGTTCCCCTGTGTATCCTGGAACACTTGGTGGATGCCCACATGCAGGCAGCCTGGGAATTCTTATGTGTGAACACATGTGCAAGTGTCTGAGTCATAAGTGGGAATGTGTGGGGCACATGTGAATGTGAGCCTGCATGTGGCTGAACATGGATGTGTGGGTAAGGGAGCACAGGCAAGCTGCACATCTCCTCCTTTTGAGTACAAGCAGAAAACTACAGTATGGGAAGGACCTTGGCTGACAGTCTGGCAGAACCAGGCATGTTTGCAGAAGATGAAGCAGAATAGACAACATGAAAGTTATTTTTGTCTATCAGCTGAAGCTTTATAGAGACATCAACAAGCTCTTGTCTCATGCCAGCTTAATTCCTAGTTAATCAGCAGTCTGCTTGGGCAAAGGAAGGAACTCGCATCAGGGGCTGATGATGAGCCAAACTTCCCAATACTGTTTCGGGAGCCTGCAAGGAGCCCTCAGAATTGCTCTGCCTGCATTTGGCTACATTGCTAACCACTGGGTAATGCTCTGGGGTAGCTGAATGCTTCACCAGTCGTGTTCTGATGGAAACCAGTCCTGCATAGGGAATATGGGTTGGTCCTTTGGGTATCCCTCCTCAGGTGGTGAGCAGAAGTTTTTCTTCACTGTGTGTGATTGGATTCCTTATCCAGGAAGGTTTCAAGTGACCTAAATAATCCCGATGCTTTCATCTTCTCTCTTGGGACACTTTCATACAATGTGCAAGTTGACTTTTGCTTGCTTCATTTCCATTATATTTAGTGAGATCTTCCTCTGTCTGTGGTGCTCTATAGAAGTACTGCTTCTTCCTTCCCTCATTCATGAACAAACCCCCTCTTCTGCTCATGAGCTTTGTATGTTGCAGCTGAGGGCCAGCTCACTTCTTTTCTAACATGATATTCCCATATTTTTTGCTGAAAAGCCACCTTTCTACTTTTTTTTTCTTTCTAGTTGGTTTCTCTAATGCCACCAGGGTGGTGTGGGAGGGTATCTGCCTGCTCTGTGACTGGCATGTGTTAACCACAGACCTATAGCCAAACTAATTAAAGTGCTGATTGCACAGATCCTGGCCACCAGCCTGATAGTTACTTTCTGAGAGCAACTGCCATGGTGTTCAAATGTCCTCAGAGAGTAACAGGAAATTCTCATCTGTGGCTGCTTTAGATCTTTAGATTCAGCCAAACTGGTTACCATGGGGTGAAATGACCTTGGGAATGCCTTGACTGTTGGGTATTTCAGGCAGGTTCTGTGCATGTCCTTGTCCTGCAGCATTCCATATGAGGGCAAAGTCATCCAGGGCAAACATTCCTCATTTCTTAATGCTCCCCCCCCCCAAAAAAAAAAAAAAAAGACTAAGCCACCATGAATTTCCTAGGTCTTGGAATGAAAAGCACCCGTGGGTAGTTGTTTTATATAGCCAGTGTTTATGTCTTGTCTGTTTTCATATTGGGTTTTTATCATGGTGAAGTATAGTGTGATTCAACCGTCAAGCATTCAGGTAACCCCCAGCACTTCAGCTCGCCTCCAGCTTTGCTAGGCAGACTGATCTCTTTTCCTTTTGGATGCTGAGCAGGGTGGGTTTATTTCATTCTTACAAGGGAAGTGATCATCACAGGCTGGATGCTGTGACCGTAACTGTGGCAGAAGAGCTTGTGTTAGACCACAGGCATAAAACAGGAGTTTTCACTTGGACCTGTCTTCATTGCTGAGCTGACAAAGGAGAACACTTGGTATCATCTACTAAATTTGATATCCTTTGCTCTGTTATTAACAAACCTGTGAATTGGCCTGACACAAAACTGGGCTATTCCCTTCCCCATGCTGATCATTGTTATGTTATCATACCTTTGTTTTACAGGCCATCAGCCAGGTTTCTGTCCATGTGATGGTGCTCTGTGCAAGCCCATCTGGTGTTGCTTTCCTACTAGGATGTTGCCAGGCCCTTTTCTCAAGGCTATGACAATACTGCTGGACTTCCCACTCTCTTCTCCTGTATTGATACAAGTTCATTTGTGTCCCAGATCTTTCCCAGCTTCCCCAGTAGACTGCCAATGGAATTTGTCACTGTTACCACAGCAAGGCCTACGGCTGTGTGCAAGGTGCTGTAGAGACAGAGCATGTGTCTAAAAGCACTGAGGTGAGTGTGGCTGGAGGGGAAAAAGTTGAGAAGAGATAAAAACAGGCATTGAGAATGGAAGTGGCTTGTATTGCTTCCCCTAACACACTCTGATTAAGAATTCCTTATCTCTGTTTGCTAGAAGGCCAGGTTAAATACTTCTGAACATTTTCCTACCTTGCTTCTTTTCCATCAAGTACTCCAGAATCAAATACCTCCATTGCTTTCTGAAGCTCTTTAACAGTATGTTGTCTACTCTGGGATCTTCCTATGTAGTTTCAGCTTCTTTGGCCTGGGGAAAATAGAAAGCAGATCATGAGAATACTTTGATGGAAAGCACCTGGCCAAAGCCTGACAATAGGGGAACAGCTGATGTTGGCAGGAGGAATGGAAGAAATTATCTGGAAATGGGCTTCTATTCTCTTCAACAGAGCAGTATTCCTGCTGGGTTGCTGGCCTTGGGCAGGTATTTCTCCTGATGGAGCCAGGCTAGCCAAGTTGTTTCCATGGCAGTCATCTGGACTGCATGTCCATGCAATCTCCTAAAGTCTCCATCTCTCCTTGCAGTTCATAATGCAGACTGCTCTATGAGTATCATTGGGCACTGGGCTAAGAGGGGGCTGCATTATTTCACATGATCTTTTAGTGTGTTAGAAGGGAGGGTACAGATGCACAGTGACCTGCAAGTCTGAAAGACTCCAGTTGCCTGTTGGTATTGAACAGAATGTGACACACTTTCCATTTTGGCTTGGGAAAACTGATGGCAGTACAGAAGAAGCCCAAGCCCCAGCACTGTGACCAGTATATGCCAATTACTGACGCTCTGAAGTTTGGTGGTATTTTAGTTTCACCTCTCCTGTGTCATTAGTTATCCCTCTAAGTGCAGTGCCTTTATGTTCTGCAGCACTCACTTCCACTCCTCTGTCTGTCCAACTGCAGCTCTTTGCCCCACCCCAGCAAAATGTCTTGTTGGATCTTTTCACATGGAATGGTGGATATTTGAGACTCTTTCTATTGCTAGCAGAGCCAGAGATGTAGTCAGGGAACCTATGATCTGATCTAGGATTCAAGTTCCTTTCTGGAGTAGTTCTTGCTCTTACAAGCTGACTGTGTGCCAGTGAGGTGCCTAAGGCAGATGAGTGGAAGGGCTGGAGAAGACTTATGGGAACCATGTCAGTGAGTCAGACAAAGTTGTGGAAGAGAGGTAGGGAGCACAGACCATGGGTAATCAGATCTCTTTCCTAGAAACTTCTCACTGATCTCCCTATTAATTCCACAGTGGTCAGTGCTGAGCAAGTGCATATCCCTTCTCTGTTCTGTCTTGCCTGGTGTCTCTAGTAGTAAACGGCGCCATGCAGAGAAGTGTGCCACAGAGGAAAACATTCTGGCACCTAACAGACTGTGGCCATAACCACTGGAGAAGGAGTTGAGGCTGATGAGAAGAGTGGCTCTGTTTCTGCCTCTCTAGCCTATTATCAGGACTTGGCAAATGCTCCATGTATTGTGGCTTGCTCATCTCTTCTTAAACCCATCATCATCATTATAAGTGACCTAGGGAGATGTTTATCACCAAGAAGTGCGTGGGGAGTGCAGAAGAGATGTTTCTTGATCAAAGTGGCAGGTGGAAAGTGCCCTGGTATGTCTGCTTTGGTCCTGTCCATCTTCATGTCAGGTTGAAGAGTACCTGTAAACATATTTCAGCATCTCTGATTGCATCTGAGTAATTCTGGGCTCTGCCTCTGGGGCCTTGTTTACTGTTTGGGAAGTGGTCTTTCCAGTTCTCCTTCCTGTATCCAGATATTGCTTCCTCCTTGTCAGCCCTACCAGTGATTAATTAGTAAGGATACACATTTCCTGGGGTTTTCACCCATTTTTTCTTAAAGATTAGCCTGCCAGAAGTAAGGAGACTGAGATAATAAACCACTGCAGGCATGTGAAGGGCCTGGGAGCAGCAAGTCTTGAAGAAGCTGTGATGCACTTCCATGTATATAGAGAACACAGGGAAGCTTACAAAGACAAATTCTGCTGTCAGCTGTAGGTTTCTTGCAGCTGAAGTGAAATGCTCTGGAATCTGTAGTTCATAGTTATCCATACTGATACCTTCTTGGAGGTGACAATCCCAACAATAGCTGTTGTGGTACTTCTGGCTCTTGTGAAGCATTTCTTTGCTTTCTCAAAGAGCAAGAAAAGTCAACAAGTGAGCACACTGGTAGATTTCTCATTGAACTTGAGACTTTTTGCCTTTCATATGGTTTACATGAGATGCAATGTGGCATAAATCTAAGTGTTTAAGTGGATGTTCTTTTGCTCACTTTTCTCAAAGGGATCATGGTCAAGTCTTCCCTTGTAATCAGTTAGTCTGACCTAAGTACAAAGCTCAAGGCCAGCCCCCCTGTAAAAAAATAAATACTGACAGATGAGTGGCAGGGAGGTTTCCTGGGACTGCTGTACTGCCTGCCTGCAGTAATGTCACGTTGCCTGAGCTCTTATCACCCAGTTCCATTACAAAAGCCATGTCTGGTGCACATGTGTTTTGCAGTCAATCCTTTCTTCCCTGTTCCATCTCACAGGGGAGTAATTGCCAGCAGTTTCCTTTCACTCCCATCTTTAATGACTCCTAAACAATTTGATCACATATTTAATATTTAGACTTAAATCTAGGATGGGGTCCAAATCTCCTGCATATTCCTGCTTGTGGCTTAACTGAGTGTTGTAGGAGATACTGGCTGAATTTATTCTGTGTTTTTGCCCTGTCCTTAAGATAGCAATAACTGTCCTGGAGATACCATTAAGAATCTGCAAAATGTCTTGGTACTGAAATACTAGAACAATCAAATCCATAAAAGTGATTCAGGAAAAAATATTGTAAAACTTCCAGACAAGCACAGCCCTCTTTTGAAGAGAGAGTGGCACAGCACTATATAGATGTAGATAGCAACCCTATGGGGCATTGAACTAGAAGATTCAATCTTTGTAGTACCACAGCCAAACTAGAATAAAAGTCTGATTGCAGCCAGAAATATAGCCTGGAGAATCATCTCAATCCAAAAGACTAGAACCAAGTTTGAATGGATATTACAGAGTTCTCACAGTGACTGAGTCTTAAATTTTTCTTGACTGCAAGAATGGGCTGTCCATTATAATTCAAGTGAAGTTTTATGTTGAGGAAGCCAAAATAAATATGTTCTTTAGGGTTGTCATCCTTAGGGAGATGTTTGGTTCTCATCAGGACTTTGTTCTCTCTTACTGCAGGATGACAGTTTTGGCTATCACTTGTTTGACTGAACACTATTCTTTTTATCAGAGTCTGCTGGGCCTTTACAACAAGGAAGAGATCTGGTGCCTTTGGACTTCTGTGTCCCTCATTCTACTTTACTGCAGAGATGGGTGACTTGACCTTGAAGCTTGGGATTTGGGCTAGGGTTAGGACCAGGTCTTGGTAATCATGGGCACCAAAGCTGAACGCTCTCTGGGAAGAGAAGCTTAGGGTAATGTGAGAGGGAGTAAATTGTTTCTTAATATGATGCCAAGTTGTTCTAATGGTATGCTACAATGATATTGAGGGTTATGGCTAATAGGAACAGTGTTTGAAAGTAACCCCACCCTGAGAAATCTGAAACAAATTTATACATTTAAAATCAGGCACTGAAAGCTTTCTTATGCTATTTTTTTTCAATTGCTTCATTCAAAGAGAAAGAAGAGAGATGTTTCTGTACCTGTTTTTCAGTTGTCTGAAGTACTGTGAAAATTCCCAAGTTCTGTGTTTCAATCTGTCACACTTTGAGAGGGTCTGGG
This sequence comes from Trochalopteron elliotii, assembly GCA_024734555.1. Lineage (NCBI taxonomy): Eukaryota > Metazoa > Chordata > Aves > Passeriformes > Leiothrichidae > Trochalopteron > Trochalopteron elliotii. Next base: position 4,851,794 of record JANPWX010000328.1, on the reverse strand, counting down.
GACCTGGCACTGGGAGGGGAGTGCATCCCTTTCCCATCAGCAGTCTTCACTCCTACCTTCCTCCTCTTCCTCACCCAACACAACTATGCCTTCAGTTTAGACACCCATCAGCTGGATCCCATGCTAAAATGCCTTGATGAACTGGAGCTTCCTGGTGCTGCCCCACATCCTGTGGGATGAAAGACATTGTTTTCAAGAACAGCCAGTGCTCAGCTTTTTGATGAATTTAATTCCTGCTGGCATGGGGTAAACTCAGTGTCTGGTGCAGGGAGGCAGGAGAGAAGGATCACTATGTGACTGCTGCACCCCACACATAGAGGAAGGAAAGATGGAGGAAAAAAATAAGTGAAGACAGAAAGTGGAGAGGATACCATTTAGTAACCTCTGAAACTGGGGTTAACCATATTGGTTCCAGTGAGGGCCGCATCCTGCTTAGAGCCAGGCTTGTGTGGAGCTGGTGAGAGCAGCCAGAATGCACCAGCTCACAAACAAACAAGCAGAGAGAGAAATAAAGGAAGGCAGGAAGACAGATGCCCCTTGGGCAAACACTTGTTAAATTGACAAACTTGTAGAAAATGATTAAGGCTCTGGCTGTTCCTAGTCCAGAGGGGCCCTGAGCTGCTGCCTCAAGCTAAGATACAAAGGTAGTTCCTTGGGAGCCTATAGTGGACAGTGCACAGAGGGAGGTGAAACAATTACTGCCTGTCTCTAAGGTGCAGTCTCTTGTCAACTGTTATTTATGTTTCCCCAAATGTTGCAGTCTTCTTACAGGGAAAGCAGTCCCTGCCAATCTATGGCAAAATAATTGCAGCAACGTTTTCCTCCCTTCCTTCCTCCCTCCCTCCCTCCCTCCCTTCTTGCCATGTCTTACTCTCTCCAGCTCTGATTTACCTTGGACTCCTTTGATAATGAATTGTGATTTAACCTCCACTGAGAATTCAGATCTCTCACAGCCTAGTAGGGTTGAGTGCTCACTTGTGCTTGGGACCCTGCTGTGAGCCTGCTGAAAGCCACCCTAAAACAAGAGACCCAGGCCAGTGCAGCAGATTGTCCTGAAAGCATTTATGCCATATTTTGTCTTTTCTCCATAAGCTTGCAACTGAGGCAATATAAAACTTCTTCCTTGTCCTTCACAGCTGAAACATACTTCCAGGAAAAGTGATTACACACCTACTCTTTACTCCTCTTGAGGGATTGCCTGTGCTTCTATATCTATTCTATATCTGCCTGTTGTCCTTGCACTTGGTTTTCTTTGTAGATCTCCACTGGGGCAGCAAAGAATCAAACCAAGAACCTTAGACTGGGACAGTTTGTGTTAATAAACAACTTGAAGCAGCCAGGGCTGAGCCTGTAATTGCTTAGTATGAAAGTGTGATGCAGGGTTATAGTTGTGAGCATGTCCTTTACTGGAACCTCATGTCTTCAAGCAGCCCCTGGGGTTTTTTTAACAGAGGAGCCTGTGCTCCCCTCTGTCAGTGGCACCACACAGTCCAGACAGAAGGTGAAAGGAAACAAGCAGAGACCTTTGCCATCTCTTCTGGCCTCTCTTAGAGCAGGGATGCTTTCAGAGAAAGCCATCAACACTAGGACACACTTTCAAACTTTGGGCTTCCTCTCACTTACTGTTCTGTCCACCATCCTCCCCTTCCCTTCCCTTCATTCCAGACATGCATAAAGCCTGTCAGGAAAGGGTTAAGTGCTGCTTACCCCAGCCAGCTTTGCGTATTTAAAGTGAGTAAAGGTTTAATTACCAAATGATGACAGTGTCATATGGTTTTGGTGATGGCGCGTGGCATTCGATGAATGCAGAAGAGGGGAGGATGTGAGAAAGACACTGAGTGGCAGTGGGGAAGCGAGGAAGCTAAAAATGCCAAAGACAGTAAAACATCTGTAATTTGCAATTCGCTAGTGTTCGCTGATTGCTCATGGATTAAAGATTAAAATCTATTCTCTGGCAGATGGGGGAGAGAGAGAGAGGAAATTCTTACGAGCATGTTTTGCATCTGCATTTCATTCTGCTCCTCTTTACAATAATCACGGATGAGGAAATAAACCCAGATCTGGGCTGGCAGGAGGCGGGGAAAGAGCACAATATAGGCAGGAGTTTGCATGCTTCTCCTGTTCGAGAAATGCCAAGCACAGAGAAGGAGCTGACATCAGGATTGCTCTTCTTGATGCCTGGGACTCTGTTTTGGCTGCATGAGGATGAATGTTCCCATGAGGCTCAGAAGTGCCAAGAGCCAGAGCAAAGTCTTTCTTCTGGTCACCCCAATTCTGCATTCTGGGGTTTCTTTGATAGGAAGGGGACGTTAGCCATCTGTCCCGTCTCAAGGGAAGACTGAGTCTGGCTACAGTGTCCATGACGTGATGTTAATGCTTGCAGGCAAACAATACAAGTAGAAATAATGTTTGCAAGTATAAATCATTTTTATAACTTCAGCTAATCAGAATCTGTCCCTTTTATGGGCATGATGAGCTCTCTCTCTTTCTCCCTCTCTCATTCTGACTCTCACACAGGGTTTCTCAAGTGTGCAGGACATTAAAAGAAAAATGGATAATAAAACTGCAAATACAAGGCCTGCTCCTTAGAGGGGCTGGGTACTCATGACTGTGGTCGGCTTCACTGGAGCCAGCTTTTGTGGTGAAGCCCACAATTTGAAAAGTATAAGGCAGCCTTAGGACTCGCACAGCCCGGCAGCCTTGTGGAGGTTAGGGCACTCTGCCCCTGCCATGGAACAGAGTGCCAGTGGTCTCCTGCCTGACAGATCTGCTTGGTCTGCAGAAATTCTGTTCTCTGTAAGGAATAGGGATTACATCAAATGATCAGGATAACACAAAGGGGCTCACAGTTCCTGACCTACTCCTGGCCCTAGCTCAGTTCTTTAGGTAGTTGTGGTTGCCAGGAAGGGCAACTCCTCCCTGCAGCAGTATTATCCAGTGTTGGTGAGGGACTGTAGTTTCTTTCTGCTCCATCTGCCTCCCACTTCAAATACTGCTGGCTTAGCTCCACACACACCAACAGTTTTTTTCCCATGGGAATAAAATTCTGTTGGGTGTCTTTCAAAATGTCTGAATATGAAGCTGCTGCAACTATCAATGAAAGTGTTAATTCCACAAAGAGCATGCATTGCCATAACATTTATTATATGAGCACACCTTCCTGTAAATTCATTGTCATATGCTTACCTCCATCTGTATGCACATACAGAGATGCTCCTAAATCCCAGTCCTCATCCAACAAACCTATGCACTCTGACTATTCAAATATTACTGTAATTTTTGGGTCATGGCAGTGACATGAACATGCCAAATGGAAGTTAGACTGGGCTGGGCACAGTTCAAATGGTATTTGCTGTGATAGTGGAAAGGGGCACTGGTCCAAGTGTCCTTGGAGTCCCTCCCATCACATCTCTATTGTGTTTCCATGTCCCTACCTTAGCTGCCACCTGCCTGTGCCATGTTGGTGCCTGGGCTTTGTGTGCTCCTGAAATAGCCCAATGTCAACTCAGAGTGAGATGATTGTTTCACATCCAATACCCAGGTTTTTGTAAAGTGTGAATTCACACCTTGTGGGGAGGCAAGGGAATGGTCCTGGATGTTGTTCTGGCAGTCCTGTCTAGATATTGTGAAACTCCACTCTAACTGGTGAGTGCTGCTGATGCTCAGTCTTGGTTTATATTCTGTCATGGAGCAGCCCAGCTCTTCCTGTTTCTTGATGTTTTTCCACCCATTTCAACTGGAATGCTGGGCTTGCGCTTTCTACTGGTTGTAACAGTGTTAGCTGGAGCTAACAGGAAAACTTAACTGGAAGATGTGTTTTTTCTGAGCAGTGCCTGGTACAGCTTGCCTAGAGCTGAAGAGAAAACTTCGGGCCCAGTTCAGAGTTGAGAGAAGAAAAAAGCTGAGCTGTAATAGGAGGGGGCTGGAAAGATTCTGATGAAGGGAAATGCATTGAGTCAAGATACATGATCTGATTTATTTTTATATATATATATATATATATATATTTTGTCTGGTGAACAACTGGTAAGTGTTGGGATGTTTAAATTTTTATTTAAAAAAAATAATTTTGTATTTGCATTTGATAAGTGGGAAGGAAAGTGTCAGAGAGAGAAAAAAATCTGCACACAAGGAGAAAAAACCCCAGATGTGTGGGCAAAAAAGAGCCCAACATTTGATTAAGAAGAGGAAAGTGATCTCTTTGAATTGGGTCGCTGCTGTTGGACCACTGGGAAAGCTGTGTCTCTGTTTGCAAGTGATCTGTTTCACCAAGCGAAAAAGATGAGGCAGAGCAGAAGAAAAGCTGAAGAAAGATCAATGGGAGGAGGGGGACAGCATGGCAGATTTAATTAATTACTGCATATTAAAATGTTTGTTTACAGTAACAAACAGCTACAAGAGGTCTGATGTTAATTAATTTACAGCATTTTTCACCAGTCCCTTTGCCGTTGCTGGCAGTCAAGGAGGTAACACTGTGGCAGGTAAGATAATCTCTCTTTGGATTTACAGCAGCATCTTGGAGGTGAGCTGAGGAGGCAGGGCAGTTCTGACTGGCTGCCTCTGCACAGCACAGGACTGAGGGGATCTTGTCCAGCCAGTAAAAGGGACATTGTTTGGTAGCCTGGGCAGATGGTGCTCCAGTGTAACTTGGGAGCTGGGCAGTGTAAGGGCAGGTGCAAGGCTTGGATAAGAACACCAGGCTTTTTGGGACGGGGTTTTGGTGTCATCTTGGTTATGCTGCAAAGGCAGGTGTGCTGTCAGGTTGCAGTTAATTTGTGTGGAACCTGCAGCTCCAGAGAAATCTGGGCAGCTTCTGTTGTATTTAGGACTGTGTAATTTGATCTTTATAGGATTGGTGTGCAGAGAATCACTGTCTCCTCAGTGTGTGAAAGATTCTGGAGTGATGTGTTCTGCCCCAAAGGTGGATGTGGTCAGTCTCTGTGGGCACTAAGCAATTTTGTTCCAAGCTGGGATCATTGAGGTGTATTGGTGGATTGATACAAGAGGAGAGCAAACCTGGAACATGCCTGGAATATGCCTGAATGAGGGCATCTTTCTTTGAACAAATCAAAGTTCAGGCTCTAGGGAAATCTACACATGTGTTCCTCCAGCCTAATATAGCTTCTCTCTACCTGCCCACCTTATGCTCTGGCCTCAGTCCTCACCTGGATGGCTTTGGAGGGCTAAGGAGAGATGGCATTTTTATACCTGATTATGCAATAGCTATGTCTAGATGCCTTCAAAGGGGGCAAGAAAGTCTATGTGAGCTCAGAATGTGGGCCAGGTCCTAAGTGCAATTCTAAGAGCATTCTGCAAACAGAGGAAAAAATCTCTAAAGTTATCCACAAAGCTCTGTCTATTGCTCTGAAATGGCTGGAGTGCTCAGCAGAGGTCTGAGGAGCCCTTTCACACACTACATAATATGCTTATGGATGGACAGTTAATTAAGCACAGAAAGAGCAAGGGTGAGTTTAAAACCTCTGATCCCAGATTCACTGGTGTCAACATTAGCAAAGAAACAGTACAGGAGGTCTGGTTTTCACACCTGGCTGGTTCCTCAGGCTGATAGAGCTGTACTCTTTTTCCAGTGAGCCCTTTGTGAGGACATCTGTCTCCTGCCCCTCTTGGTAGGACTTTTACAACCATAAGGCAGTTAACACCATGAAGAAGATAAGTCATATCTTACTCCTACCACCAGTAAAAGCCTCACAGCTGAAACCCCAGCTGGAATAAACCAGCATTGTTTCCTGAACTTCCCTGAACCTCAGTTGTGATTGACTGAGCCTCTGTCTTTCTGCCTTAAGGCAAAAAAAGTCTTCTCTCACTTTTGGAAGGCCCTCATCTGAGTTTCTCTGTATGGCTGCAGGTGGGCTTTGTTCCTATGTACTTGTAGACCTTTGCTGTAATCCCATAATTGATCTTTGTAGTGGCCCTGATATTGGCCCTGTCATTTTAATTGGCAGTTAACACTTGTAATTTTTCCTGACTGTATCCTGCTGGCAATTAGCTCTTGTCACTGTGGTTCACTTCCAAGTCCTTGATACCTGGTGTTAAGAGGTCCTAACACTAGCCTTCTTAAACTGCCCTTTGCTGTTTGTAATTTGACTGGCTGTAACTTTGGACATGAGCCACTCTGCTCCACCCTGATCTCCACCAAACCCTAATATCAACATTAACACTCCTTATGATCTTCCTTTCACTGACCTCTGCAATCAATCCCTGTAACAGAGAATCATAACAGTAATTGAATGGTAATCAGCAGAAGAAGGCACTCTGGCAGGGAGACATGCTGAAGCACAGGATTTAGAAAAACAGGGTGAACTTTTTAAATTCATGAAACATTCAGATTAACCTTTGTAAGTGCACATGGATAGTCTTTACTGGGTGGGTGCTTCTTCAAATCTCTGTCCATCAAGGCACCAAGTAATTTCTACAACCCAAAGAGAGTGTGGTGGGTCAAGAAATGACAAGGGGTTTTTAGGTGCTAAGTATGGCAGGGTGAGAGTGAGTTTTTCTGTAAGTTACATGCTGTTTCAGAGAGAAGCCTGCAAGGCAGCAAAACCTTTGCTGACGAATGATTTCTCAAGCAGTTAACTGGCTGAACATAGCTGAACATCTGGGGAAGACACCGGAGCAGCTGTTGCTGCTCTTTAACTTTCTCTCAGCTTTGCCTTTAACCAGAGAAGTGCTGGCAGAAGGCAACAAATGTGAAAAGTGGCACTTCTCAGAGCAGGTTTATCCCTGCTCTGGACAGAGAAGTTGCATAGCCCTACAATGAGATCACATACCATGACACAGGGGGTATGTGTTTTAATGAGCAATTTTAATGAGAAGACCTATGGCCTTCTAAGAGGCCTACAGACATGTGGCTCTTGGTCCATCAGAAAATTCCTGCTTTGTGGCTATTTGCTCCTTCCATGGTTAATCCATGTTGCAGTAGTAAGGGCAGATATTTTTAGTGACCTCAGATGTCTTACACAGGAGTGAAAGTTCTTCTGAAGGAGAATTGCTGCAATTGAGATTTGAGCATGTTCCTTATGTATGGAATACTCAAACAAGGAAATATCTTTTAGAAAGCCTTTTTTGGATCTATGAACAGGAGAAGGTAAAGGCTAAACTTGTAACAGCTTGTACTTACTATGAAAAATGTCACCAATGTTGGTGGTGAAGCAGAACATAAATGCTTTAATGTGGATATGTTAGCATGGTTCTCCTGATGCTGTGAAGTGAACAGAGGATTCAGAGACCCTGGGTTTAGTCCTGCCTATTATATGAGCTGAGCTGAACCATGCCACTTCTCTATATCCTGTTTTTTCTTTCTTTCTGTGTCTGGTCTGTTCATGCTGTGACAGATGTAACATATGGGCTCCCGAACTCCAGCTGGGCTCCAAGTGCTAGTGCAGTGGGTTTCTTACACTACTAGTAACACGCTGACTAGGGACAGTGGAGTTATTTTATCTAATTTCTGATGCATGGTGAACAAATCAGGTTAGGAGATGGCTGAATATCTCCACATGTGAGCCATGTACCAATAATTCCTATAGGGTGGTCAAACACTGGAATAGGTTTCACAGAGAGCTTGTGGGGTCTCCATCTGTGGAGATATTTAAAAACTGACTGGACACAACCCTGAGCAACCTCCTCTTGTTGAGCTTGGTTTGGACAGGATGGTCAAATATGACAATCTCTGTAACGCCTTCTGACCTCATCCAGTCAGTGATTTCATGCTAAGGTGGAAAAAGGTTCTGAAGGGAGTCCTTCTTCTGGTACAGGCACTGTGGGACATGGTCCTGAAGCAGTAACTTCCCAAAAGTCTTTTGATGCGGGGAGCTTGGCAGTGCTGTGGAGTTGTGAATGTCTCTGGGACCCGTAGGATGGTCCAGGAAGGATGCTGTACTTCAGGGAGCCTTTGGGCTGCTAGCAGCCATGGCTCTCCTCCCATCTGGACTGCTGGTGTGCTGCTCTCTGGAGGGTTAGCACATTCTCTTATCCTGTGTGGGTTTTTTGTCATTTCTTATTTTGTTAGTAACTCTATGTATGGGTAAGAGCAGCAGCTGCTCTTTGGGAGACTTGGGTTACTCCCTTAAACTAAAATAACACAGCACAGAACTCACCAGAGCAGGGAGGAGCCACACTGTTTCTCGTGAGGGTTGTGGCTGCCAGCTCTGCATAGCTCCCACAACTGTCTTGGAGCAGTAGTGTGTTTCTTTTCTTTCCTAGTGTGTCTTGGTATTTCACTCTTCTCCTTCTCCTTCTCCTTCTCCTTCTCCTTCTCCTTCTCCTTCTCCTTCTCCTTCTCCTTCTCCTTTCCCTTTCCCTTGACAGAGATAAATGATTTCTTTAGATCTGAATAATAAGTAAGTAAAATCAATATGCAGGTTGAATTGGAAATTTTGACTCAAGTTCAGGCACATTGAAAATTCAGTTTGGAAAGTTTGTGTCAGTTTTGACTCACAAGGGTTGTAGTGGCATTTGTTAACCACTTTCTTTCCCGTTGTTTTGTTCTTTGGACTTCTAGTTCCTTCTAGACTGATTTAGCATAAATAGAATTGAGAGCCAACTCAGCCATGTACTGAAGATGCAGTTGGAAATCAGAAATAGGCAGAAAGGCCAGCCTGAAGGTCTGAGTTGTGAGGCTTCTCTAGGTACAAGAGTGGCCTTTTCTCCAAGACCTCATCAACTCACTAGACTGGGAGCTGAGGCTTGAAGAAAAATTGTGACTTGTATGGGCTCACCTTGTAATTGCAAGACTTGGCAGTATTTTCATCATCTGAGGATGTATCCAGAATATACCTGGTTTCTGTCTCCTTTCTCTGCAAATTGTTGAAGCAGGTGCTGTATGTCATTACTGATCAGTGCAGAATGTAGTGGAGGGGACTTTGGCCTTCCTAGGAGCCCCTAGGCACTGAGATCATACTTTGTAATGAATAACAGCATATGGACACGGGGTGATCTCGGACAGGGTCTGATTGCACTCTCTCCCTGTCTAATGTCTGCGGGGTTTTTATATGAAATCAGTGAACTGCACTGATGTGTATTAGTGGAGTGTCTGGAGCATTGCTCCTGATTTACACCACTACAAAAGTGATCATAGACTAAGCAGGTGCAAATGCACATATTTGATGTAGACCTCTGCCTTCTTGGAGTGCTTTTGGAGTAACTTGCCAGTGTATTTTTGCCTGTAAAGTCTCTAATTCTTCTGTGAAGAGCAAAGCAAATGTTATTTCACAAGGAGAGTACAATGTCTCTCTTGATAGAGAGATCATGACAGAGATATATATCTGTAGTAATAATACCAATAATAATTATTATTATTATTGGGTAATCTCCTGTTCAGGATTCTGACTGTGCAGGCAGTTACTCTGCATTTTGACAGCCTTGTGGCCAGCAAGAAAGCATTAAAAATGATGCAAGCATTTAGCATTTGTGAACTTAACTCTATAAACTTGATGGAGTGAAGAGAATCTTTTTGTTCTGTGCTGAGCTGAGAAATACTCTGGCACTCTGGACACCTGCCATCTTCCTCCTACTGCCTCTTTTATGTCCTGCTGTGAATCTGCAGTATCTTCTGCAGTGGCAGCAGCTGGCAGGACTCCGGTGCCTTTACCCCCCCAGCAGCTTTCTGTATTTGTACATCACCTTGCACTACAAGGCCCAAGTTCCTGTGCAGGGCTCCTTAGGGCTCCTGCAGTGAGCGTGATAAATAATGACAATAAAATATGTCAACAATGAACAACATGACCCTGTAAATCATTGACAGCTAGAGCAAGTGTTTCCTCTTTGGAAAATAGTCACCCTCATGTCTGTATTATTCTTTCATCTCTTTATTGTCTTTCCCAAGCTAACATTGGGCAACAGCCATACAAATCCACTGGGCAAATACGCCAGAGCACATCCACAGCTGAGTTGGGGTGTTGGTAGATGCCATTGTGCAGCCCCCTTGTCCCTAGGACACCCTCCTGCAACACTAAACTGGTTGTATTATTCCTGTAATCACTCAGTAGGCATATTTCTGAGAATGAGATCTGAGCCAAGAGCAGAAATCTACTTCAGGATCTCAGACGATCTTTCTTTCTTCTAACTGGTGGCCTTGGGCTCAGAGTGACTGACTCACACAAGGAAATGAGTGTGACCTGTACATTGCTACTGCTGTGTGTGCACGTAAGGGCAATTGAGTTGGTTGATATCTGATGAAATCACTGATGACTTTTTGGTGACCTCTGATGCAAAGGTCACGTTTGAGACCAGGAGATTTTTTTTCTGCACAGTGGTCTGTCATAAACAACAGGACCTCATTTCCACATGCTGGCTCTGCAAGAAACAGCAGCCATCCAGCATTCTCAAACTGTCCTGTATAGAACTGAGGATCCAACCATTTAGTCAGCTTAAATCAGTGTAGCTCCCTGGGAATCAAGGGAGTTGTACTTGTCACTCCAAGCTGGTTCTTAAACAGGATGCACTGAATACTCTGGGGTGCCCAGGTTTCCTATCCCATTCCCTGAATGAGTGTGCTACTTACACTAACTTTTGAGCAGCAGAACATTCTTAGTAGTAAGAGAATGTACAACTAAGACTCAAACCTTTATTTTCAAGGCTTGAAAATGTTGGTCAGAGAACAACACTCATGATCTCTTGTAGGTGTCTGGAAATAGTACATATCTGATTTGTCTGCAATTTGGTAGCAAGTGAAGAGAGAACTGGGTCACATACTATCTGGTTCATATACACCCACTGATGTTTAGGAATAAAGTCAGGAAGTAGTCAGAGAGATGAATTAGGGGAAGACTGAAACCTCTCCCTACTGGTAGCCCTGAAGAGGGATGCTGTACAAACTTCAAGGCTGTGGGTCACACAATGTAGAAAATAGGTAATGGTTAGGAATGTCAGCCTCCTGAGCTGTGGGGTTGGCAAGGAGGTGGGGAGCCAGACAGATCAGAACACATAACCTGCAGCCTGTGGTCCCAGAGTTGTCTTTCTTCACCAGTGAGCAGTCCTGCCCTGTCTTTGCTTGTCATAGAGCTGGCCTGTCTTTCACTTGAAACTTTGTACTGACAGTGTGTGTGTATAAATATATATCTCTTTTTGTGGGGATGTCCTACCAGTATTGTTTTCCACTGATCTCACTGGAGCCTAAACCCCACTCTCCCTCTGCTCTGCTGTCAGCCAGGATCCTGTGCTCCCCACTGTTTTGTAGTGTGTGATTATTGACTTGGGGCTATTTGTCATATCTCAGGCTGCTCTCTGGTCCTCACTGAGGCTTCTGTCTGCATGCAGCTAAGTTAGAGAAGAGGTAAGGAAGAGTGCTGGTATCTTGATGATGAAAAGGGATGAGCCTATGGTTGAGGGAAAGGTTTAGGCTCAACTGGTTACAGAGCTGCTGGGGTCACTGGTGTCAGCAGAGGGTTTGCTTAATTCCCTTACACGTTTTGAGCTGCATCACCATATCTTAGAGGCTGATTGAAATAACATATGACTTTCCACCAGGTAAGAATTGGCCTTCACTTCATGCTGCTCCTCTGCACAACACTGCTGCCATTGTATATTCTTCTACTTGTCTGCACCTTCCCTTGCTCCCTAGGACAGATTGGCAGGATTGAATGTGTCTCTCTTTCCTACTTGGACACTGTGTAGAGTGAGGAATCACAAAACCTCCAGTGGTTAAACGTGCTTTGAAGAGTCAGTGAATGGCTCTGGAAGGCCCCTTTTGCATCCTGCACTAACAAATTAAGCTCCTTGTGCCTTCAAAGTAAGATTGATAACTCCTCTGACATTTCATATTCAATATTCTGAATATTGAGAGGTGTGGGTTTCCCTTGAGATACCAATTTTTCTGCTTCTCTCTCCCTTTATCTCCAGAGAGCCTGCTGGGAGACTGAGGGGATTGAGAGGGGGGAAGACATGAAGGACTTGAGGTGGGGAAAAGGAAAAAAATGACACAGAGGAGCATTTTCCTTTTTTGACTTCATCAGCAGTGTCTCTCATTTCAGAGCCTGGCAAATGGAATTGTACTGCTCAGCCACGATGAATGATCCTGTTTCCTTACCCCATCCCCCTCCCTCCCCACCTCAGCAGGGTCGTTGAAATAGGCTTCAAAACTAAAATAAAAATGTTCCTGTTTTTATGGACACTGGAATCTGTGATCTGTTTCAGTTGAGAACTTTAGAGAGGTCAGAGTTGGGAGGAGATGAGAAGCGAAATAAAGGGACGTCAACAATCTGAAGCATACTTTTTGTTTTTAATTTGCCATGAGTGGGAAATCCAGGTATTTGTCTATCCAGGTACCCAGGGGTTGCTTAAAGAATGAGAAACAGAAAAAAAAATAGTTTGATTGCAATTCTCCCATCCCTACTTCTTCTTATTACTTGAGGTTGTGAAAGGAAAAAGTAGTGGCACTTGGAGCAATTGTGGATTCCCAGAAATCATACATAGTTCTGGACATATTTTTTTCAGGTGGGATTTTTCCTATCTCAGTTCACTCTAAAGAGGTTGGCCCAGATTGGTTTTCTGATCCAGCTTGTTAGATGCTGAATGGAAGATCTTAGATGCAGCTTTGTAATACTGTTTTCTGTCTTATTATGCCTGGAAAAGAAACAGTCTGCAGTTCCTGCTCTAGCATGTTAATGTCTCAACTGATGTCACCCTGTGTGACCTCTGTGTCTCATCAAATCCACTTCAGCCAGAACACAGATGAAAAAGCTTCATGTTACCTTGCTCTGCCTCATCTGCTTCCTCATCCAGTCAGATGAGGTGGTCTAAATTCCAGCTAGTCAAGCTGGAACAGGTGGACAGGTGTTAAATTTTTTTATTTCCCAAAGGAGCTGTGTGCATAGCAATGAAATTTTAGTCTGGCTGCATCTGGCTGTGGTACTATTTTGGTCCATGTTGTGCCAATGGATTCATAGTATGTTAGTAAATGGACCCTGTGCCACTGCAGTCTATGATGGGCTTGTCTCCAAATTGCTGCCTGTCCTCCATTATCCCCTGAGGGCCCTACACAGGTGCACCTGCTGGCAGTCCAGAGGGAAAACCTGTGAGCAGGGAAACAGGCAGCCATGGCAGTGACATCCTGGGGCAAGAAGTGCTCTGTTGGCAGCTCAGCTTTCCTGGTGAGAGTTTCCAGTGCCACAGCTGAAAAGCTATGTGGTGCAGAGTGTCTCCTGTGCTGCTGAGAGATGTCCTACAGATGTGGTACACCTGGCTTGCCTTGCAGTTGCTTGGGGGTGGCCTATCCCCAAGCATAAAAAGCATAAAAGAAATATGTTGTCCAGTGAAGGGGGGTGGATTACAGCCTCATGTGTAAGAAAAAACTCTCTCTGCAGGCTATAGCCCAGGGCAGACATTCTTTGCTCACTCACAGTAATTTACCATCTCTCAAGGGACGCATTGAGCTTATTTAACAAAGGTCAGCTAAATTTTCTAGTATCCTGCTGTGAAAGCAGGATTAGCAGAAATCTTATTTATCCTTGGTATCCAGCTACTTGACTGTTTCACTTCAAACTGCCATGCTGGCACAGTCTGAATTTGGTGTGATTGTGGTGGATAGAATTGTAAAGAACCGACTGGGTGCTGACTTGCAAGAGGTTGCAGCTGTACCAGGAGGGCTTGATTTGCTTCCTCACTTTCCCTGCCCTGATTTTCCATGGCTGAGATTCCCTAGGTTTTGAGCCACTCAGGCTTTTCATCAGTTTGTGCAATTATAGGCAATTTGGGCCAATTCTGACCTTAAAGAGGACTTGCTTTCAGATTCACTAGAAGCATTTGTGGCTCACTGTGTGTGCTTTCTGCTTGAGGGGTTTTCCATGAACTGAGTTTGTCTGTTCTATTTTCATTGCTGCTCTTCATGGCCTGGTGGCCCCATCTCAGTTGGAGTTTGTTTGGTGGTGGGTGCTGTGTAGAACACAGTGGGAGGTAACAGCTGCTCTGAAGGCTGTATAGTCTAAAAGGACATGGTTGCCAAGTTTGCAAGAGGGGTTCTGGTTTTCTCAGGTGGGGGCCTGTTGCAGCCTCTTCCTGCTTGCTCCTATGAGATGTCTAATTTGCCTCTCCCTTTCTCTTTCTTTTGTTGAGCTGCTGAATCTGTGTATCCCATTTCTGGGATTGCCCTGGTCACACCTGCAAGCAGCATGTGTTTCTAGCCTGTGGTGTGTGACATCCACCCCTTGTCCCTCCTGCCCCATATTTCACCAATGCCCCTGTTAGCTGGAGCACTCAGCCAGTCTGCAGCAGCACACACCACCTGTCTCACCAGCCAGGTTATGGTAGCTTCTCTGGCTACCCGAGTAGAAGTAAACACCAAAAGCCTGTGGAGTTTTTACAACATCCCCAGGACATGGTCAGGGAGCTTGCAGCAGACCTGAGCTCCTGTTCTTCCAGGCAGCACCAGTGTCTCAGGCACAAGGTCACCCTTCCCTTCACAGCAATGGGTTCAACCTCTGACTACAGATGCCATAATGGTTGGTGGAGCAGATACAGAAAGCAGAGTGGACTGTGGGTCAAAGCAAAGGGTGACAAGAGTGAGAGCTGAAAGTCTCCCAGCCCTTTGCAGCTGAGGCTGGAACAACTCCATCTTTCCCAGACTTTTACCAGCAGCCCCCAAGTGAGTGTAGCAGTAATTGTCTGTTCTGTTGATATAAATTAAAAGCAACATGGCAAATGGTGTTTTCTAGATGATGTAATTATCTCTTGAGAAGGAAACAAGCAGCAGCCTTTGGCACAGCTCTGATCAGCTCTTTTGGACAGGAAAGGCAGTTGGAACTTCATATGTTGGGATTCCTTTTGTTGGTGTGCCATAATACTCAGAGCAAGTGAGGCTGGGCACCATAAAAGTTTGATCCTGGCACAGAAAAGAGCTAGATGGGGAGTCAAACTTCTGCCTTTGGGGAGAATCCAAGTACTGATCACTTCCAAAGTTAGATTTCAGTCTTCTCTTCAACTCTGGGACCAATTCCTGCTTTAAATAGACACTGATATGTTTCTACCAGAGAAGAAGGAGTATAGCTTTTATTCTGAATTTCTGCCTGTGTTAAGAGTTAAAAATAAATCAATCGGTGTGACTTGGACTCATGGACCCAGTGTCATCTAGGCCATGAAATACTGTGTAGGTTCTGAGCCAGATGTGCTTTGTCTTTTAAAGGAAAGAGCTTCATGGTGGATAACACCCTGCTGGTGATATCACCCTGTATCATGTCCTGCTGGTACGTCACAAGTGGTGCCTGGGCTGAATGTAAAATCCTGACTTGCTGTGACTTTTGGTAATCAGGTATGTTCTGTGCATTTTTGCTCATTGCCCATTCTATTTCTCCTCCAGTGCTCTCCTTCCTCCCCCTATACAGGGGGCTTCTATCATGTAAGGTCTTATTTTCAAGCCAGACTCTTCCAAGGGTATGACAATATGATAGTCTGGTTCTATCATAGTAAAAATTAGTCCTCTGTAATACATACTGTTGTTTCTTGACCTTTGACCCATCAGAGCAATGGCTTCTTCTTCCTATCATCTCACATACCTCCTTCAAAAGATCACCTGTTCTGGAAAACCTATCCCTCAGTGCAAGAGGGAGATGTGGAAAATGCAGCTCTGAAGATACAACACAGATTCCACTGTCTATAACTCTCATTGATCTAATGTTTGGCTAGGAGGACGAGTGGTGTCTGAAAAGGTAATACTGTGCACTTGGCTCTCCCTAGACACTTAGCCAGGATGACTTTGGCTTAGTGAAGGACATCAGAACTTCAGGATGGGCAGGAACTTCCTGGGTTTCAGAATCCAGTCTCCTTAGTGACAGTGTCAGTCTGTGAGTCCGATGTACAGCCCCTGAAGGGGCTGCAGAAATCTCAGTCTCTGTGCCTTAACTTCTCACCAATACTCTGTGGAGCCTACTGTGGATCAGGCTTGAGGCCACAGTGACAAGAGAAGGAAGGATCAAAGACAGAGGCATGCATCTAGTGGGTAAAAACACACTGATGGTTTCAGGCCACACTTAACTCTGCAAAATAAAATTAATGAAAGCATTCCTTCAGCCCCAGCAAAGGTGACCTAAAAAATGTATATATTGTGTGCATATAAATCATTGCCAGCCTCATCTTCTTCACTGATGTTCCTTACCTGTTTGTTCCAAGCCTCCCTGCCAGTGTGGGCAACCAGGACAGGGAACCAGCATGCTGCAGGTGCTGTGGGGTTTTAAAGTAAGAGAGGTTTAATCTACCCTCCTCTGTGTAGTCTTTCCTCTGGGATAAGTTAATCTCTTTCATGGCTTGAGTTGGGATGCCTCCTGTGGCCCATGGACTGTCTTCATCTGTCCAGCTGCAGACAAAGGAAAGGAGACACAAAACACAAGGAAAGAGAGGTAGCCAAAGGAAAATCAGAAGGGAGAATATGAGGCAGACAGAATTATCTTTTTTTTTTTTCCTTTTTTTATTCTTCCTGTGCTCTGCCTGTTCCTGTCAGAGCTGTTGGAAATTGTTACCGACAGATCGAGTGTCTTCCAGTTTCTGTGTCAGGGAGTTTTGCCGATTCTATGAACCATGCAAAAGAGGGGTCAGGGAGGAGAAGGAGATAGCAAGAGAATGACCAATTCAGCAGAGCTCTGGCTTTATCACTGATCTGGTCAGGTTCACTGGGTTTTAACTCCATGAGCCAGTCAGGCTTAGAAACTCACACCTTTGTTATCACCTTTCAAGAGGAGGGAGCAGGGCAGTGTGAATTCTCTGGGGTCATCAAGAGAGGCAGGCCAGAGATCATCTCCTGTAGCAGAAGCTGCCTTGCCCTCACCCTCCACAGCATGCCAGACACTTGGATGCTCTCTGTCAAGATTTATCACTATTTATTACTTCACAGATCAGAGTGGGGACAAGAGTGGTCTGCTTTTGGTTCTGCCATGTGTTCTTGTGGTGGTAATAGAGGCTGTATCTGTACAGGTCTAAAAAGACAGACCACCTCCTGGCTGTCCCTCTAAATGCCTTGTGTGTGGGCTGCAAACAGCTTGTCTTGGTCTGTGTGGCCATGACCTCCTGGGCCTGGTGCTCTTGGGTACCCCATGCTCAAAAAGATGTGGTGCAGGCTGTGCACTTGAAGGAGTGACCTTGGAGTTCTGTACCTGACTGTATGAACACATCCAAGGGTTTTAATGCTCACTGTTGCTCTACCTGCATGTGAAGATTATATTGGACCTGACAGTATTGTCAGTCATGCTACAGGTGGCAACTGAAAGGTGAATGACAGTCATCGGGAGGATCAGGCTAAACAGACATGCCAGACTGGTGTAAGAAACTGGGAAAATATAATTGAAAACTTTGCCAAATCCTTTTCTGGGAACAAAAATCAGGAACAGGAAGCCTTACAGCAGTGAGATGCTTGGACAATTTTTTCTGCTAGAAGCTGGAACCTGGTAGCTATGACAAATGGAGTGTCTTGTGGGGAATATATTACTGCAATGGCAAGTCACTTTTCTGGAAGCTTAGGACTGACTGAGCTTGAGTGGAGATTTTGAAGGTCTTAGTTGTAATAAAGTCTCTGCTGGTCTAGATTAGTTCATTAAATCTGGGTATCTTGCTTCTTCTCACTGCTAAAGTTTTGCTCTGGTAGCATTGGTGTTGGATGTGCAGGCCCTGAAAAGAGACCTCTGCCTGCAGAAGTAGGTTCTGTATTGTCACCACTGTCTGCAGAGTGGAGGTACAGAAACTGAAATAGCATTGCTCAGGGGAAGACAGCAGCTGTAAGCCAATGGGCCTTTGGGATTGTGTTCTTTTCCTGGTTGACAAGGACCATTAAGCTGTTTGGGTGCCTCTATTTCCCTTTCCAGAAAGGGTCTGTGGTGACTCCCCTGCTCCAGAAAGGATACAAGAGATGTTCTCCTGTTGCAGCCAAGATGGGGTACCAGCTCAGGAAGGATGTCCATAAGGGGCCCTCCAAATTGTGTGCCAAAGGTCTGGGATCCCCCTAGCACTGCAGTGCTCTGCATAACTATTTAGCTGTCCAAGCAGGCTGGCAGAACAAGCAGCCAGTGCCAGCTCTGGGGACAGTGAGGTTAGGGAATGATGTGCACATTTTCGTGGTGGCTTTGGCAAGAACAGTGCTGAATGTGGAGATTCCAGAGGACATGTACAAATAGCAGTGGGGCTGGTGCTCCTCTGCGGGCCAGTGGGAACTGGCTTTCCTGCTGATCACTGGCCTGTGCTATTGCATCATCTTGCAGATAGTGCAAGATATTGGCTGGGTGTAAGTCAGTAAAAAAAAAAAACCCATGTTGCTTTAGCAAGAGGTTTCTAGATTTTGGAAAGCGGAGGGAGACTGAGAGTAATGTCAGTTGACCTTGCTTTCACCACCCACAGAGGGCACAGAGGGATGGCTGGCACCTCTGTGTGTGTGCTGGAGCTGTATGGGCTGCTGCTGCTTCCTGTGGTGGTACAGAGGCCTGGGCACGTGGTAGGCTTTGTACAGTGCTTTCCCTTGCTCAAAGAACTAACAGTCTGAGGTGGCCTGGGATGACACTGGTATCATTGAATGAGTAGGAGAATAATGAGTTTATGCCTCCTGGGCTCTAAATAGTTAATTGACAAAACTGAGCAACTAGAGATCACCTCTGGCAAAAGGCATCTCTAGGTCTCTCAGCTCCCTCCCTTAGGGCAGCACAATACCTGTGAAGGGTATGGGAATCAAGGGAGTGATGGTAGTGGTGCTCACAGAAGGTTCAAATGGATCTGAGCTGCACTGCAGAGGGGAAGTGATAATTTGATAGCTGGTGTTTTTGCTTTCCCTGAGTAAATCTGGTTTTCAGTCTCTGACATGGTGGCAACAAGGCAGGGATATGCTGGGTGCTGGTAGATAGGGATTTTTGGAAATGTTACTGCTGAGGCAGATTATAGTTTCAGCTCAGGGTGGGATGTTGTTGCTGTAGTTACTATACAGCTGAACAGCAGCCTGGATCCTGTACTGCAGAGCTCTTGAGCAGAAAAGTGCGGGAAAAAAGATGCAGCAGAGTGGGTGTGATTTGGTCCAGGTCAGTAATAGAGTTTGGAAACAGTCCCAGACCTCCTGACTCTAAGCTTCTCATCTTTCTTCAGGTTCATCTCCCTTGGTGATTAGTCACTCAGCTGTGGCTGGCTGAGAGTATCCTGTACCGGGATCCCCACTGAGGAATTGTAGCTCTGAGTGTTCTTAGGTTGTGTCATCTAAAGAGCAGTTAACTGCATTATGTGTGAGAAGGGTGGCCTAAAATATCAGCAAGAAGTTTAATAGTGATGGGCTGTCCACCCATCTGAACCCTTTTTCTCCAGTTCTGTTTCTTTTGCCTTCACATTCCTTAAACCACCTCAGAAGGTGACAGACAAATATTTCTTGCTAAAGGAAAGACTGTAGGGTTTTTGGAAGAGGTCTTTGTCTTCTCTTGGGCATTGCCTAGGGTGGCCATTGACAGCAGGAGAAAAGATCTGGGTTCAGTACTTGAAAGGGGAAGAAGCAAGTGTTTGAGTAGGTTGTTAAATCATCAGGGGATTTGTCGGACCCAGGCTTAGAGAAATTTCAGGCAGTTTGTTCCCCTTCCTGTAGCGATGTCACCCTTGCTGTGTACTGTTTTCTGATGGCTTCTGTGGTGCCCTGCTGATTCCCAACTGTACTGCAGAGTTTCAGAGGTGTCCAATATCCTGGCTACAGAATAGTTAGAAACTGAGGAGCCAGCTCTTGAATTTGGGTAGTTGTGGGCAGCACCAAAGGTAATTTGATATGCAAAGGGCCCTTTAATATTGGTGCTTGTTCCGGAATAACTTGCATTGTATCTTCCAGATTTTTTTCACCGTGAGAAGAGCACAAAGTGAAAGCTGAGGTTTTAGTTTATTTACTTGTCTTCAATGGTCTTCATAATGACTGTATATGAGATGTGGTAACTTCACAGGGAAAAAGAGACTGTGTCAGCAAACATCCCAAATCAGGTAAACCTCAAGCAGTTGAGATTCAATGCAAAGCACATAGATGCCAGTTCAATTCCATTGTGATCAGCTTTGCATTTGACATGCTTTCTTCTCATGTGCTGATGGTCTGTTTTCACAGGGTTGCCCAAACATTTGGACTTGATTTTAGCAATGCAGACTTTGGATTTCAGAAGATTCTGGTGAGGAATACAGGGATGAAGGAGACAAGCAGCCTTTGGTGGGAGTCACCCAAGTTTGCGTACTGAAGATGGCTCTCATTGGGGTGTCTTCTGAGTGTGAGATCATGAGCAACAGTGACATTATACATGGAAAAGGTGCATGTGGATGGCCTGGAGCACTTACAGTCTGAATCAGCTCTTAAAGGTCTGGAAGGAGTATGTGCAGAGCAGACATGAAGAGAGGAGAAGGAGACACCTATGGTCTGTACTTATAAGCTGGGGGAACTTCTATTATATGGGCATTATATATAATTAATAGAGGAGGTGTTTGTCCAGAAAGTGTGTGTGAGAGGAGTGGGGGAGTCAGGGAGGGGAGGGAGCTGGCGGTGATGGGAAGGAAGGGAGGGTGCCCTGACCTCTCCTCATAGCCCTGACTGTGTCCCCATCTGAAGGTCTGGCATATCCACTCTCACTACTTAATGATAGTGACATTACCCATCCGCCCAGCATCGCGGGGCTTTTGTCTTCATTCAGGCAGAAATGAAGTTCTCCTGGGCGCACTTATCAATCACTGCAAAGCTCCAGCTGTTCCGGAGCCTTTGGATCGACTTCAACAGCCGTGCTTACAAATTGTCTCTGAATAGCACCGAGCTGAGACCCCCTTTTTTGTCATTGTCTTCCGACAAATGTTTTTTTTCGGCAGCCTTTCGCAGACGTTGCCGGCTGCCTTCTGCCGCGGTGATTGAAAACAGGCCTGTTTTGCATTCTCCTGTCGGAGTCCTGGGTTCAGGGAGCTGTCCCTGAGTGCCACTCCAGCGAGTGCTGTGCCAAAGACAATTACATGCATAGTTTTGCTGATTGCATTAAAATCATTAGAATGAAAGATTCTGAAATCGTACATTAAGGGGGGAAATTAGAAAAAGCTTCAGAGACAGACAGCAACGTCCCCAAAGTGAGGGCAATACAATTAGCTCAAATTGTGTTACATACACACAGACTAGGAGTAGCTCCTGTAACAAATGACCTTATTATTGCTGCTCCCTCTCTCCCTCCATTCCTTTTTCTCTCCTTCACTCTCTTCTCATTCCATTTTCTTTTCTCTCCTCTGAAACTTCTTTGGCCAGCACCGTGGTTCTTCTTAATCTTCTGTTCACCTTTCTCCCTTTCTTTTGTTTTGAGGAGTGCCTGGGAAAAGGCAGTCGTGGGATCCCGGGAATGTAACACTCGGTTTTCAGAGCTACTTTGCAGGCCATTTAAGAGGAAGTGAGCAAGTGCAAACTCCAGAAGTTAATTTTCAGCTGAGCAAGAAACTTTGCTCTCCTGGGGAACAAGGAAGTACATGACTCCAAAAGCTTTGTATGTGCACCAGCCATCAAGAAGATCAAAGCATTCAGCTGTCTAGCTGTACTCCGTATCCAATGCCAAGAAGGAGACTAGTAACTATGCCTGAGGTGGGAAATGTTCCTGCATACCACAAGTACCAGCGTGGCAGGAGGTGCAGAAAGGTTAATTCTTGAGGGAGCATGATACTTATCCAGTATGAATTCTGAGTTGATGAAAAAAATCACATTATGGCTCATGGGCCATCACTGTTATCATCCTGTAAATAAGCTAACAGAGAGAAGTTTGCTAACTAAGAGTGCCTTACCTGCATCAGTCAGTGACTGAAATCCATCCTCCTCAGCTGGCAGTCAATGTCTTAGCTGGAAAAGCAGTTCTGTGTTAGTCTGCACTGTGATACTGTACAGCTTCTTTGCTGGGACTTGGGGGAGTTATGGTACAGGCTGTTTCCAGTGTACTGGCTTGCAAGCAACCTGTGTCAGCTACACCTGTACATCAGCTTGCCCTGCTTTGCTGCTGGTACTTTCACTCCCACATGATCTGTGTCCTGCTGTAACATTACTCACTGTAGACCTCATCTTTGCATCCACTTGCTGCTTCCAAAGAGCCTGGACTTATTATGCAGATTCTGTTGAAAGGCACATTGAGGTATGGAGCACAGTGGCATACATGGGGCAGTGAAGCAGCATCACTAGTCCAGACTTTGCCTTCTGCTTCACTGTTTTCACTGCTCAGTGGCATCCAGAGCTGTATTCAGCTGCCCTAAGTTCTGCCCACATTTCTGTACCAGGCTCCTATCAACTGACTTTGGGTCTTCAGAGGAGCTGATGTCACTAGGCACCTCTGCACTAAGGGATTTGAACACATCTATGCAATGTCCTGGGTATTCATTGTCATCAGGGTGGATTTTCCTGCTAACCCTGTGAACATGTGACTTTAGGCCCCAGTTCTGCTCTCTGGGATGTAGGGTATTGTCTTTTCTCTCAGTTTACACTCTAGCCCAGGATCCTGACAAGAACTGCCGGGGCAGGCTTAGGATAAAACTGTAACAAAGGGGAAAGCAGCCCTAATACTACCCTGAAGTACTTAGATGCTTGGAGCAATCTGTTTCTCAGGGATACCTGACCCCAAGGTGGTATCTTTATATTACTAATGTATTCATAATAGTCATTCAAAGCACTGTACATTGACAAGGCACTGTATAAATGTCACATAAGAAGATGTGCCTACTTCTCTTAAGCGATTACAATCTCAAATTAGATGTGATGAAGAGGGAAACAGCTTACGTACTCTTGTAAAAGTTTATGGGGAGGAGGAAGCAGAGTAGGTTGGTGAGACAGTGTGTCAGGGACCATAATAAGTATAAAAAACAATAATAAGGGGAAATGAAGGTAAGAGTGGGAAAAGATAGAAGGGAGCAGAGGATGTATCAGCAGAGTGAAGTTTGTGGAAGATTTAAGTTGCTTTACTAATGTGAATCAAAAGTGTAGATGGACTATGTGGGACAAATGGAGGAGTCCAGGAGGTAAGAGGGGGAATGTGAAAAAGAGAATGTATTTGTTACGGTAAGGTAGCTGAAACTGTAGGTAGGGAGACCAACGTGACAGAGGTGGGGAAACCAGGCAGCAAAGGAAATGAAGCTAAAAAGACCTGTTACAGACAGAGGAAATGAAGTGCTGAGTTTAGTGGCTTTAAGGAAGAAAGGGGTGTATATGGTAGATAAGGAGAATTGGGTATTGGAAAGACAGACATACAGGCTTCAGCAGTAAGAAGAGAGTAAAGTGAGGGAATGGGGACAGATGAGGGTAAGGAGAGGAAAGGAGTCTGGCTTGTTCCACAGCCCAAGGAGAATATGAAGATGATAAGTAGAGGAACAGCGAGCTGTAGTCCAAAGATGACCTTAAAAACAGAGAAGTCAGATGCTAGGAAAGTGCTAATCTTCAAGGGTTTATCAGCAGTTGAGACTACTCTCAGCAGGACAAACCCTACTGGAAACAGCTGTCCCTTATGGGGATTTCCCCTGGTTTTTTTTTAAACTTAACTCACAGGAGGAACAACCAAGAGTCAGTGGGATTTGTCTCAGTTACCCCTACTCACTTTGAAGCACCATCCTCCTTACCTCCTTTTGTGGACAGTTTTCCACTTTCTTCCTAGCAACTGTTAGGCTGTAAGGGATGTTGTCAAACTTTGGCATTGCAAATGCCAGCAGACACCTTTTCCTATTGGAGGTGAAGACTAACCCTGGCTTTTTCAGAGCATGGTAGGAGACATTCATTCACACCAGACTCTTCCTGCTGGTTGGAGAGTCGTGTGCAGTCTACTTGTATATGCCACGTCTAAAAGTGGTCAAGTTGTATTCAGCCTCTGAGGGGAAGCAGCTGGAAAATCAGGTTGTAAGATATTTAAGACTCAGATGTTAGATTCCAAGACAAATTAATACTCAACAAATGATGCAAAACAAAACTTAAAACAGTGCCATCAGAAATTGCTCTTTGACTCTTTTCCACTGTCTGGCTTATGTCTTCTCTGTACACTCATCATAATGTCCCCTCCAAATTTAGCGGTCTTATCTTGCTCTCATCCAGTGCAGACAGACTTTTCTGAGACAATATGTACATTTGTGTAAGATACCTTCTTTCCAGAAACATGAGAGGAGATCTGAAAAGATCACTCTCCCAGGGCAAAGTTAGCCTGTCTGCACACCTGTCTATTTTGCCAGAAATCCCACTTTTAATATGGCTTGTGAAGGTGGCTGACTCCTTGTTTGCTTTGAAATGAGGTGCAAGTGTGGAAGGGCATAGACTGGAGTGCACTGGGGCCAACAAGGGCCAGACTTGATCAACTTCAACAGGCTTTGGATCAGGCCTTTACGGACTATTTGCATGAGGGCTGGTGTGAGTAGGCTGAGAAGGGATGTGGTCTATGGCAGGATCACTGCAGAGAAAGGATGGTGCTTTACTGGGGGTGGAAAATGGAATTGTCACCGTGGAATGAATGAATTGTACAGTTTCTCTTTTGTAACCCAGGGAATAATTAAGATAGATGGGTAGATGAATTAGCTGTCCTGCAAGGTCAAAAGTGGATTGCCTTATTACTCTATTATTTCACTGTTGTGGAACTATCACCACTAACGCCTTTTTCATGATATTTTGTACATCGCACCAAAAAAAAAAAAAAAAGGGGAAAAAAGAAAAAAGGGGGGGAGATACAAATTGATCGTTTGCTGGTGAAATCAGTCTTCGTCATCGCCAGCAGTGCTTGGATTAATGGGATTGAAGGCTGCTGGAGGTTCAGCCAGAGAGACGGGCGGAAAAACAAGAGAAATTGGTTTGCACCCCTGGGAATGGAATTGATGTGACTTGCACAGGGCTGCTGCAGCAGTGGTGGCTGCTATGCTGTGATGCTGTTTTTTAAGAAAAAAACACAGAAGGGAGATGGGAGAACAAAATAAATCCCTAGCTGGAATACTGGGTCATTACAAACATGGATGATAATCTTCTAGCATGTTTGAGAGATCCAGAAGAGTGTGTTTGCTGGAAGCCTTTAGGAAACAATAGAGTACAGTCTTTGAACAACACAGCTGCTTTCTGGTGGCCTTCTGCTATTTCTGTGGGACTTTAAAGATGAGGTCTGGGACAAGCACTGGAGGCTGGGCATTATTCTCATTATTCGCAAATACTCTCAAATCTACACAGCCAGCCATAGAAATCTTCCAAATGGGTAAAGCCATTATGTGGACATAATATAAGTAGAAGACCCCAATGATAGAATGATTGTAGAATGACAGAAATGATGGAACCAGGGACATGTTGATTTAGGTAATTGTGTCGTTGGCCTGACAGTCACAGAAGGAAATATGGTGGAGAGGAAAACTTGTAATTAGTCTTCCCATTTCCAGTGCCAAGAGGTGACACAGAGACACTTGTTTGCTTCTGAATTTTTTTGCTTGAATTCTAGTAAATAAGGATTTTGAGAGGTCTGAACTTCTGAAGGAGAAACAGCTAATCTGCTCACAAGAAGTTCTGCTCATACTTGGCATTGTCCTTATAGCTGGTCACATTTTCCTCAAGCACCATGAGGAGTGGAGAAAACCCATGTCCGTGTGCAGTCAGTGCCAAGGGTCTTCCCTGTGGACAGGCACTCTCTCTGTGTTTGCCCAGTGCTAGCAGGTGATGGTGCAGGGTAGGTAGCACAAAACTCTGAAGTTCATGCTATGCTTGACTGCTCTTAAGCAGCAGCATGTGTAGTGTTCATCTGATTAGCTTAAAAGGAGCGCTACTAAAAATGGTTTTCCAAATGTGGGGCTGGGTCTGAGGAAGATGAAATCAGCACAAGATTTTTTTGTGTAAGTTAGAGATCTTGCTTCCTCAGAAATACTTTCCTTTTATGCTGCTGCCTTTTGGTCAACACTGATGCCAGTTTTGAGGAAATCTATCTTTGACGTTAAAGAGGGAAGCCCAGATTATTTCTGAAATATTTTGCATGGGGTTTAAGATTGAAGATACCAAACTTGCAGCTGTGTCCCATCCGTGGAGAGTCAAACCAAGACTGGATTTGATTTTCCAATTCATCACTGGCTCTGGGAGCATTTCCCATAAATATGGGAATGTACAATGCTACAATGTAACAGTGTGTAGGGCAAATTTCCTCTTTGCTTTACCTTGCCTTGATTCCTGGGCTACACTCTTGATTATGCAAGATGATGTTTTAAAATTTGCTATGAACTCTAGGCCATTTATATGTCTTTTACAGTTGGAGAGACCTCTTCTATTGATGTTAAAATTATATTTTTTCCAGGCTTGTAAATCCAGAATAGCACAAAAGTAGAATGATGATTTCTAATGTCTAATATAGCTGTGAACTGTTTTCATCTCAAAGACACATTAATTCTGAAGTCTAAACAAGACAATTTTTATTTCAGACAACTAACAGGTGATGTCTGGACAGGTGGAAAGCCTGACCTTCCCATCCAAGATGTTGCTTGACAAAGGAAGTATTTAAAAGAAAATTCATAAAGTGGCCTATGCATCCCAAAAATTCTCTCAGCATTTTTTACTCTGTTTTCTTCTGTGCTTAATGCACAGATAGAAAAGACTAGAGGGGAACTGGAAAGCTCCTTTTCCAGCACTGTGAACAGTACAGAAGCAAGACCTTAATGCAAAACATTACGGTGTTTGCATCAGGCAACTGTCTCTGAAGATAGTCAGGGTGAGCTGAGCCCATTTACTAGCGGGAAGAACAGCTGCCGCACAGGGCCACTGCTGTTTTCTGCTCTCAGATCTGCACTGTGGATCTTGCCTTCTGCTTTCCTGATGAGAGGTCCTTGCATGTCTGAGGGGGCAAGTCTGTCTCTCAGAGCACAGTTTCTGAACTGTGAGCTTCTATGCTGGGTAAAGAAATTCTTTAACCCTTCTGTGCTTTAGATGAGCCTCTTATTTTTGCCAATAAGATTTTCCAGAGCATGTATTACTCTTGGATTTGGCCCAGACTACCTTTTCTTTTCCTGCATTGCACAGGACAAAGTGCTAAAGAATTTCTGAGCTACAGCTGTAGCTTATAGTTGTAACTATAACTAACTCAAAAGTGAAACCAGTGAGGAAGATCTGCTGCATGATGTGAGGCTGGGTCCTGGCTCAGAGATCTTGGTCCTTGTGATCAGAAACAGGGAGACGTGTAAATGTGATGGATGTGACCCAATCATAGGCTGTGTTATGTACCAGGCTCCATGGTGTTATGGGCTGACATCTGCCAGGAGGGAGGAATCAGCAGGAAAGGCTGTGCTCTAGCACTGCAAGTCTGTGGGTCTCTGATGTGGCCTGGGCAAGCCACTACCATGAGCTTCTAGTGTGCCCTTTATTACAGATACCTGCAGGGTGGGGTGGCCAGTTCTGGAGAATCCCCCACTGTCAACGTCCCTGTCTTTGCTTCATTTTGGGTGATGAAAGAAGACAGCTGGTTTGTCTCCCAGATGAGGAAATGACATGTGTTGGTATCACATGGATGTCTGTGTGCCTTTCAGGTACAATTATGAACATCAGAGGAAGGGTTTTGAGACAGCTCTGTGAGTGTTTCACACTCAGTTCCACATATGTAGCAAAATAAAGGAGTAAATCCCATTATTGATTTTACAGCTCTGCTGTATGATTCCTTCTTTTGCCTCTTACCACTGACTCTGTGACTGTCATCATTGGTAAATTGTGTTTTGGCTGAAAACGAAATTTTTAACCAAAAACAGTGATGTAGGGAAACTCAAGATGTTTTTTTCCTAACATTTAGGAGTGAAATAAGCTTTCATTTTTCCAATTACTTTGATTATTAATTTAAATGCAACTCTGAAGAATAGTAGAAAGAAAAATCTAATACTATGTCACAAGGATGAGCTTGGAGTGAAACTATGCATTGTGGTTGCTGTGAAACACTTCATGTTTTTCATTTTACCAAGATAATACTTGTCAGACTGATCCTTCTTCCTTTTTCTCCCCATTTCCAGGATACTATTTTTTGGATAATTATGTGGCTTTACAGTTGAAACTTATGGGGGGAGACAACCAGTACCAATAAGAAATAGACCTGAGTGAATCTAATGAGGTGTTTCTTTACATTCCTGTCCTCACAGCTGATAGTAGTTCAGTGTTGGGCATTCATAGCTTTTAAAACTGTTCCTATGAGGAATAAAGCTTTTCTTTGAAGTTGAGACTTTCGTTATGTCAGCTGAATGTGATCAGGTATGCTTGACCTCTGGTGAAAATCAGTGTATTGATACCATGATTTTTCTTCTTTAACACAAGCTCCAAGTTTTCTAAGTTTTCTTCCTTTCAGGTGCCCTTCCTCCTACAGCATTTTCACACCCTACTGCATGTCTGAATTTGACCCATCAGTGATGGTACCTGTTATGATTTTTATGGTTCTGCTTAATTAATGGGTATTAATTAAGTTAAAACTGCATGAGTAGAAAAATGTGAATGGAAAAGGTACTGAAAATACAGTTCTGAACTCACAGCTGCACCTTTGAAAGCTGAAGTAGGCACTTTGTCTGCTAGGTTACAGACTCCGGTTATTATCTGTGGGAAATTAAAGGTATTATTTTTACCACCAGGGGGGATCCCATATTTTTCCACTAATGCAACAGAAACATATTGAAAATGACCAATACTCAAGTGAAATTCAGACAAACTATATTCCCTACTTCACAGCAAGAACCCTATGCAAAGGACCTTTGAGAGAAATGAGAGTAATTGTTGTATTTCTATTTTGACAAAAATACAGGGCAGACCATGTGATGAACAGACTCTTATTTGGTGATGATAGCAACAAAGCAGTATTACAAATGTGAAATTTTTGTCACTGGATGGAAAGCTCCAGATCCATAGCTGGGGTGTGAGGAGGTGAGATTTCAGCTCAACAGGGCTTTGGGAGGATAACGTGAAGACACCAAGTTACATGAGGTAAGAATGTGGCCCAGAAGAGACAACTGGTCCTACACTGAAGCAAAGTTTAACCTGCATAAGTCCCATTTGTAGTGAAGCATATATGTTGTGTTTGGATGAAAGTGTGTGCATTTCACCCTTTGAAAGGAGGCTGTCAGTTTAATGACTCGGTTTATGTAATTTCTCTTTATGCCACTGGCAGTCCACTATAGACCATTGCTCATGATCTGATGGAAGAATCTGGGTGGACTCTGTCCATGCTCTGAAACAATTATTCTGCTGTCCTGGTTACACAGTCCTGGGAAATAGCCACATAGATTTGTGCATATTATACCACCTGCATACAATAAATAAAATCTGTCAATGTAACAGGAACATGCAGAACAACTGGCAACATGAGTGAAAAGCAATGGATCCCACTAAATTCTACCAGCAAAGACTTTGGCCCTGTGAGAGAAGAATAAACAGATTTTGCAATTTCAGGTGGAGAAGGAACTAATTTTGTGATGTGTGACTCTGGAAGTGGAGTGACAGGGAGGGAGCACGTGGTTCAAGTTGGGATTGGCCAAGCAGCATACCAAATACACTGTACTATGTAAAGGTGTCATGGTTATATAAGGAATGACTTCAGCAGGATGAGCTGGGGCAGTAAGGTGTCCAGGCCCCTTCCCCAAAACATGGCTCTGCACATGCAGTTCAGGAGTTATGCTGTTATGGGAAGACAGGGACCTGCTTTGGGAAAGTATCAGGGACAAACCCCAGGCTCACCAGGCAAACTTCCTAATCAACAGTGTTGCTGCTCCTTGACCAAAAAGTCATCAAGACCATTGACACTATGTCTCTCTACATACCTGGGGAACTCCAAATTCTTGCTGCTACCTCCCATAAGACAAAAACACAAATGTGTCTCAATTGATTATGAGATCTGTACTCAAAAATGCCATAGCAGGGAAGTAATTTGCTTAAAATATTTTGTTTTTCTTTCTGAAGACAACATAGATATAGAATGAGCTGAAAAGCATTTGCCTTTCATTGCATTTTCTCAGGAAAAAAGTTCTGAACAAGTCTAAATACTGTACTTCTCTTATATTTAACTAAATACCTGTATTACTTAATGAAAAGTATGACAATTTTAAAGCTCAACATTTACCCACCCCCAAACTTAAAGAAATATTCAATTTTAATAGAGAATTTTTCTACTTATGGAAATACAGATTTACATATTACAAAATAGCCTTTTGGTTAGGCTATTTTGGTAATATTTTTGGACACTGAGGAAGGGAAATCACAGTAAATTACCCTTCTCCCCATTTGCTTCTCAAATTTTTTTGCAGCTAGTATTGAAGCAAATGTCACTGATGTGCGTATACCAGTCACTGGTGATCTTTAATACTCTCTTGCTACTGGTCTAATACATGGCATTGGACATATCAATCAGCTTCACTGTGAATTAGTTTCTTTAATTTGAATATGATTATCAGAAAAATTAAGCCTGAAATTAGCACTGTGAGATGATCCAGTCCATCTCCCTACCCTAGGGCAAGACCCATTCTACCTCAGATGATTATTTTATAACTTTCTAGCTAATTTTCTGTCTTTAAAAGCTTTCAGTGATGGAGATATCACAGCTTCCCTTCAGCAATCTGTTTCAGTGCTTCACTAGCCTGTAGCACTAGTTCACAGCACTAGACACTTGGCCCCTATGTCTAATCTGGATCTTGTTGCAGTCTAAGTCAAGTCTTGTTCTCTTTTCCATGTTGGAATGGAAAATGTCTAATTACATTCCTTTTTGTTCAGTGTTTTACCTACTGGAAAGATGTTTCTCCTAAGCCTTCACACCTCTAGACTGAACATTTTCATTTCTTTTCACCTTTACAGGTCATTCTTTCTAGGTCTTGGACAAGTCATGCTTCTCTTCATGAAGGGCTCTTATTTGCCACCGTCTCTCTTGGATCTGGGATCCAGGCCTACATTTAATGTTCCAGCTGAAACCTCGTGAACACAGAGACATCTGACATACCTGATCATCTGTGCTTCTCTTTGAAAGTGTCCATGAGTGAATTTGATTTACTTTACACTGATGACTGTGGTTCAACTTGAGCTTTTTCTGCAGAATTTCTGCCTCACTTACTGTTCTTGATCTCATATTTGTGCCATTGATTATTCTGCCAAAGTGAGGTGACTTTTTTATGTCTGCATTTATTTACACCCAAAGAAATGTTAAATAACTCCTTTGCAGTGGAATTGAAGAAGACAATTCTGCTGCCCAGTTGGAATTTAAACAGGGAGGAACTGTCTGTGCAGAAACTTGGAAATTTTGGTAAGTGTGACTGGTCCTTCCAATAGAAAGTTTTATGACTGTAAAAATCATATTTGAGCTTAGGGCTCACCTGATCAGTGCTCACTAGAAGTGCTCAGGGTCTATCTGTTGTGAATAGCCTCAGCACTTCACTACAGCCATGCCATTTCTGCCAACACTGCATGGTCTTTGCGGGTCTTCTGTCAAAAAAGCAACATAATATGAGCCTCTTGAGCTAATAAAATCATAGAAGGTTACAGAACAAGGTGGTTTGCCTATAAGCCAGGTAGAATGATTAACAGTAGGCATTTAATTGTTTCTGGTGTCTTCAATGATCAGCATCGGAATGGGCTAATGCCTTCCAGCCCAGATTTACTGTTGACAGTGTACCATGTCATACCACTAAACTGTCTTGAAGGTGATTTCTGGTCAGCACAATATCATGCAACTGCATTGCAATGATATTTTGTGACAAATAAAAAATCAACGGCATGCCTTAACTCACCAGCCATATACCTGCAGTGTGTCTTGGAAGGTGGTGGCCCTTTGCAGCAGCACAGACCTAAAACTATTGCAGGTCAGTGTAACTATGCACCAGTTGTGGGGACATGAATCACATGGCTTTAATTTCATTTTTCCTTTTAGTAAAGAAGGGGGATGTTGTGAAACAGACACAGTCTTTCATGTAGAAAAATCCCTTATACTTTTCTTTGCTCTTCCCTTTTATAAAATGTTTTTTATTAAATGAGGAAAAAAACTTAAAGAATTTTCTTCTATTATTATCTCTTTCATTCTTTTCCTTTCTCATGAAAATGTCATTTTGGGACAACCCAAGCCTTTGTATTTAACAAAAAATGACATATTTTGTTTTAGCCATGTTCAGCCCTTTTGCTAGCATTGGTCCTTTTTTTGCACAAAAGAAATAGTTTTGACTGATAGCTGTGATGTAGTGTTCGGAGGACACTGAACTTGGGTCCTCCAGCATTTTTAGAGCTATTTCAGAGCTACCTGTATTTTCCAGCTGAAATGGTCTGTCAAATTGATTGGAGAGTTTATGGAATTTTCTTCATATTCTTAAATATTACCTAGTAGGGGTAGTGGGAAGAAATACCTCCCTTGAATTCAGCAGGAGAGAAATCAAGGCACTTTACAGCCCCTTGGCTCTCTAGTTCACTACTCAGGGTAACTTACTGTTGTGGTTCACTGTCCACCAGCTTTTATTACACAGGGCTTGGTCTTGTTGGTTCTTGTGGAGTGAAGGAATATGAAGGCCCTGTGCTGAGCATATTCCCTTCTGTGCCTTGGCTTCCCAAGTCTCCATGGCCAGTTTACTACCAGGGAAGTCTGGCTGGAGCTTACAGGCCTTGATTGGCAGTGACTGACAGATGAAGTTTAAGGTTGACTTTGATGCAAATCCAATTTTCCCTCTTTATTAGTGCTTCTTGAGTACTGTCTTGCCACGGTGAAGCTGGTGTGATTTACTGAGTGAATTTACACTTCAGTGGTGTGGCAAGAGATATGGTAATGAGGGAAAGCCAGCTTAGGTGAGCAGCAGTGCTGCAGCTGCTACCACTGGAACACCCTCCCAGCTGGCTCAAACACCACGAGGGCCACACCCTGTTGTGGTACATCAGAAACGCTCTGCGCTCTTCTCTCCAGGACTGTCACCTCTCAGTGACTATCTGTGACACTGATGTACCACTGGTGTACATTGTTTGACCTCATTGGGTGGAGTTTTGGGGTTCCCATCATTTTACTGTATGATGTTGCTTAGCTGGGATCATCCCTTACTACCAGAGGAAAAAAAATAACTGAGTGAAATTTTCCTTTCTGTTTTCTCTTTTCCCCGCTACTAAGGCTGACAGTCAAGCTAACCTGCTTGGGGTTTTTGACCATGTTTTCCAGTATTTATAAAAAAAAAAAAATTTGAGTAAAATTTCTGGTTTCTTAAGACTTTTCTTCAAATTGCTTTTTATTTTCAAGGGACTCACTAAAATAGTTTTAACCAATGTGTTTTCAAAACAGATGTACTTGTTCCTGTGTTTATTAGCCAAAAATAGCCTTTATAGCCTGGAAGCAACCTCTGAAATATATTTTTACAAAAGGCGTTTTTAAATCAGTTCCTTTTCTTTTCAGGAAAAAAACTCCAACCCTTTGCCCAATGCACATTTTACCTTTGAGTGGTGTTCTGTTGTTTGTCACATCTAGTGCTGAAGTGTAACAAGTCAACTCCTGCCATACGTCAGAGCTGCTCAGAGTGGGAGAGGTAAAGACAACAAGACCTCAGCTGTAGGTCTTGAGACCTCTGACTGTCTGGGGTGTTGGCTGAATATCTGAGCTCAGTGCTGTGCTGAACAGTAGGTCATGACAAAAATGGGGTATCTGACATGTAGTTCCCCTTAGCCCTCCAAGCACAGTGTAAAGCAGGGGACTGGGAGGACTGGACTGGCCTGAATACTTGGTGTGAATCTTTTTCCTTGAAACACAAGTAGTTTCAGTGACATCAAAATGCTTGGTGGGAGCACAGGAGAGTCTCCAACCATATGATGAGAATTTCCTGAGTGGAAGTTAAGTTGCCTGATTTAAATTAGCAGGACAGAATGTAACCTGGTATGGTTAATAAATCTGTGCTCTGGGCACTTAGAAGCCAAGGGCAGAGTCAAACTCAAGTCTTTGCACAGAGTGATTCAGAAGATGAACAAGGCTACGTACCTCGTCCATCCCAAGTGGAGATTTAGCCAGTGTGGAGGCACAGATCACTTCTGTTAGACTTGTTCCAGTCTGTGCCAGTGACTAGTAGTTGGCCCAAGATGATGCTGGAATATTTGCCTTGTGCAGGTCCCTTGTCCAGAAGTTATGCTGGACATGAGGTTAGAGCTGGGCCTGTGACCTAGTAATGACTACCTGTGGTGCTTTGCACTGTAAAGACTATGAAATGTTTTGCTTTTATCCAAACCTTGAAACATTTTGTAAACTTGGTAGTTTATTTTCCTCAGAAGTACTTTGGGACCTCAGGACATAGTCTGCTGGGACCTGATGTTTTGTCATGCCTTTCTTGTCCTTTCCTCTTGTAGACCTGTGGACACGGACCTGTTTCCAAACAGCGCTGGGGACCCTTCCTTGTCCCATGACTGAATGAATCTCAAGGAGATCTGAGACATTCAGCCCTTCTGTCTTATTGAGTCTCATTTCCTGGTTTACTGCAGGCTTGCCTTTCTCATTGTTTTGAATTTTCCCTTAATCCACCCTTCAATGTAATGTCAAATAACTGTTTTAAAACCCAAACATGCCACTGTAGCCTACCTTCCAATCTGGTCTGTAAAAGCTGTGGGTATTTGCTGTGTCTTCTGAACTTAGGTGCATGATTCTAGAAGTACTGCAGAACTCCCTTTGATGAAGAAACAAGGTTTCTGGAGGGATTTGTGTGTAGAAGGTGGGCTGTCAGTAGCCACTATACACATGGGAAAGAAAACTTGTATATGAAGGTAACATTCTTCCTCAGACCCAGGCCTCTTGCAAGGCTTAAACTTTCATTTGAGGTACAGTTATATGGCTTGTTTGGTTTGAACATCCTCCATCTGCTCATACAGGCAGATGGCTGATTTGTGAACTGATGACTTTTTGTTACCGCTACCTTTGGATAGTGCAGCATAGAGGTTAACATTTTCACTGAAGTCCAGAGTTGTCACTTTGGCCTTGATTAAATAAGCACTGTGGTTCTCACCCTAGCAATATCAGCAAAGACAAATTTCTGTGAATCTGCAGGTCTCCAAGCTCTTAAGTCTGCTTTTGAGATTTGAGTTTTGCACTGCTGGTGATTCACTTCCTCCTCAGTCTTCACAGTGTTCCATATTGCTCACCTAAACTTAGTCTCCCCTTCTTCATGCCAGTCTAGTCTTGGCTTATGTTTAGAGAATTTTCTTGGAGATTGGCACATCCTATCTTTTATTCAATACAGATCATTGTTTTCATGTCCAATTATATTAAACAGTGTCAATGTTGTATTAGATGTCAACCAATACATATTTTTCTCAAACACATTGGGCCACACTCCTATTGCTTATGGTAAAGCAAGGCTGGACTTTCCCAGGGTGCTCTCTGTCCTAAGTAATCTCCATGGCTGCAGTGGCAAGAAGTAGAGCCCACATTCCATGTCATTGGATCCAGTGATTGTTGTGAGCTTCTCTGTACCTCTTTTTTGGGGAGGTTTATTTGCTCCCCAGATGCTCTTAAAATATCATCAAACTGTCTCCTCCACAAGTTCTTTGTTTCAGGATGCTTGTACTTCATTTTCCTGCTCTTTATTCCTTTATTACCTCTTGCTGCAAAGTCCTTGCCTCACCTAATTGCAATATGGCTTGGTTCCATCCGTATTCTTTCTCTGGGAACATTCCAGCATGCTGTTCTCCTACCTTTCTTGGTTTGGGGCTTCACCACTTTTGTAAATTTTCATAAGCCTTGTGCAGCAGAGGTGAGTTGGGAGTCTCAGCCTTCCCCCATCCCCACCTGTCCTAAGGTTGCATCTTGGGCTGTCCAGCAGGCTTAAATATATACTGCATGTGATCATTAGATTTTTTTTTAAATTCAGTGTATTAGACAAGGTTATTTGGGCCATTAATGTGGTGACTTAGCCTAGCAGTTCTGTCTAGCTGGCTTCTTTCCTGTTGCTGTTTTATCATCTTCACCCCACAGATCTGTGTGGAATGTGTGCAGGACATTGTCCAGGGAGGTGACTGAGAAGTGTTTTGGTCTCTGGTGTGATGCTAGTGAGGGCTACTTGAGCACCCTTCTCCACAAATGTGTGCCAGGCAGTGTTGGCAGGTCCTCTTGTTTGGTTTCATTTGTTTGCTTTTTGTGGATTTTTTTTTTTTTTCCAAAAGCCAGCAGTAACAGCAGCAGCTGTACAGGAATGGCACAGCCGCTCTATTCCTGGCCAAGAACCCTGTGAAATTAATCCACATCTCGCTGAAATCCTACCCCGCTTTCGGGTCACTGCCTCGTTCCGGCACTGCGGAAGGCAGGGATCCCGCGATGATTTATTACCAGCCCCAACGCACATATTATTATGAAATGAGTTTATTACACTCTAAATCTCCTGTTAATGTGCTACTGTTTTAATCCCTTTATCCAATTTTCAGTCTCTCAGGCTTGGCTGCTGTTCACTTGCACAAAACTCTCCATTCTGAAGGTTTTATTGTACGATATCCATATCCATTTATCCTGCTTTAAGGCTGCAGTGCTGAAGCTCTGCTGAGGAGGGGGAGCATGAGAAAGGAATGGGAGAAGTAGGAGGGGATGGGCCAGAGTCTGTGTGTGGAGAGAGGAAGAGAACAGTCTGGCTTAGCCTGTAAGGGCATAAAGAAGGATTGAAGTAGATAGAGGAAGACAGTGGGGGGAAGAAGAGAACTGATTTTAAGGGGATCAGCAAGGATAGCTACTAAGTCAAGGAGTGGGGAAACATTGAAGGCACATTGGCAAATTGTATAAGCAGATAAGAGAAGAAGGGGCCTTCTCCTCTGCTTTGAGATCACCATGAATCAAACAGCTCTAGTAGTGGAGAAGAGAGGGCAGAGACAGAGCAAAGACAGAAGATGAAGGGAATCTGTGAAAGAAAGAGTGTATGGAGGGATGGAAGAGGAGGAACATGAGTCTGAGTGGGAGGGTGGGAGGGAGAAGACCTGAGGGAAAGGGCTGGTTGAGATCCAGGGTGGAAAGAACATGCTCTGGGATGCACAGCAAAATGGTTTGGGCAGCATGGCAGTAAGAGGAAATCACATTCCTGATTTCTGCATCTGTCAGAAACCTGTCCCAACACAGACAGATGGAAATGCTTCATGGATCTTTCTGTGGGTCAGATCTGTGTTGCCATGGGGAGGTGCTCCACAAAGATCAAAAATCAGCTTTTCACTCCTATGCCAATGTACTCAACCTTACTTTTCACCCTGGGCCCTCCAGCCTGGTGACTGTCCCAGCTAACTGGGTCTGGACATGGCCTACTAAAGGGATGAGGTGATTCTTGACATTTTAGGTTGGAAGAATTTGCTCTGCAGCCATGTTGATGTGGCAGGTGATGAGTGCTGGGTACTTCCAGTCAGTGCTTAGACCAGAGAGATGGCTGCAGTACACTTAAGATGAGTAGATGTGTTCCAGAACAGATCCCTAGAGACAGCACTCCACTCCACTGGGGCAAGTGCTGTAGTAGCTGCTATTTTTCTCTACCCTAGCTAAAATCCAATCTAGAGCCACGCACAGTACTTCACAAAAACCAATACACAGACCTATGCTTACCCAGACCTGCTGTTGACTCCAACTACACGTGCACCAGAATACAGAAGCTGCTTGAGCTACAAAGCAGCATTGCATCCCCCAGCTGGGGGTGGGAAACTTCAGAGCTGTCAGCATGTGGTTTCCTGTAGAAAAGAGGCAGGACGGTTGGGTCCCATGCCTGGATCTGCTGTTGGTTTGCTGTAGCACCCAAGGTACTTTCAGTGCCTCTGTGTCCTGCTACAGGATGAGCACAATCATCCTGACCTATCTTGTCCTTTTATAGGTAGAAAGGAATAGGCTGATGCACATGGGCTGGTACTTTGTAGCTGCCAACTGTGGCTGGAAGAAACCTGTGAGGAGATTTTTTTGTATATAACTCCCTAGGTTGCATTAAAAAATCACAACCATGAAGCATGATGATAAGTGTCTGAACTAGAAGGTTCCTATGCTGTTTTATGCCCTCTTGTACAGATCTGTGACATACTACATACTGTCCAGTAGAGACTTGTGCAAAATTCTGTGTTATGTTTAGCACAGAAGAGAGCACAAGGTCATTAAGCTTGTTTTTGATGAGATACCAATCTTTATGGCTTTTTCCCAATACACTTTATTGTATTTTTAAGATAAAATAAGAACAAAATTATGCACAAAGTTTGAAAATTAAGATATAGGACAAGGGAACCCAGCTAAATAAAACTCTCCAAAACTTCTTTGAGAGGAGTGGAAAAATCCCCAAACTTTAACCCAGAATAGAGAGGCAAAGAGATTTGCTTAAAATAGCACAAGCTCTTGTGATGGAACTGCTGAGTAGCTAATGTCCTTGGCTTTTTTAGCTAGCCAGTTATTTAAAATAGCTCCTGCCCATAGTGTTTGCTTTATGGTGTTCTTCTTCTTCCTTCCACCTACTCTCTTTCATTTTCTCCAGAGAGGTATTTTATCAGATCTCGCCACTGAGAGTAGAAGAGACAGATTAAATGAGATGGTTAGGAGGCTAATGTTTTTCAGTCAATGAAAGGGATTCAGAAGCTGAAGAGACTTCTTGTAGTTCAGCCCATGCTGGAGAGCTGCTCTTGTTGCACTTCTGGTGTGCACACAGGATTAGTTGAGAGAAAGGAGTGGAAAGTAAGAGTTGGAGCAGAAGGTCTGATCCCAACTCTGCTTCAAATCTCACCACCTTGGGCAAGTCAAAAACCTGTTCTTATGCCTCAGTTTGCCTTCTCTACAAGGTGATAGTGACATGGTGGAGGGTACTCAGTGAATTGCTCTGAAGAACCTGAAGAGGATGAGATCTGCTAACAGCCAACGTTCATTTGGATCTTGTTGCCAAGATAGGCTTTAGGTCTTTAATTGGCAGCAAAAGCCTTCCTCTGACCTCAATGAGGATTTCTTCTGGGTCTTGCCCTGTGTTTCATGGGGGACTGGTGAGCTGGACAGGGGAAGAACTAGGGAAAGCCATCAGCAGGAAATAGTGCCTTGGTATTCATCCAGTGCACACACACAGGGATCCTGCCAGGTCAGGATTTCACCAGGCCACCGATTCTGCTTTCATAGTGACACCCAGCTGGCTTCATGGTGGCACTTCCTCAGCTCTGCCACTGAGCTCAGCAGAAAGCTCTACCTGGCCTTCCTTGCTCTCTTCTTCCTCATCCCCCCTGCTCCTTCCTCCACCCTTCACCCTGCCTGGTTGTCTGCCCTGCTCCTCTGCCTGCTTGCCACATTTTTCCCCTCCTTCCATGGCCCACTCCTCCTTTTCTCCCCCTCTTCCTGTGACTCCAGCTCCTGCTTCCTTTTTGTCTCACACGCTCCCCTTCTCCCACATCCTTATAGCCTCCCCCCACACTCCTGCACTCTCCCTCTCATGTCGAGGACTTGCCTCTACTCTCTGACACAGAAGCCTGTATCACTTCCAAGGCTCCTGCTGTCAGCTGGGGAATAGATAAAGATAAATGATATTATGTTAAATTCCACTTAATGACAAATTTTTAATTTTCTGAACATGGTCATTTTCTGGCTAGTGAATCAAGTGTAGGGAGCTAATTACATGAAGATCTGAACAAAAATAACTCCTAATTTTCAAGGATAATGGAAGAGAAATGTTGGAGATTAATGGCACTATTTATCTTTTTTAAATTTCTATCTTTCTCTGTGATAGCACTGCTCCCCAAGGAAAATATTCATAAAATGAAATTGAAGTCGTAACTTAATAGGTTATTAAAATTTTTGAGTGCATATCACTTTCCTTCCGCCGCACTGTAAATTTAAATTGAAGTTTGCGGCTCCTCGAGTCACCAGCGGAGTTTTTTTTATGATGGCACAATAGAGGGAAACATGCATCTTTGTCAGGAGGTATTTGCTATTCTAATTTTATGGCAGGCCGGATTATCAGAAAGGAATGTCAGAGCACGGGGAAGCTGACAACACTACAGCCTTCAGCCATGTGTTTCCATTAACGCCCAAAGCCGTCCAGGGGTTTCTCTGGACTGTTATTTTCCATTTCAGTCTTTTATCTTGATTTAAAGTGAGGGCGCCGAAAATTCAGCTCCTGTCATTTTTCTCACTCTCTCTCTTTTTCTCACTTTCTCCCTTCCCACTCCTTTTTTTCTTTTTTTCTTTCTCTGTCTCTGCTCACAGCCTCTCTTCCATATTTCTTTCTTTTCTTTTTTTTTTTTTTTAATCCTCCCCACACAGTTTCTGGTGGGAGATCATCTCTCTGTGTCCCCATCCCTCCCTCATGTGTCTATGGTCCTGGTGTAAAGCTCCAGGGAGTGATGTCTGGGGATGGGGGCAGGGAGAGTAATTTTGCTTGGTTCTCTAGGAAAGAGGCTGCCTTAAGGCTCCATCTAGATTGTGGCACCCAGGGCTTCCTGGGCAGTGCACTGTACCATGGCTTTAGCTGAGTATAAATTTGATGCCCATGTTGGCTGTGTCAGGTGTCAATGCCAGGGATAAGGTGCTTGGTGGCATCAGATCCTGCTTCCTCAGTGGGAGGCAGCTGGAGCAACGGGTATGGGCAGCACATGAGGGAATATTCAGTCCTTTTCCACCAGCCTGTTGGGTAGCCTAAGCCACCTCACCTCATGTCATCGGTCTTTCACTCTGCCTCTTACACTGTGGGGCAGAGTGTTCTTGTACTGCTGTTCTGCCGGAGCTTCCCAGCCACTGCTCAAGTCCACTGCAGGTCAAGGCACTCTTCAGCAAGGTTTCAATACGCCAAGTATGGGGCTGATCAAAGTCGGCAGCTCTGTTGGTACGTGTTGTCTCCTTGGAAGTCTCCCTCATCACTGTGTGGCAGGCTGGACCTGTTCCTCTTTGGCCTTATCTCTTCTTTTTTACCAGCAAGAACATCATCACCTCTGAGGCTCTGAAGGTTTTAAGCCATAGACAGCACAAAGCCAAAAATCCTCTTAAATGAAGGTTTATCTTTCTCTGAATCACCAGACTGGTACATTTCCTCTCAACTGAAGTATCTGAGCCTGAGCTTGGTCTGCAGGGATTCGCTTTGGGCTTGTTCGAAACGGGAAGGGGACAAGATGTTTCCACTGTCCCTGGCCTTGGCATAGATGGGATTTTTCATGCTCTTTGTGCAGGTGGAAAGTTTGGGTTGATTTTTTGATGGGAGGTTTTGTTCAGCATGTCTAGAGCCAAAGCCGGTAAATGACATAATGAAACCCCACTGGCTTCGGTGTAATTGTTCTTTTTAATTTTTTTGCCTTTTGAGGTTGTTGAATCTGTTAGGTTTTCTTCCACTAAAGAACAGCTAAACCTCTACCCTCCCACACCTTCCCCTTCAAATTCACATCCCCTAAAATATTCTGACTCCAGATGCTGAAGTTTGAAGAGAAGCAGCAAGTATCAAAAGGTCCAGAATAAAGCTAGGAAAGCAGGCATCTGCAGACAGCAGCCCAGCTTTTTCCCAGGTCTGAAGGGATGATGTCTCACTTGGCTCTCATGGCTGTATGTACCTGTGCCTGGGAGACAGAGTGTAGTGGTTCCCAGTGCAACAGTGCTGCCAAGGAATGAAAACTGCCAGCACCTCTGGCCATGACTGCCTGTGCAAACTGCAGGGCACACATCAGCTCTATTTGCTTCCTCAGGTGTGGTCATGCAGCCATAACCTCCTCAAGCTGCTACCTTGAAGGGAACTGGATATGTAGCAGGCCCTCCTGGAAAATGTCTCATGGAGGCACAGTCCCAGTGGAAGCAGAGTCTGATTGATAGATACCACCATCATTGCTGATGCCCAGCTTGCATGGGATATAGGTTGCTTCTCCCATATGTTCCATTCCATTCATGGACAATGACATTCACCCATTCCATGCTTTGTTTACCAGATGAAATGTCCACCCACATCTCTCCTCTGTCCTGCATCCCTCCTCTGAAGTGAAACATTTGATGGCTTCACTGTTCTAGGTGAGAAATGAGAAAGTTTTTTGTAGGGTCCCAGTGAGGAAACTCCTGAAGAAGAATGAGGGAAGTTCTGGAGTTTTGCCAAAAGGCAGGAAGCTGGAAGCTTGGCACAGCTGGTAGCAGGGCACAGGCTTCCTTCCTTCCCTGTGAAACTGGCCAGGTCCTGACACTGCTCCATGCTGCATGGTATACTGTTAAGGAAAGAGGAAAAACTTTGGGGTTCTTCAAGCATTTTCTTGTCAGCTCAACCTTGCACCCAAGAGAGTTCTTGTGTTGTGAATGCACAGGGAGTGCACCAGTCCTGCTCTTCTATGCACCTCTGGGCTGGAGAGGCTGGACTATCTGCTACATGGTGCTCTCCCTGCTCAGCATTAGAAATGAGTTTTCACGAGGAGCTGTGGAGTGCATTCTCACAGATTCTGACTTCTACCAGAAACAGGGAATAGGGGAGGTTCTATCAGGGCCTACTCTTGCCCTGTGACTCAATGTGCTTGATACATGCCTTCTACCAGAGATCTCAGGTTTGTCTTGGAGGTGAGTGGTGATTTGCAGTTTGGAGAGGGAATAATGTGTAGACTCTTCTGGACTGAATTTCTGTGACACTTGTGAATAGTTTGCATTTGATGAGTTTCCTCTCTTCTGTTCCCCTGTTCCTCAGCTGGTGGCATGTGTCACAGTGTACCAAGGAAGACAGGCAGCCTGGTGCATGGGGGACCCTGCTTCACCTGTCTCCACTTCTCAGGTACATCTCTGAGAGGTTTTGTAAATGGCTGCCAGGCTTCTCCCCTGCCTCAGTTTTCTTGCCTATGTGATGAGGATAAAGGATTCTTTCCAGAGGCACCTGAGACTTTTACCTCTTGATCTCTGTGTGACATTCAGAGTCCTGTGGGCTGTGGTGGAGACATGCTAACCCAAAGTCAGATCTTGCATGTATCATTGTGTCCTCCTTTCCCTCACCCCCACCTTCTCTGCCAATGAAGTGGCTTTGGAAAATAAGGGTCCTTTTGGGATGAGGAACAAAATAAATGGGTTTACATTTTTTCAGCTTCTCTTATTTTCTTTGCCCATAAGGATTCTGAGTAATAAATGAAACACGAATGCTATCTGTATGACTGATCTATTTGTATAATTCTGTCTATGGACTCAGACCCCAGAAGACACATCCAAAGAGGGAGGGTGTAGGTGGGAGGTATTTATCACTGATAGAAACTTCTGTGCTGGAGCTGATGACAGCTCTTTCCCAGCATGTGGGGAAGGCCAGGACTTGACTGCCGAGGATGCAAAATCTCCTGGGGAACAGCGTGGCAACAGAATGGAAGTGGGACATAGGAGAGAGTGATTTTGGTCCCTGAGAAAGCACCAGTGACTCAGATGCTGTTCTGGGTTGGCACAGGAAGATGCTGGTGGACAGGGTACGTGAGGCCAGGAGGTCCGTGCTGATGTAAATCAAGATGCTCCATTGTGCCTGCAGTGTAAATCAGCAATGTGCCCTTTGTCATTGCTGGGCTGGCCAGTCTTGCCTAGGCAGGCACTGGTGGCTTTCTGAGCTGCCTTCTTACAGCTTTTCCTTTCACTGCCTTCCTCCCCTCACATCGTGTACTTGATTTGATCTTATTAAATTGATACATAGATGTGATCTGGCTGGGCCATAGTAAAGCAGCCCCGACCCTGGGAGGGAGAGGAACATCCTACCTCCCTTTGCCAGACAACAAGGCCAGTCAGCCTTGGGTAATTGAGCTTTAATAGACTCTGAGAGGGGTGTAGCTCTCCAGGGAGCAGCCTCAGCTGGCAGCCCAGGGGGGACAGTGCCTATTGAAAAAGGCTTTTGTGACAGTGGGGAATGGTCTTAGCTCCGTG
Source organism: Trochalopteron elliotii (assembly GCA_024734555.1). Taxonomy (NCBI): domain Eukaryota; kingdom Metazoa; phylum Chordata; class Aves; order Passeriformes; family Leiothrichidae; genus Trochalopteron; species Trochalopteron elliotii. Next base: position 4,808,115 of record JANPWX010000328.1, on the reverse strand, counting down.
CCGACAGACGAGGCAGAAAAATTATCAACAGGAAACACTGAACTCTGACACTGACACTGCTCCTGCGTGAGTGAGCAAGCTGGAAAACTTTCATGTGGAAGTCTGAGGTCTCTGAATAAGAATGTACACTGGCATTATTTGATGCTTGATTTCTGCTGCCCTGTCCCCCTCCTCTCTGTTTCATGTGCACTTTCCATGTGGTCTGTTCACTTGTGTCTGCTTTTCTTTGTTCCCTGAGACATTCTCACTCTAGGATATTTTATTTTGATATAAAGATATTTATTGAGGTCCCTCAATCTCAGTGAGAAAGTAAATTATCCCTGAAGACTCAACTTTGTGCCACAGGACTGTTTCCCTGATGGGCAGATAAGAGATTCTCCAGCTGGAGATGTGAAGGAGGATGTGATGGACAAGCCAGACTCCAGCACTGCTGACTTCTTCCAGTTGAACTCACTATTTGAGTAAAAGAAGAACACGCAGGCTCTTTCTCTTGTGTCTTTGAAAGAAAAACCAGCCTGCAGAATTCCAAATGAAGGAAAGCCCAAACCAGAGGCACCTGACTGCTACTCCTGTTTTCTGGTGCAGCTGGAGACATAGTGCTGAAGATCAGCTAAGCACAGAACACAGCAACCCTGCCTCTGGGTCCTTTGTCCCAGCAGAGAGTGACATCCTCACATGAATGTTGTCCCTTCTCTTCACAGGTCCTCTCATGAGAAGGATAACATTGCTTCATCCCAGTATGGGTAAGATCCAGGGAAGATACAGATTTGCCTCACCACTAAGACTGTTTGTCTCTTAAGTTTATGAATTATTCTCAAATGTATTAGGAGGTGATTTCCAGATGTGACTTCTGCTCATTAGACATGGCTGTTGTTACCAGGCTTCGTGTGATGTTCCATGCACTAAGAGCACTTTCTTTGGTGTTTTGTGACTTAACACACATGTGATACCTGCTCCATGAACAGCACCCCCTGTATCATAGCATGTCCCACTGTGCTCCTAAGCCAGTATCATGAGTTCACCTTGATTTGTGGGGATGCCTTGATGTATATTCTGCAGAAGTGTTTTTGTTGGCTTAGAGGTCACACACAGTTTCCAGCTCATCTGATTTGTGTGTTTCACCTGGAAGCACATCCACTTCTGGGTAAATTCTGCAACCATCATGAGCAAGCCTGGGTTTAGATTGAAAAAAGGGGAAGATGTGTGAGTATTTGGACAGCACTGAGATGAAGGTATGCATGTGGATTATTTAGGCTGGGACATAGTGGCAATGAATGAAATAAATACGTAAATTAAAAATACTTAGCATATACTATCTGCTGCCCTTAAAACACCTCCATATAGATGGAAATTGTATCTAGGCAGGATTTTTTTTTCAATGAGAATTTGTAAACTGCAGTTACTTCTGCTCCAAAATGGCATAAGAACTAAAAAATAGAATGTTTTCACAAAGGAATAATTTCATTCTCATCCTGAACCTATCTCCCTTTTCCTGTACACTAGTCCCAAAATTTTGTATTGGATAATATGAAATATTTTGTTCCCAGTGCAACTTTTTACCATTTGAAAGTCACTTTTAAGCCTAAATGGTCTAGAACTTTAAAATGAAAGTAATTTTCAATCATAAAACAAATGTTTTTGTTTATAAAATGTTAGAACTGGATGTTGCCATGATTCCACAGCTTTTTTTTTTTTTTTTTTTTTTTTTTTTTTTTTTTTTTTTTTTTTTTTGTGATACCCCCTGAAATTGCTTTACAGAGACAGAGTTGTTAGAAATTGACCCCTCCCTTTTTTTTTAATGAACTTATACTTTGAGAAGTAAGAGATTCTCATAGAAAATCTGAACACAGCTATAGGGGGAAAAAATTGTGTTACATAGTGTCAACACTTCTGAACCTTTTTTTGCCCCCAACATCGTGTCCTGATGAATTGTGACCTTTAAGCTCAGGGGAAAAAAAATTAAACTCTCTCTAAATCTTTTATGAAACTAGAGTGCAATAGATTGAGTTGTCCAAAGGTGTGTACTTTGTCAAAAGTACGTGGCCCTATCCTTCTAGAAGGTGTCATGATTTTTTTTTAAACCAATCTCATGATTTTGGAATGAGGGGATGGTCTTATTCATCATTTTTAAGTGCTCAGTTTTAACAATACTGCATTATTCCCAGATAGCAGATGGGAAAATGGAGAAATGTGGTGAATTGCCAGCAGCGGAGCCAGAAATAGAACCCAGATGTCCTGGTCTTGTGTCGAAGCTCCCTGGTCTCTCCAGGAGGGCAATGAGGAGGCTGCAGTGCTGGGGGATCTTCCAGTAAAAAGCCAAACCCTGATGGGCAGGGTGAATCACCTCAGATCACTGATGGGTTGTGAGGCACTGGAACTTTGTCCGTGTGTCTGTCAGCAGAGCCCAGAGGAGGCTGAGTGCTCTGGAGGGTCCCTGCCAGGTTTGCTGGGCGTGTCCCGTGCCGTGGTGTGTGGCTGTGCCGTTTGTCACACGGAGCAGGCAGGTCAGCTCCTGTGTGCCTTTTCCAGCTCGCTGCATGCACGGCACAGGTCAGCTCGCCTGTGGTTTAGCGTGGCTGTGGGAAGCTGCTGGCTCCTGTGTTTAGCTGCCTTCAGGCCTAGCTAAGCCGAGGCAGTGTCTGGCTCCCCAGCCACAATCTCTCGTTAGAAAGAAATTAAAAGCCACTCAATTTTGGCTAATATCCCTCTGTAGGCCTTTAACTCCACCTGTGACTAACCCATTCATAATAGCTCTGTTTTAAGTGGCTTGGGTTGATGTATCCTCAATTAATTTGGGAGGAGAGCGGCAGGGCCATATCTCTTTGTCTCCCCCTCTCTTAATCCCTGTCCTACAGTCTGTCTTCTCCCACTATTTCATCTCTGCTGTCACTTGTCCATTCATTCACCCTCTTCTCACCCCCTGACTGCTTTTGTCCCCCTCTCACTTTTTGGTGTTTTCTTCCCCAACTCCTGTTTGTCTGCCTTCTCCCTTTGTTCTCCTCATGTCCTTTAACCTTGCTCTTTCCTCCTCCTTTTTTCCCTTGGCCAGTATTGCTTCCTTTTCAACTTTCCTTTCCTTTCTCATCCTTTTCTTCCCCTCATTTGGACTCCTTTTTCTTCCCCCCAGCCAGCACTCCTCTCCCCCAGCTCTCCTCTTGTGTCCTCTTCCTCCTTCCCCAGGTTTCAGATGCTCATGCAATCTCTCTCCCTCTTTGTTTCAGTCACCCCCACCCCGCTCCCACTCTCGATTATTATTAATGATAAAGGCTAAAACATCACATCAGTAATTTCTGAGTGAGTTTTGCAATGAAGCTGGGGCCTTATCAGCCCCTCCCGAGTGCCACAAATTTTACTTTTGCAATTTCACGCCTTTGGTTATTATCACGCTGCTTCGTCCCTGCTCTGCCTCGCGCTTTCCCTCCCCCCCTCCTCTGGAGAGAGTACTTAAACTTGTTTTCATTCCCTTATTCTTTATTTTTTTAATGTCCACTCTCTCTGGAGCCAGTAATGTTCTTCCTCTTTTTTCCTCTCCCATTTTCTGTTAATTCTGTGCCATCTGCCTTAGCATCTGTTAAAAATAAAATTTCCCTCACAATGAGAAGCCCTCCCTGCCTTGCCTCCATCCCCTCCCCCACAGTCTCAGCCCCCCTACTTTTGCTACCATGGTCGTTGGAGGCTGCTGCTCTCCCTCTTGGGGTACCTCTTCATCCCTCTTCCCATCTTCCCTCCTGCCTCTCTGGGCTGGCTCAGCAGCATCTGCTGGGTAATGGGGTGGAAGTGGGAGGAGAAGGGAAGAAGAAGGTTCTGGGTGCAACTGAATCACGCTCACCCCTCACATGCATGTTTGTGTTTGTGTCTCTTACCTGTGGGTGTTTCTGTGAGCCTGGGCAGGTAGGATTAGCATGGATGTGGTGAATCAGCCTGGGGACAAATTGTCTCCCTGGGACTGATGAGTGGGACCTCCCTGAGAATAGGAGAGGGTCTGGCTGCTATGTAATGCACCAACTGTCCACCATCCATGCTCATCAGGTGAATGCTGTTTTGACCTGAGCTATGATAAGGTGTGGATTCGGCTACTGTGGAGTAAAGCTTCTACCCGCCTTGTTGACACGAGCATGAAGAAGCTTTCCTGGTTCAGAAAGAATATTTTGTTGATTTTTTTTTTTCAGAGGATTAAGCCAAACTTACATTAAGAAAAGGGTCAGACATCTGTGGTTTCCCATTTTCATCAAGGTCTTGGCTGTGGGTCTGATATACATGTGAAACCTCCCTCTGTGCCTTGAAAGGACTTTGGTTGCTACTTCTGCTCTGAAAGTTTAAGGAGATAAGGAGATAGGGACTCTGGTTCCCATAAAAATTTTCTTTTGTGATTTAATGTTGAATGGCTTGGTTCCCTCAGCAGGAGTTTGGATCTGTCATGGATTCTGTTGCACGAGTGTGCCAGGCTTTCGGAACTGCCTGGCTTAGTTGTCCTGATCCAAGTCAGCCTAGAGTCTGAGCAGGGACCCAGCTCTTCCATCCTGCTCACCCTGACTCTGTGATGTCTTGGGGCACGTCTCAGTTTCAGGATCAGGCCCTTCCTCTGGTCGGTCATTTGGAGGCTGTATTGAGTACAATGTTTTGGGAGATTCTGTTACACACAGCATCAGTGTTTGCAAAGCTGCTGACAACAGAGCCCTGCTCACATGCTTCTTCCTGAGGCTTTTGCTCCCCCAGGGCCTTCAGCTTCTCTTCCTGTGATGCAGATGGAGCTTTTAAAACAACCTGGTTTAGCATCCCTTGTGCTAACTCTTCCATGCGCTCATGATCTCTGAGGCAGTGCCCCGAGACTTTCTTGCTTGTGCCTGCCAGGAAAATTGTGCCTTCATATTGTTGCGTGTGCCTTTATGTGACTGTGTTTGGGTAAAGGACCCAGATGTTGAGGGTATGCATATGAGCCATCAGGTGTATCTGTATGTCCAGCTGTAGATGCTGGACATGTTGTTCTCTCTGCCCCAGCCATGAACTGTTGCCTTTGCAGATGTGGACAGGCATTCATTTATCTCTGAAGCCATGAGTGGCTGGTAGGTGCATCTGTGCTGAGCAGGGGGGTTTGCTCTGTGCTCTGTGTGTGCCTGTCACAGGTGTGTCAGTGGGAGTGTATGTGAGCCCAGCCTCCTTGGCAGGTGTCTGTGGGTGCTGGTGGGTGTGCATAAGGAGGGTGCCAGACCATTCCCCTACGTCCACACAGGCCTGCTCTGAGCCAGAGGTGTGAGGCAGGAGAGTGCAGGCAGGGGAAGACCCCAGCGAGTTTACACGGAGCAAATCCCACCCTCTGTCTCCCTGCAGCGCCTCCATTAACAGCCCCACTGAAGGGGCTCAGAAGCAGCGTGGTTCTGCTCCAGCACAATAACCTCTGCAGCTTTGATAACAACAAGCCCCCTTAAACCCTCTTCCTCCCCCCAGCTCCCCTTTTCTCTCCCCTGCTCCCTTTGAGCCCTGCCGACAATAGGCAGGCCTGCTGCAGAGCTGCCCACAGCCCAGGCAGGCACACAAAGCCGCCGAGAGCTTACAGGAATTCTTTGGCAGGCTGCTGGTTGCTGCGGAGAAGAAGAAGGGCCCTTCATACTCGGAAGCTGTCTCATTGCCCCTGGCCCTATTCTCTTCCCGTGTTTGATAGACACTGAGCCACGGTAATCTCTCTCTGCCCCGAGGGGAACAACAGCTTTTGTGAAACAGATTTTTACAAACTGTTTTGACCCCACATCCCCGGTGCCCCCCCTTGCCTCCCCCCTTCCCTTCCCTCCAGTTCACTGGCTGTATCAGTGTCACATAATTAAATCAGCTTTCCTGTTTGCCTCTGCTTCCTGCTAATTGTTTGCTCACAGCTAGGATTAGCAAGTCAGGGTTATTTTTCACATATCCTCATACAGGTTTTCCTGCTGCAGGAGCCCACTTCATGGTTCTTGGCCTCCCTACTAGCCTGCTCCTCATGCACTATGGACAAACAGCTCTATGGGCCTTGGAGGTGCAGGGAGATTGCTGGGCTTCCCAAGAGAGTCCTGGCAGTTTTGCATGTGGAAAAGGAGAGAGAATCTGTGTCAATATTTCTTTCACTCTCTCTTGCAAAACAGGCTGAAGGAGTTAGAGAGTGGGGATGAGTCCACTGGGCACTTGGTGAGCCTAACACCCTTTCTCAGAGACTGGTCAAATGAGGAGCTCCTCAGACGGAGGCTCATCATAATCCTTTTGGGAACTGCTGAGCCACACCATTTTAATGGTATTAGAATGAGGGTAAGCCTAAAGCAAATACTTGGAGTCACTATTGCAAGTGCATCACAATATAAGAAGTTATCTCCCATTAGCTAAACCTACATAGCTCCACTTGCAGCCTGCCTCAGCTAGGAGGCAAAATGAACCAGTTTACCCCACCTTTAGTCTCTGCACTCTGCAATTCACAGGAGTTAAAAGTGGGTTGCAGAGCTCAGCTAACACATTGCAAATGGTCAAGGCATAGTTACAACATCTTTTATGAGCCAGGACTTACATCTTAAAGCCTGATCAAAATGCTTTAATAAAATATCTTGCTTTGAAAGGAGGAAAATAATTACTTGATTCAGCTGATTAGCATAGTAAAAATCTTTTTGCATTAAGCACTTGGAAAAATTCACTGATTTTCAGGAGGAGGAAGCGGAAAATATGCAACATCATGTACCTTGCTCTGTCCTGCAGACTTACTGATGGTGTGGCCTTGGTCTTTCAGGAGTCCATCTGATTTAAGGTTTTTTTTTTTTTTTGTCTATTGGAAGAAATCTATACTGAAATCCCTCAAATGCTGAGGAAAAGTTTACATGAAGGTGATGACAAGATTCTGGTTTTCACCCACTTTTATTTCAGGCTTAACTTTTTTCCTAGTGCTACCAATTGGTCTTTCTTTCCTTGATGATGTGAGTTAAGGATCTAAAATGACTTTAAATATAAATTGAATTGCTATTTTCTTTTCATTCCACACTAAACCCAAACATTCTTAGCTGGACATTTGAGGTCTCTTGGCTAATGGATAGAGTGGTCTTGAAAATACAAATTTTGATTCCCTGTAAGTTCAGAGGTTAGTAATTGTAATAAGAACTAAAATAATAGTCCTATGTCTTAAAAAAAAAAAAAAATCTCTAGGGACTTCATACTGAAGACTTTACCTGCAAAGAAGACCTTTCAGTTTGATATAGACCGTGTGTTTTTTTCACTGCAGCTGCTTTCTGATTCCAGAGTGCTTGAATGACTAATCCTGGGCAGTTGATATTCCCCAGCCACTCTGAATGCAAGTGCTCAACTTTTCCTCTTTGCCACATTTTCTGTTGGGAGATTCCCTCCCTGCTCTCAATATCCTTATATCCCTCTCAGTTCAGTATAGATCTGGTAGTTTCCATGTGGGAAAATGGATTTAGTAGGAAGCACTTGAACAGGAAGATGGCTAATACACCGAGCTCTGTGTGACAGAGATAGATGTCTTTTTTACCAGGCTCTCAAGACTGCACTACACTGGAAGTTAACTACTTGGATGTAGTTTGTGAAGATACAGCTGAAATTTTGCCTTCTCCCAGTACACAGCAAAGGCTGGTGTTGCTCCTGGCCCTCTGAAAATAATATTGGGACTCAAAACTGGTGTTTCAGTGTTCCATTTCCCTATCCAGAGGATCCCCTTCTCCTCCAGCAAGACCTGGGAATGTGGACCTCTGTGTATCAGCCACCAAGAGGCTCTGCTGCAATGCTAGAGCCTAGAGCTGACCATGATTCCCTGTTAGCAAGCTGGCCTGGGCCTGGTGTGAGGTAAAGCTCTACTATTCCACTCCTTCTTTACATTCTGCCATCCAACTTTCCTGCTAGTACAGTACTGCATGGCATCCTGAGTAAATGAATCTGCTTTGTGTGGTTGCTAATTAGTTGGCTAATTATTAGGCTGACTGATGGTTTAGTTGATGATTCAGTGGTTGCTGGTAGCTTCATCATGGGGATAAAAGCATCCTTCATATGTTTCCAAGGGAATGTAGCAGATACAAGGCTGGAAAGCAGAAGTTTTTCTACTTATTTCTTTGCCCTGGATGGGTTTTGCAGTCTGGGACAAAGATCTTTGCCTCAGTTTCCCCATCAGTAAGTTGGAGATAAACATTCATAGCTCATTGAGGTGTTATGGACATTAATTAGTTCCCAATTGTTAAGGGTTATTTGAAAATGTAAAATGCAATTATCTGATTGCCCAAGTAACAGGCTGGTTTTCTGGTTGGCAGGGTGACTAGAAAATTGGTGAGTTACTTAACTAGCTTGGTTAATGACCTGGTACCATTTACAATGGGAACAAAATCATACTAGGATATTTCCTTTCAGCAATATGGAGCTTTGTGGTTTGTTTTAGGTTTGGGGGTTTTTTTCCCCCCCTCCTTTTTTTGTTTCTCTAAGACAATGAATGGTAGGAACAATATAATAATTCTAGATCCAAAATTGTTGCAAGGTTAAACCATAATTTAGAATTCTGTTTTGGAATTAGTCATTGTTCAGATTTAGGTGTCTCCTTGGAACCGATTTCAGCCCACACGAAGTAAGCCCGAATAAACCTGGCAGACGGTTTGGGATGGAGGTGCCCCCGAGGAAGAGCCCGGCCCCTTTCCCCGGAGGATGCAGCGCGCTCGGCTCCCGGGCCCGGTGGCGGGGCCGCTCTCCGCGGTGCTGAAGGAGCGTCCGCCCCGTCCCGCCACAGCAGCGCGGGGCCACAGCGGAGGAGTGGAGAGTGCCCTCCCTGCCAGCCTTCCGATGTCTGGAACATCACGGCATAAAAGAGCCCGTGGTCTGGAGAGACCCGCGGGCCACTGATATACGGGGAAAATCAGATTAGAATTCACGGGATCGTTGGGATGAACCTGCCCCAAACCAGAGTTCTCACCCAACCCAGCTTTTTTGTGAGAAGTAGTTCCAGGACTTTCTCATCAGCTCCCCAAGCCACTGCTTCTTCACTCAGTACAAGTCTCTTGAGCTACAATGGAGACTGGAAGTACCAGCTTTTGGTAGGATCTGCTCAATCTTCTCATTATCAACCCTTATTTTCTCTTCCTTATGATGTTGTCAGCCACTAACCCTAAGGTCTCAGATGTTGCAGGCTAGGTGCTTAGCTGAAGTTTTATATTTATTAAGTAATTTATATCTTCTAGTAATATATATATATATGTATTTAAAAAGTCATATTATATGTTTCTCTGAGCAGAGCTAGCACACCATGCTCTGGATCACAGTGCTGAAATTTTATGAGTGCTGAGCTCTATTTAGGAGATCTTTAGCCTATGTCTTTGCTCCCAAGGAGAGATCACAGTTATGTAAGCAATTCTGACAGATGTTTGTCTAATCCATCCTTGGAAACCTCCAGTGAAGTAATCTCCTTTCTCCAGGCAAATCTATTGCAGTACTTACTCCTCTAACATTCTTGCCAATGTCCAGAGTAAATCTCTTTTCGTTGCAGTTTAAGTCCATAACTTCTCTTTGTATCTGTCAGTGACATGGAAAAAATTTATTCCTTCCCTCTTTCACCTATTAGTAAACTGCTGCCATGTCTCTCCCCAGTCTTTTTCTTCCCACTAAACAATTCCTGTTCTTTTGGTCATCCATCTCATCTTTACAGATGTCTGATCATATGTTCCCCATTCTGAGGGCTTGGAGTCCAGAGTAAATTTACATGTTGCTTAGATTGCCCTATATGGAAGCAGCCCACCTAAGGAGGGCTTTCTGGGATAGATTATAGTGGGAAGAGTAATTCACATATCTGGCAAAGGACACTGCTGTTCATATTCCTGGTTTGGTGACTGCTTTTTTTCCCCTGAAAAGCCTGCTGTAGTTGACTCATGGATGTGATTCATCATCACTCCAAGATACTTTTCTACAAATCTGCTGCTTCCTAAATTGTGTTTGCATAGCCAGTTATTCTTGACAGTGTAGTGCCTGGTCTTTTCTCTTTTGGTTTGATTTGAGGAGGGACAGTATGTAGTTTTCATATGTGTTGGAAAAGCAAGCTAAGAATATCTTCCCCTCCATACATAAAGTAGTTGCAGTAGCATCAAACCAGCATTTTTTTGCACTGTGGTTAGCATTAATGTGGTGAAGTTCTGATTACTTCTGTCTGGCATATCTGTCTATACCTTATAGACAAGTCTTTTGCTACATGCATTTTAAGTAACAGTCCCAGCTTCTACACTTGTCAACCTGGATGTGCTCGGGAGGGGAGCAGAGTGAAAGACATTTTTCTGTATGGCCTTTGCCTCTTTACTTACTGAACCTGCAATGAGTCAGGGTCTGGTAAAGAAATGCATGGTTATTGAAAGGAGAGTTCCAAAGAGCTGTTGGATGAGTCACTTTGCCCCAGTAATAATTCACTAATTTTTAGGGTTGTGGTTTCCCCTGCTTTGTCTTGAGGTGTGGCTCTGAGTCACAGATGTCCTTGCTGAATATAATGGAAGCTGTGGAGCTTGCAGAGTGAGTTAAGTGCACTGAAAACATAAAGGGTTTCCAAAATGCATCAGATGCCTTTGGATCTTAATTCCTGTGTACTTCAGTGCTTGTCTCTAGAATGGAAAAAACAAATCCCATTTCTGGAAGATAAAGTGGGTTCCACTCAGAAAGGCAGTTGGCCACTTTCGTCATGAACACCAGTAAAAAACACCACAGGAGAAAGAAAGGTACCGTTTAGTCTTCTAAAAAGGGTTTGTGCAGTGCCTAGCACATAAGTGAACAAAGAGAAAATAAAATAAGGGCAGAGCCACTTATTTAGGAAACACCATCCTAAGCCTTAGATTAAGGAGTCATTTCCTTGGAAATACAGTTGAAATGGTGTAATTGAAGCAGATGACATAATGTAATGTGTATTTAGGGGCTTTAACACTACGAGGCATTGCATGCTTTTGGTTCCTTAGCTTTGTGCTTTGGCCAGGATCTGTTAATGCTTTAGGCAGTGATGTGTGTGTGTGTGTGTGTGTGTGTGTGTGTGTGTGTGTGTGTGTGTGTGTGTGTGCACAGTGGAGGAGACACTGTGTTTGGTTGCCAGAAAAACTAATTTGGACTCCACTGGAGCTGTTAAATGCTGTTTACCCTCTCATGTTATGGGAATATCTGGGGAACAGGAGGAAAAGGTCTCAAGAAGCTCTGTATGGTTTACTGTTTTTCAATTTTGATGTAAGAAAAGGTGAATTGAAATATAATCTTTCAATAACAAGAAAAGGGAGAAATCTTTTAATGCTCTTGTCATCTTCCTTCTCCTTCTTCCAGTTCTGAGCAAATTTAGAACTGGTTTGATTCATTTAAAAGGTGCAAATGACTCACTGCCAGAAAAAAATTCTAATTTTCCCTTCTACACAGAAATCAGCTCCACTGTGGGGTCCTGCTGGTAGCTGTGATGATGCAGCACAAGCTTGGTGCAGCCTGTTTCTCACCCACGATAGGCAATGTCTGTTTCTAAATACAGGCTCAGGGAATTCGTCTTTCTCTTGAGCCCTTCATTAGCTAGGGGCTAATGAGTTTGGGCTGGTGGGATCCTCTGTAACATGTTGATGGCTGCTGAAGACAAGCAGTCTGGTATGGCTATTTCAGCACTGGGAGAGCTGTGAAGTGAGACCAGAGCAAAGAGGAAGGGGTTGAGAACAAACTGAAAAAAGGTGAGGAGAAGAGGGAGCAGAAGCACAGCTGACATCCCTACTGATAGTATTGGCTAATGTAAATGCTCACCATAGGCACACAGAGCTATGATCAAAGTCCTTCCTGTTTTCAGCAGGAATGGAAAACATGGGACGAGATCAGGTCTGGACTCTGAGAGACCCAGAACAGAAGAGGAATGGCATGTATTAATTGTGGTGATCTGCATGACTCCCTGATGAACAGAAATGGTTGAAAACCTTCAAAGAAAAGCAGAGATTACAATTCTGCCGTCATGGAAATATTCCCACTCTGCCAACTGCACCCATCAAGTCTGGACACGTATCACACCACACAGCTGGGAGGGAGCTATCTCATTTCTATGAGGAGGTCATGTGTCCCCACATTTGGATGTTGCAAGAGTGTGCTTTCTTCCCTGCATTGCCCTGAAACAGTTGATCTGAACCACAAAGTAGCCAAGGCAGTGTCCCTAATGCATGAGCATATAAAAATCTGTTCTTTGAAAAGTTCTTCTAATGTTCCATCTCTACTCAGAGAATTGTTGGTGATTTAACATTCAATATCAGAGCTGTGATCAGCATTGTGTGTCTTTTAAAAGCCATAGAAACTTTTGTCCTGATCCCGGGTGATGCTTGGTCTGCTGTGCTGAAGGATGGCTGCACAGCCTGAGGTTGGGTCCTGTGTTTGAGTAATAAGGCCTTTATTCCAGGACAAGTACTGTTTATGTCTTCTTCCAGGAAAAATGATACCCTCATCTGGTAATGGGGAACTGGTAGTGAAGATGGCCATGTTGTTTTGGCACCTACAACAAAGAGGCGAGGCTGGGCTGTGTTTTTTGTGCCTCAGAAAGCCCAGATTTTTTCAGTTGGCAACCACAGACATGTACTGGGAACATGATTCCCAGGACAAGCTGCAGAGAAAGCAGGCTTTTGAACACCTCTTATAGACGACTCCTTTCTGTGTCTACAAATATGGCCTCTTCCAGCTTCCCATTTTGAGCCTGGAGCTGCTACGTGACACGTGTCCAGCAGAGGGCATGTGGGACATTTTCTCCTCCTGTGCACAAAAACGTGAAAGAACGGTTTCCAAAGCAAGTGCCCTTCCAAAATGGTGTTCTGCACTGGCTGCCTTGGCCATTCCCATTGCACTTGGAATCCTGAGGAATGGTGCTTGAGCAACTGAGCTGCCAGCAGCAGGGCTGATGTGACTGAGCCACTACTGCAGTGTGCAGAGCTGTTTTGGTGTGACATGGTGTTCTGCCTCTGTGAAGGGTTAAATGTAAGCCTTTATGGTGCCATGACTCTGCGGTTCCCTAGACTTGAATTTCAGACCTCTGTATGTGCACACGTGTGTGTACATCCATGAGAGAGACACACGTGTGCACATGCACGTACCCACATTGGCCACAGAAGAAGCTGTATCCACACAGGCCCACTCTATAGCTTGCAAAGTAAATTAGTCTTAAATGACTCTTTGGAAACAAAATAAATCAAATAGCATAATAGTACCATCTTTTTATCTCATTTGTTCCCATACAATTAGTAGTTTTACTGCCATGTTGTGACAGGTGACTGTGTTTGACCTTTGCCGCTTGGGTGGTTGGCTGGTGCTCAAACTAATGAAGACCCTTAATGGATTGGCTTTTGTGAAGCTGTGAGCGGTGGGGTTAAAGAGAAAATGGTGCCTTAGACAGAGTCCAGAGAAGATCCTTCAATTAAACCTGAAGTCTATTAGCAAAGAAATATTGAGGAGGTTGAGAGTTAGCAATGATTTAACCAGCAAGTCTTCCTTGTGAGTCATTTAAAAAAAAAAAAAGAAGAAAGAAAAAAAGAATCTCTCTGGTTATTTATTGTTGAGTGTGTGGTTGGACTCCCACACTCATATGTGAGAGGGTGGGAGCAGAGAGCAGAGACATTGGCTTGGAGAGGCTGGGGCTACAGAGCCTGAGTCTGAAGTTTGTTAGCCCCTTAACTCCCACACAGCCGAGCTTTCCTTGGACAAAAATGTGAGGAAAAATGAAGCAGTGGCAGAAAAAAAGGAAGAGTGATTCTGGGGAAGATAAAATCTGGGAGCCACATCTCTGGGATAAATAAGACCTTTTGGAACGTAATTGTTTTTCATTATGTAAATAAATTACAATGAAAGAAAGGGAGAACTGTCAGCTTTTGGGCAATGAGTCAGAGGGCAGAGCTGAGCTGTAGAGTGTGAGTAATAAATGGGAGTGGAGGGAGGTTGATAAAGAAACTTGTGCAGGACAAGCAGGATCTATCCAGAACAGCACAAATGGACACAACAAGGAATGCTAGGTGTGGGGGGGGGCAAGTCCCTTTCTGTTAGCTTCCATGTCAAAACCTGAGCATTTCCTATTTCTCCCAGACAGACTTTCTTCCTTTTGATTCCAAGACTTGCTTGATTTTCAGCCTGAGCATCATCTTGCAGCACTGTTCATGGTCTTGAGCAGAGCTGGGGCTGCCTCCAGTCCTCACCAGTCCTTTGGGACTCCTCTCCACAGCTGAGAGAAGGGAGGTGAAAATGATCTGATGAGGGAAAGCTTAAACCTGATTGTTCTGGGTAGAGGGACCTGTCACAGAATCACAGAATATGCTGGGTTGGAAGGGACCCACAAGGATCATCAAGTCCAACTCCTGACCCTGCACAGGACACCCCAAGAGTCACACCATGTGCTTGAGAGTGTTGTCCAAATACTTCCTGAACTCTGTCAGGCTGAGGCTGTCACCACTTCCCTGGGGAGCCTGTTCCAGTGCCTGACCACCCTCTGGGGGAAGAACCTTTTTCTAATATCCAGCCTAAATCTCCCTTAACTAAACTTCAGGCCATTGCCTTGGATCCAATCACTTGTCACCACGGAGTAGAGATCAATGGGGTCAGACCCACAGCCCCTCAGCCCCAAGCCTGTGCATTGCCTCCAATGTGAGGCCACTGGCCTGCTCACCCCGGCATGCTTTGGACATTCCCAACACTCTCCTCTCCAGGGCTTCTGTTACCTGCTGGGCACCCTCTGACTGACATGGAGAAGATCCTAACGCAGAGATCAATGTCTGTCCCTCCTCTTCCCCTCATGAGGGAGTTGTAACTACAGTGACGTCTCCCCTCAGCCTCCTCTTCTCCAGGCTGAACAGCCCCAGATACCTCAGCTGCTCCTCATATGGCTTCACCTCAAGACCCTTCACCAGCTTTGTTTCTTTCCTTTGGACACTTTTTAGTAGCTTAATGTCTATCTTATATTGCAGTGACCAAAACTACCCACAATATTCAAGGTGAGACTGCACCAGTGCAGCGCAGAGGGAGACAATCACCACCCTTGACTGCAACCTATTCTGGCTATTGGAAAATGAGTTGTTTCACCTGCCCCAAAGATCCTTAAGAACCATGGCAGGCCCTCAGAGTTGGACCTAAGAATTGTCCAAGTATGCATTTCCCCCTTTATTTATCTATCTATCTATCTATCTATCTATCTATCTATCTATCTATCTATCTATCTAATCTTTCACTCCTTCCTCATGGAGAAACACCTTCCCTGCAGTTACGCAGTCTCTCTTCTTCTCTTTTTCTTTTCTCACACTCTAAGACACGTGGCTCCCCCCTCCTATATCCCCCTACTTTGGGGATAATTTAACATGTTACACACTAACTTTCCAGTAATGGCACTCTGGCTTTTTGAAATTCTGCTTCTCTGTTTTATGGCTGGGCGTCTAATGGTTATCTCGCAGCCCTGCCTCTGGCAATCATGTAAGGAATAAATAGAAGCTGACACAGTAATTTACTTAAATCTTCTCCACACTTTTGCAGCATTTTCCTCCAGAGGATACCCCCGAAACAACAATTATTTGAAATGTCATGCGTTCCTGCCCCTAGGCTACCGACAAATGAACATTAAATCTATTAACAACAAAAAAAATTAAATGTTTACTTTTCTGCGAAGGTAAAGGAGAAGCTGGAGAGAGGGAAGGATGTCTCCAATAAATTTCTTCTCAATAATAAAGAGGTGTAGTTAATGTTCTCTCTAAGCAGAGTCAGCTTGCAGCCCACATCCTATAAGGACAGAGATGTGATGCCACAGTACTGCCACACAGCCTTGCCAGGGCAGCTCCAATAGCCTCATTTTTCCAGGCCAGGGAGCTCAGTTTTAGGTCAGTATTTTTGCAGATTAAGTAAGATGTGAAGAGAGCCAGAAGCCATGAACAGAGTGGTTGCAGTTCTCAACTTCTCTGGCTGCTGGTGCATGCCATGGGGATTGAGGTGGTGGGAGAGGAAGCAGTAACCCCTTGGCAAAAGGAGGCTAAGAATATAGCTCATCTGTTTCACAGAAAGGAAAACTGGGCATTTTGGAACTCTGTCCCTGTATCTTGTAGAAAACCTAAGCCAGAGGTAAGGCCCCACTCCTCTTTTCTGTCCTATGCTCCCACCTCTTTCCCCAGGTGTCCAACACAGGTAAGCATAGGTATGGAGGGTGGGACCACATGAAGGTGGACTCAGCCCTGCACATGAGTCCTGGTGGAATATGGTGTGAATGTGGAGAGTCACTGGCATCCACTTGCTGGGGGTGAAAGTTCCCATAGGGATCTGGGCAAAACAGACTGAGGGACCAAGCCTAAAGCACAAGAACCTATTTTCCATTCTGCAGATGGGGAAATTCAGGTCCAGAGCAGGTACTAAAATACCATAGCTGAAATAGACAAAATATCTCAGGTTTACTCTGATTGCTTCATAGTGTCTTAAAAAGACTGTCCCACTGCTTGAACTTTCCACTGTATGGCTATTTTGGAAAATGTTCTTTGTCCATTGATGCAGCAAAAGACTGTCTTTGGAACCACTCTGTTTATATAGTCAAGAATCCAGCCTTTTGACTTGGAAATTATCTGTCTGTTCAGAGTTTAGGGATTTAAAAGAGCCAGCAGGACTTCTTGATTTTTTGTGAATGAACTTGGGAAGGAAAATTTCTCACCTGATGTTGAATGCTGCAGACCCCACTGAAAAATTTGCTTCTCTGTGCTTCATTTTCCCTTTTTTTCAGCAGAAGCTTGGACCTCAAGCACTTTGAAAAGAATGGGACCTCTGACATGTTGTCTGAACCAACTGTGATGAGGAGTGTCAATACGCACCTGCTATCCACCTTTAGAAGAGGACACATGGATATCTGACCACCCTTCTATTCCTCTGTGCAGAATGGCCAGGAACTTTAAACTTTGCAATCACCATGGTTCACTTTATCACCAGGCCAGTATTCTGGATGGGTCTCTTTTCCCAGTGCACTGGGATCCCACTTCCTTGGCACTGGTTCTGATTCACGGACCCAGACAGTGGAGAAGATATCCAGTATTCAAGTCCCAGTGGAGCTTACTGTCTCAATCTTGATAAATTTTCTCACTGCTGTCCCAGCCCACCTACTAGTGGTTCATGGTATGTGGATGCTCAGTCAGGCACCTGTGGTGCTGGATTGCTGTTGAACTGAGACCACTGTGTATCTGTGGGGGATGGTGTCTGCTTGGGAGAAGACCCTCCAAGGTAGCTCCTGGAGTCCTGTGACACAGGCCAGGGTAGTTTATACCACCAGATCATTCAGAGGTGGGACAGGACCTCTGAGTCCCATAGATCCTCTTGACATTTTGTTTCTACCTGCTGTGATTGTTTAAGGAATAAGAAAAAAGATCATCTTCCTAGTGTGTGATGTGTGTGTGTCTGGAAGAAATGAGTTGATTCTCTACTAACAATCCTTTGACATCCCAGTGTTTTCCAGAAGAGGAAACTAGCTCATCCAAGGAATCAGACTTTAGGTCTGGTGGAACAACTGCTTTAGACTCTTCTCAGGCCTGACACAAATACTTTGCCTGTTGTCCTGTACTGCTGTGACTGCATAGAGAGTGTGTGTCCTTTCTCATCCAGAGAGAAGGGGTTGTGTGGGGCTTTTGGGGGTGTTTCCCATTTGCTTTCTGAAAGGTTCTATCCGTTTGATAGAAAGGGTTGTCTTCTTCCCCACTCCAGATCCAGCTAAGTGCCTGAAGTTTAATGATACATGAAGGTATCATGTATCTACCAGCAAGGTAGATGTTAGACCTGTGATCAGTCAGCCTCACAACATATATACTCCATACAGGAAACCACACAGGTCATGATGGACAAAGCATGGGCTTTTCCCTTGGTCTTAACACAAGATGTCAAAGTCCACTGTAGACTCTGGAGTACAGCCTGCAGGTGAATTCTGTCTCAGTATTGCAGAGGATTGATTCAAATGGTTCCATTACTAGACAAAAGTCTAAGCATCACAGGAGGTTTATGAGTTATCCTAATACAAAGAAACATAATTATGTGCTGTAATATATTGGGATGGACTCTTAGATAGCATGTAGCATCAATATAAGTCAGTGTCTGCCATTATAAATTGGAGGGCCTCAAATACATGTTATTGTATTGCTGAAAATAAAAGAGAAAAAGAAGAGTATTCATCAAGCTACTTTGCATTGTTAAACTTGCTCCTGTAATATCTCTACTTTGATCTCTTCTTTCGCCAGATTCAGATCTCAGCTCCTGATTTCCACCAGGGAAAGTATGTAGGGAAGCTATGTGCTTGGACTTTTTTTTTCTAAGCTTTGTAGCGTGTTCTTGTGCTCTCAATTCCGGATAATGCTGGACCCCTTTTATCCAGCCCCTCCTCTTGCCCTTTCAAGTGAAAAGAAGACTCCTGTGCCCCCCCATTCAGAGTTAAAGGGAGGCTTTAGTGAGGAAGGCTCAGCACGCTGGGGCTCTTGAGCCTGTGTTTAATCTCTTTTCCCGTTCCTGTGTGCCTCTGTGGATTCCCTGCCAGTTTCTTTGTTGCCAAGTTTCTCATTTCCTTTTATTTGTGTGTGCGGGAGGTTGCCAGGCTCGCTGGAATGCATCTGAAGTCATGTTGGGGAGACACGCCTCAGCCCCCGGCCCGGGTGCTCCATGACCGGGCCGGCTGGAGCGGGATTCCCCGGCTGCGGGAGCGGGACAGCGGGGGACGAGCGCGCCGGGACACGTCCCCACCCTGCGCTGCGGCTGCCCAGGGCCGTGCGGGTCTGGAGGAGGATGGAAGTCAGGGAAAAGGGATTGAGAGAGAGTACCTTGACCTCTGGATGCAGACCTTGGCAGGAGAGGGGGCCCTGCTCCATCTCAGTTGCTGCCTCACCTCGGCTGACCTCTGTGCAGTGCCCCGACTCTTGGCCACGGCTGCCCTGCTCCATCAGGTGGTGCTGGGCTGAAGGTGTGGCCTGGGATGTGTTCCCAGGATCAATATGGGCTTCATTGGGCTCCCGAGGGAGAGAGTTGGAACCATACTGGCAAAGGGGGAACTCTGAATCTTGCTCCAGAGCTGGACGTAACTCTGAGGAATTAAAAAAAACTCTCTCCTTAACAAGTGACAGGAGAGACCAAGGTTGTGTTCATGTTGCCATCCCTTTGTGATGAAGGTACTTCAGTGGACAGCCTATCTCTCATGGAACACAGAAAGGGGATGTCCTGGGTAGAGTGAGACATGGCAGGAGCACAAATTCACTGCTGCAGTTTGTCTCAGCTTTCCTTATGCCTCAGCCCTTCCACCAGAATGGAGCAGGTGGCATTGCCAAGATTTTCATCCCTCTTAGGCCATATGGGTCCGGTTTGGCACACGGGGTTACCATTCATTTCTCTCTGAAACAGTATTGGGGAACTGTAACTCCAACAGCATCCCCTAAAGTCAGTGGTAGCAGCCTATTTGCTAAGCTGTGGAAACCAAAGAACAGGTAAAAAGGATGGGAAAACTTAGGCATCTTGGGGACTGCCACACTATTTTGTGATTACTTCAGAGCTTCTGAAAGTTCCCTGTACTTTCTAAGGTGGATATCTGTTGGTCCAGCTCTTGACACTTGAAAGCAAACAATCTCTTTCAGGTTTCTTGGTCCTTGTTGAGTTTCACCTGGTAAAGTTCAGCAAAGGTATCTACCCTTGGTAAATGTTCTTGTATATTTATAGGCCTTAACCAGCCTGAGAAGTCTCTCCTGCAACCTCCATCCATGGGCCCAAGGCTTATTTAAGCTTGTCCTTGGGCCTTCAGCCTCTGGCTGTGTAATGTGGGACAAGTGGGTTTTGGTGGATCAGCCACTGTCTTACCCACTATGGGTCTTGTTAATCCAGATGCCAAAGTATGCACTGACTTCTCAGCTTGCTTCTGCCTTGTGGTCTGTGACATGCTGAAAACAGAAGTTACTCACTAGAGGAATTTCCAGTGGAAAGAATAGCAAAGATGTGGGATGGTTTTGCTTAGGATGGGTCTGGAGAGCCTGGAAGTGGCAGGTTGCTGTGCAGCAGTCTGCAGCAGTCCTGGTTGGGCTGTCCCATGGTGCAGTGCTGAGAACACTCAGGTTTTGGTGTTTCCTTCTGCTCACAGGCACTGAGAGCAGCAGGTATGCCAAGAGCCTTGTCCTGGCTCAAAGGCCTGAGCACTTCTGTGAGTGTGGGTGCTCACTGCTGTACTGCACAGACTAGAGCTGCCAGGCCCATCTCTGGTTAACAGTCAGCATGTCACTGCCCCAGTATCTGCCAGATCTCCCTGCTGCTCTGTTCATGGGACATTTGTACTGCCATTGTCTTTGCTTCCTTTGGACAGGCCCAGGGGGTTGTGCAACTCTGAGTTCGGGCAGCATCCACCTGGATGTAATTGTTTTGGCTTTGCACCTAGAACAGTCAATCTGCAACCCCGAAACTCCTGCAGGAGACCAGGAGATTGCATCACATATCAAGGAAAAGACTGACTGATAAATATATTGCAGTAAGCAGAAAGGAGTCACTTGCTGTAAATACTCTTTTATGTTTTGTTGTGGTTCTGCTATTTCAACCCAGCTGTTAAACTATCTTTGCAGAGAGGGTTCCACACTTAGATTTTTTTTCAAGGTACTTCCTTGCTGTACATCTGGCAGTTCCTGAATTGCTTTTATGGAGGATTCCTCTGAAATTTCTGATACTTCTAAAAATGAAAAATGTGGTTTATTAATTAAGATATTGTGAAGAGACCTTCTGATAAAGCCAAAATTTTCAAATGTTAAGAACACTTTTATTCAAGAATATTTCAAGAAATATAGCTTTTTCTATATTCCATTTCTATTTTGTCTTCTTTTGTCGACCTCAGATCTTTTCCTTCTTGGTTTCCTTCACCAGGATGAGTTGCTGTAGGATGGTAGAGCAGAAGGAAAGCACATCTTCTAACCACTATGATTCTCCCCTGCTGCTGCTTGGCATCCACACATACTGTGTATTGCAAGAGAAAAGCAAGACCTGGAAGCAATCTGCTGAGGGTTTCAGATTCTCTGTTCCTCTCTTCCAGTCCATTAGGTCAGAAAGAGAATGGCTATCAACAAGTGTTTCATCTGGAAGTGTAGCCCTGGGATTTCCCTAGATTTTTACTCCAGCTCGAGCTTAAGACCAGTTTCCATCTAACAGTCATTCTTGAATGAACTTATATTCTGATTTTCCAGAGCTGATTTCCACTGCCTGCTTCCCTTATAATGCCTCCTTTGCATTTGGGGTGGGGTTGTGTCAGGTCCCAGCAGAGGAGATGTTTCCACTTGTACTGGTTGCTGCTGTCTGGATGCAACATGCTCAAAACTATGATACAGTTATTGCTTGAAAAGGGAGGAGTTTTTGCAGGGAATTGGCCTGAAACTGCTTCTGATCAATATTTTAGAGTTTTTTGACAATAAAATGAAAAACAACCAGAGAGATACCAAACTGGAAGAAGGCTGCAAGTCCTTTGGAGATTAAGGTTGCTACTCAAAACATTGAAGTTGGTATGCTGGAGAAATAAACTAAATTTAGGTGAGTAATATTCAGTAGATGCAAAGGCTCAGTGTGACTAAGGAATGGAGGAACTAGTGCAATGCTTAGAGGGGAGGGCAGATCTCAAACTGAGTGGGAGTCAGTAATGTCACACCCTTGGAGTAAGAAAATGTTTGGGTCTGGTTTTTATCAATGCCAGGGCCACTGCTGAGGCACGAGAGGTCCCAGCAGCTCTCTGGCCTACAGCAGTTGAGTCCTGCCATAGAGCTGGAAACCATGGCCTGTGAAGAAAGGTTAAGTACCTGGTTTATGTGAAAGTAGAGAGGACTACGGGTGCAAAAAAGCTTGGTTTCTCAGTGTACAAATAAAGGATATCAAGAAGCAGGTAAACAGCCATTTTCTGAGCCCACATGCTAACAATTAGAAAGAAACAAGTATCCCTAGAATGGAAGAGATGATGTAGTAAAAGCCTTTGCTAACTCATGGAGCATAGAAGCACCAGCAGAGATCACCACACAGTGCTGGGATCTTGGCTGGAGGTGCTGCAGGATATACCTCAGACAGGGGTGGACTGGATGTGTCTGTCTCAACGGGGATGTACCTGGGTCATTGCATTGCTTTTCCCAGCCTGCATCTGTACATTTCTCTCCATCCATTTCATCTGCCTGAAAGCTGGCAGGGCAGTGGGAACTTCAAAGGAATTTGTACTTTGAGGTTTTTCCTTTTCCCCCATGGAAATCCTCCAGAATCAATGAAAACATATAGCATATGCTATATATTCCCCCAAGAGAAAGCAATGCAGCAAGCTATTGGATACAAAATGCTTTGAAATGTTCTGATTGGAAGGTAATTGATTATCAAACAACAGTTATCTCTGTGCAACAGAGATTATAGGTCCTCTTTGGTGTTGGAAAAACTAAGGATTAAACCTGCACCTCCTAGAGGAGAGGCACTTTGGGACAGGTGTCCCTTGCAGAGAGGTAGTACAGTAAACACATGATGCTTTCACCAACCACCAGTTCCTGGTGTTTCAGCCCAGGCCACTGGCAGCTCAGAGCTCTCCCCCTCTCCCTGCAACCCTGGAATGTGCATGGCTCGTTAGCAGCAGCCTGGCAAGCTGGGGAGCCTGCTATGGCAGCAGCTGCTTTTCCAGGGCTGTCCCAAACACAGTGCAGCCCAGAGGCTGTTGGCCAAGGTGAGGTGCTCCCTGCAACTGGCTGAGATGGAACCTGTGGGAGAGGGGGTAGGTCCTCACCAAAAGCAATCAGATGGAGCAAACTTTGCTTCCTTGCAAAGTGTTTCCACCTTGCAGTCCTGCCTGCCCAGCTAGTCACCCTGCTCCCTGATGTATATGCAGCCAAGTGCCAGGGAGCAGATGGAGGAAGTACCATCTGGCTTCTACCGAGCTCATTCCCAGGCTGGAGCTGGGGGAGCTGCTGGAACAAAAGGATGGCATTGCTCAGGAGTGCCTGGACTAGAGAATTTGTGAGTACTGTAGAGTCTTAAGCTTGTTTCTTTCATGCTCATTGGCTTCCCAGCAGCAGGTTTCCCAAGCTGCAGCTCTCATGGTGTACCCTGAGAGCTGAGCAGTGGGCTCCAGCCACTCTCCCTGTCTGGGGGACTTCTGCTGGACTCATGGAAACCACAATGCATTTTTTCTCTCCTCAGCCCACACTGCTGCCCTTGTGGTAGTACCATATGGGCCACACTCAGGGGTCGGATACCCCGGATTTCTTTCACATGGCTGACACAGCCGGATCCTGTGGTGCTGGATGAGATTTTCCTCATTCAGGTTCTGCTTTGTTCCATGCTAACTCCACACAGCTGAGCTGTGTAGGGCTAGTCACCAGGGAAAAGAGGCTGGCAGAGATGAATAGAGGATGTGAACAGTTCCCTTGGTGCCCTTTTCCCTCACTCTTGTTTCCCTCTCAGCAGGAGGAAGCAGTCTCTGCGTGGTCCTCTGCCGATTGCATCAGGAAAGTCATTAAAAAGAATTAAAAAGGAAACAGAAAGAGACGGAAGAGGGGGAAAGAAAACCCTACACAGCCCCAAACAGTTATAAACTTGAGCAAAAGAATAACAGGATCTTTCTGCTCAATGCCCTGGGCCACCCTCACCTTGACTGCAAAGGACAGCAGTGCTCCAGCAGCTTACTGGGACAATGGAAGAAAGCCTTGGCTGTATTTCTGCTGGGATGGTGGTGATATCAGTTGTGGGCCTGGTTGTGAAAGCTGTCAGCTGATTGCTCAGATTGGGAGAAAAAAAAATATATACACAGAATTAAATTAATTACACATGGTTGACCCATCCATCTGCTGAAATTGGCAATGGCTTGGTATCCTGGCTTTTGGAGAGGGAATAATATGTAAGATACCATCCTGGGGGGCAGTGTCTGTCCTCCATTTTGCTGTGGGAAAGTATCAGCCTCTGTTAGCAACTGTTCTGGGGAGCAAAATAATGGGATGGAGCACCTGGTTCCTCCTGTCCTGTCTCCCAGGAAGATTTGCCTTCCAAGGTTATGGGGTTGTGACTGGTCTGGGAAGATCTGGTTTATAATCCAAATTCAGTACCATAAAGGTTTTCCCCAAATAGTTGCCTAAATTTTGAGTTTGTATTGAGATATAGATGTCTAGGCTCTTTCAGAGGCCAGCCACTTATTTGTTCTGAATCATGGCTGGACATGGTCAAACACCTTCAAAAGGCTTGATATTTGAGTTCTGGATGAGAGCTTGCAACCTGAAGCCTGTAAAACTCTGTGGAGGGTTGTCCCGAGATCCTCACCATGTTCACTTCCCTCAGCTTCTGCTTCAATGCCAGTCTGTACCTGCCTGAGCATGTCCTTTTAGGACTCTGGGGCAAAGGTAGAAACTTTAAAATAGGAGTGAGGTAAATTTTGCTGCAATGAGAGTGGCCTGTAGGCTGGGGACAGAGATGGTGATGGGAGAGGCTGGCAGAGATCAGTTGAAGAATCTCATTCTGAAGCCCTACAGGCCACACACTTGCCTGGGTCTGACACAGTCACTGGTTCAGGTTCCTTCTCAAACCATCACACAAACAGCAGCATTTCCCCTGGGTTTATTTCTGCATGCTTCAGATGAGTTGGATTTTCTCACCCAAAGACTGGCCTCAGAAAAGCTCCTGGACCGTTTTCCTATTCGTTCTCCTGGTTAGACTCTCACTGAGATAATTTGTAGCTTCAGATGTTCCTGTGCATTGGTTTCCAAGGCTTAAGCTACAACTGTTGCAGAAATCCTGAAATCTAGCCCAGTGGATCCCCGTGAACATTGTGGATTTGTTCCTTTATGTCTCAGCTGGCATACCACAAGCTGAGGCAGAACTCAAAGGGGCTAACACTGGGGAGGTTCAGATCATATACTTCAGTATATAGGTTTAGCTGCTGCACAAAGTAGGCTTTTCTTTGGTGGTGCCCTTAATAACTTGCATTACTTTATTTGCATGTATATTTTGGAATCTACTGTGTATTAATATGGGTCCCTGCGTTTATATGATTAGCTGTATTCTTCTGGGTGTAACTGTGTCTGTGTTGTTAAAACTTGCAGGTTTATCTTCATACAGATTACCAGTATTAGGGTAAAATGGTATCACTTTGGTGTACTTACAGTTGATTTCTTGTTCACTGGCTGATCCTGTGGAAATATCTTGTTCCCAGGTAAGGTCAGGTAAGTGTGTAGTTTCCGGGTGTGTTGAGGTGTGCATTGTTGTGTGCTGGATGCATCACTCCCTGGGGGTGTCTCCGTGGGGTGTTTTGAGGCATTCACTGTGCGCATCACCATGGGGACAAGGGGGATGGTGGAAAGGAATACAGTTTGTATTTCTTAGTGTTGTGTGATTGTGCTTTCACAGTGCCTCAGAGTGAAGGTGCATGATGAAGTGCATACCTCTGCCGTGTGTGTTTCTGCATGACAAAAAATATGCACATACAGGCACACACCCTCCAGGCTGCAGGGCGTGTAGGAGTGTGTGTGTGTGTGTGTGTGTGAATGCTATTTAAATAAAAAAGAAAGGAAGTGAATCAGGGTCGTTTCCATTTTAATTGTAAAACAGATAAGCACTAAACACTTTGAAAAAGTAAATGACTTGAGAATAATTACTATCTATTACTCTGCGTCCCAGGGGGGCAGTTGGAGGAGCCCAGATGGCTACAAAAATGGGATTTAGCAGAAAATTGAAGACATTATTCACCGTAACACATTATCAATTACCTTCATATCAATTACAATAACCTTACATTAGAAGAAGGGCCAGGAGACTATCTTCAGCCCCCAGCCTGAATAGTAATTGCACTACCCCTATAGATGGGGGGTGTGTGTGTGTGGGTGTGGGTGTGTGGGGGTGTGTGTGTGTGTTACAGGGTGGGGGGCACCACAGGGTTGTGCAGGGGTTTTGGCAGGGGTTTTCCCTCCAACTGCTGGGAAAAGAAGGGAAAGGGATAATAGCCACTCAAAATAGTTTTTCCTCCTCTCTCTACAGTCAACTCATGGAAGGTTTTCCTCTGTCCTGTTTGTGTGGTCTAATAGCTCGAAGGGCAGCTGATGTGGCTCCTTCCAAGAAATTCTGCTTGGCTTGCCATTTGGGAAGTTCAGAGTCTCTGTGCAGAGACTATTGTTTCGCACCAGTGTCCTCTACTTTCCTCTTCCCCCTCTCAGCCATTTCAGCCAAGCTGCTCACTTTGTTAATAGGGACTCGTATGCAATCTGATGTTCTTTTCTGTAGGATCTGCCTTTCTTGGTTTAGCAATCTGTGCAGGAGGTGGGAACTGCTCCCTCTGCCAGACCCAGATGGGGCAGCAGCTCGTGTTTCCTGTAAACACTCACAGAGAGATCACACAAGACCTTTTGATGGGATATGGAGATGAACCAACCAAAAACAATTTTAAAAATTCTCTCCTTTTCTTTTTCTCCAGAGATGCTGGGAGGTGTCTCAGGGAGGAGCAGTACAGCCTGGCTGTTCAGCAGGCTGGTAGCATGAAGGTAGCTCTAAGGACATCTTGTTGCCTGTGATTGTCTCTTGCTGCCAACTGGGATAGCTCTTGGAGCTGGTGGTAAGTCAGTGCTTCTGACTGTAGCTGGCTAATGCTTCTGGCTTGCCATAATGCCATTCTGGAATTCCACCTCCTGGATCTGGGCTTGATCCAACTCACCCAAGTATTTACACATACAATACCCACATGTAGCTGTCTGGTCCCATTCTCTGCTGCAATCCAAACAGTTTTCACTGCCACAGTGTCCTGGCCTATGCACAAATTGTGGGTAAGATAAGGATTTAGACACATCAGGGCATTTATGAGTTAAACTGTTAGTGACACTCCCTCCAGCCTCCCCCCTTTCCTAAATATGCAGTGGAGTGTCCAGTGGGTTAGTGCAGAGAGGACTAATTGCTATTAAAAGGCTTTAATCTGGGAGATTAGTGTTGGCTCCAGGCAGTGTTTGCACACGAAGGAGATGTTTCCGATGAGATGAACTAGAATTTGTCCCTGCTGTTTTGTTGATAGAAAATCATCTTCCCCTTGGTTTTTTCTCTTTATCTCTGTCTTTCTTGCTTTCTTGCTCTCTCTGATCATTTACTTTTTCCTCTTCCTTGAAGTTAAGCTGAGAGCTTTATTGTATTTTGGAGTGGCCGTCCTGTTTGACCTTTTGGGTTGGTTGTCTTTGCACATATGTACAGACATGCATGTGTGTACACAGAGATGTGACTGGACTTTCCTGATTCTGAATCCTGCAGGAAATAGATCCTGCTCAAGAGAAGTAATGATAAATATATTTTCCCCCTGTTTGCTGTTGAGCCTCTTGTGGGTCAAAGAGGGGCCTGCAGAGTCCTTCCTATAACATGAGTCAGGCCAGTCGCCTTCTCCTGGGCAAAGGCTTGATCCAGAGACCATCAGGAAAAAGTGTTGCAAAACTGAAAATCTTAAAGCTCCCTGCAGAAGTAATTAGTGGGAGGTAATTAAATGATTACATATGGAAAGGTGTGGAGTATTACTGGACCTCTGGCATGACCCAGGAAATGTCACTATTGACTTTGATGAACATTGGATCAAGCCCAGTGGAAATTAATCTGATAACATGCCAGATGTGTCCAGAGAGCCTTTCCATGGAGATACAATTGACCTGGGAACACAGAAATCTTTGTGCTATACTTGCTGAAGGATCCAAAAGCAGAGGTGCTTGTTCTGAAATTTACTATTGTCAGAAATCCATAAGCATCTCTTAGGTCTGACTATACAGACTCACAATCCCTGCTGCTTCTAGGGTACAGTTGGAATTTTCACAGCATCCTCAGGAAGTTAAGTGCCAATTCCCTTTGAAAAGAACAATGGAATAAATACTGCTTATGTGTAACTCTAGTGGAAGGAACTTTGTATACTGAAGAGAAGGATATGTGAAAATGTTATCAGAAAAGAAAGACTCGAATAGAACCACAATGTTACATGGTCCTTCTGGCCTAGAGAGTGACCAGACAGGCTAGGAAAGAGGAATGGTAAGCAAGAATGAGTCCTCAAATCAATGAGGCCAAGAATTAAGGGGATAGTTGCACCAGGGGAAGACAATTGGTTCAGGATCTGGGTCTTCCATTCAAAGAGGTCAAGGCTTTCCAAGGAGGTAGTGCTTTGCAAGGTGTTACACATCATTCTTCTGTGCACTATCTGAACACCATGGGCTTTGCTCTTTTGCAGGATGCTGCCAGAATCTTCCACGAGACTGCACTGTCATTATTTCACTACAAGGAGGTATTTTGAGGAGGTGTAAATGAGTGACTGGGAGAAGAGGGAAGAAAATTAAGTCAACTTTGTGTCCTTGTGTCCTTTGTGTCCTGTCTCCAAAGGCAGTTGTGAAGCCTGTTGCTTGGTGAAGTGGTGTGGTGGTGTGTTGTTCTTCAGGTTTTTTAAAGCATTTGAATCGAATAACAAGTGTCACAGCATGGGTCCTCTTAGGACAGCTTTGGAGTGGGCTGAAACATTGTATAAATGTAGTTATTTATCTCTCCTCCCTGCTCCTGCCCAAAAATCCAAACTGTTACTATTAGCCAGCAGGAAGGCAGACCTACTGCTCACATAAATTGCTTTAGTTCTGTTGTTTGCCCTTGTTCCCTCAAGTTTGCAGACAATGTTGGTGTAACCAGCATAAGGATCTGGCCTCTAGCATGTGTTTGTCCCATCTGCTGTCCAGCATGCTAATTTTCAGGGAAGACACAAACTTGCACGGACTGTGATTTTAAGGAGGGGCTCTTTTTCTTTTCATGAGCCAACTGCAAAGCCTCAGGGGCCAGATTCTGAAAGGCAGTCAATGCCAAGATCTGGAGGGACTGAGAACTCAGGTCCTGGCAGTTTCTAGCTTGTGGTCCAGTATTGACAAGACCACAGGGAAAGTAAAAGCAGTGATGATACATTTTTTTTTCAGTAGCAACATTACTGGGGGGAAAGGTCAGACTTGCAAAAAAGGTCTCAGTTGAAATTGGGCTTGAAAACTCCTCAATGGGGCTAGAAATAGTGGAACAGGGAGTATGTTTCCACTGCAGTTGACAACCAAAGTAAAAATAATGTTTCCTTAAAAAAAAATCCAAACCCACAAAAACCCTCAAGTAGCAGGTAGATAAGGAATTTGTTTCTTTGGCTGATCCTCCTTAGTTCTTCTATTTCAATAGGAGCAGAAGTGTGTCAGGTGATTACTCAAGTGATTCTTCCAAGTATTCGATGCTGCAAATGTTTACTAATAATAATACACAGGCCTCTTAACATGCCCAGTGATCTTGCTAGTCTTGTGTTTTGGGTGCAAAATTGGAAATGCATGAGATTTTCTAAATTGTCAGACATGATTTTATAGAAAGAAAGAAAGAAAGAAAGAAAGAAAGAAAGAAAGAAAGAAAGAAAGAAAGAAAGAAAGAAAGAAAGAAAGAAAGAAAGAAAGAAAGAAAGAAAGAAAGAAAGAAAGAAAGAAAGAAAGAAAGAAAGAAAGAAAGAAAGAAAGAAAGAAAGAAAGAAGGGTAAAATGGCCAAGCCAAAAATATAAAATATTTTGAAAGTGTCCCAAACCTAAGAATTTAGAGTCCACCTTGAATATTGTTATTTTTTTTGTATAATGTATGTTAGGATACATTTCTTGACTCTTATTGGTCATATGCAAGTGGCTTACTGTGCATTTGGGTAGTAGTGTTAGTAACTCTTGTTTTTATTACATGTTTCTTGAAATTTCTGAAGCTCTTAGAATCAGGCAAGCATATGACAATATCAGTCGTGTCCATTCAGTTTGTTACGTTTTAAATGTTTCTCTGTCCAAGGTGAGCCTTAAATCAGAATAAACAGCCTAAGAATTTATTAGCAGCTTAAAAGACAGAAGGTACTCAGAATCTATGATATCATTGATTATTTTAATGAATTTCAGTGAAACTTCTGGTTTTAGCAGATATGGCACACCATTTTTAAATGGCTTATGTTGGAAATATCACAGGTAGGCTTCCGGTCACTTATAAATGCTCATGAAAATGAATCTTTTATTGTATTCATCTCACTGTGTGATTGGAATCCTGGGGGGTCTGCATCCAGGGCAGCCAGAAGGAGTTGGCCACTTGGTGTTTGGAGAAGTATTTAGAGCTCTCCATGTGTTGAACCTCTTCAACCTTACTTGTAAAACTTCCACTTGACTTCAGAGAATTTTACGTCCCATACCACATCCAGGAGTGCAGGTCTGGTCACGTATATGTCTTGCACAGAAGTGCCCCTTAGGACCAAGGGAAGTGCATTTTTGGGGCAGGGACTGCACTGATGTGTGGAGTAACCATGAGAGATGGTGACCAGTGCAGGATGAGACTGGGGACGAGACTTAGAAGGGGCATGGGAGAGATATATAAAGGACCATTGCATTGGATTAAAAAAAAGACTCTGACACAGGCATTGGAATTGGAGAGCTCCATGGACACGAGGCAGTAGGGAGCTCACTCAGCAACCAACTAATCCCTTTTCTCCGAGCTGCAACCAACCAGGGGTGTAGCTGCCTCTTCTAGCCTACCAGTGGCCTTAACAATTTTGAGGAAACCTAAATTAAACCTGGCCCCTAATGGTGTTCTGCCTTCCCAAATCCAATTAGCCAATCATGACTTTTCACTTAGCTGCAGTGACTTTAATTGGATCAGAATAACAAAGGAAGGATAGAAAATTACAGGAATTTACTTAGCATGCAGGGTGGAGCCTTGCAGCAAGGATCATCATGATCTCTAGCACTGTAGAGGCTATAGAATTCATCAAAGGTGTAAAAACACCATGAACAGTCCACAATTATACGTATGAGGTTTTTTCATCTTTTTATGAACTGCAAGCATACAAATGGAAAGCTGTAATAGGTGTGGTTGTCCAGCCTGGTGTTCTCCTGTGTGTGTACTATAGCCAACAAAATTCGGCTGCATGTAATACCTCCTTTGCACTTGGTGGTGTGAAAGGGCTTTTGGACAAGTGAAAGGCCTGTGAATGAAAGGCCTCCAAGTCTCTAAAGCTGAGCACAAGCTTAAAGCTATGCAGAACTGAGGCCTTTGAACAGTGGATTTTTTTTTTTTTTTTTTTTTGACTGCCATTCAAAGGTGCAGGGGCTGTAGTGAAACAGAGCAGCTCCAAAATGTGCATTCTTGTCATACTACTGGGCCTGGGGTAGCACCACCAGATGAACTTTAAAAGCCAGATTCCAGGGTTTCAGGACAAGGACAATGCATTAGCACCAGCACAAGACTTGGCACTGACAGAGATGATCTAGCAATGCTACTAATTAAAGCTAAACTTCTTCAGAACAGATGTGTCATTGGCTTGCTCATGAGGATGTGGGAAACAGGAGACATGGCTGCCACATCCAACATTTTTTGGGCATAATTTGGAATGAGATTTTGGAGACCAAAACATACATTAAAAGATGCCAGCTTAGTGATTTGTTTTTTGCTGACCAGTATATGATGAATATAGCACCAAGCAAAACTTAGCAAAACCATGAGGAGAACAGCAACTATTTTCCTGCTTTCTGTGCAACTTAAGGGACCTCTCTTCTACCAGAGCAAATTACATCATGTGAGCCACACTCCATGCATGCTGATGCTACTTCATATCCAAGGGATGCCTTGCAGCCTCAGTGAATGTTGATCTGGATTTAACCGACATAACAGGGATCAGATTTTTGCCCACTGGGAGCTGTCAATGAATGCAAAGTGTGACGTAGTGCTTATCTAGCATGCACACGAGGGACCCTGCTGCAAATCAGGAATGACTTCACTAAATCCAGTGGAGCTGAACAACCACAAATGAGCAGAATGAGGCCCACGCATTATCCCAGGCTAGCATGCTATCTTTAGCAGGCCCTAATGAATTCAGCTGCAGCATGGAGTCATTAATCCCAGTGGAAGGAGCAGCTCACCATTACATGACCTAGGATTTCAAGAGTTTGCTATTAATGCACTGGGTTGCAGAACCCTCCATGGCTCCAGGACTGGGGGAAACATGAATTACCCTGGACTCAGCCAAAATCTTGCTAAGGCTATTTCAGCACCTTCCAGCACAAGTAAGAAGGGAGGAAAGGCTGGGGTAATAGATGGCACACGGGGCCCAGAAATTGTTTATGATGCAAATATGTTTAAAAGTACTGCCTTGCCTCCTCTGGGAAAAGGAGCTTAAAATTGAAGTCTAATGATAACAAATGATTGTTAATGAGTTGTCTAAACATAATAGATGGAAAGAATTAAAAGCCTAGAATAAACAGGGTTTCATTAAAGAACAATAAAGAAACAACACGAATTTCATATCTTAGAATAAATGGGCCCTCGTGGTCTTGCTGGGAGTGGAGGGCACTGAGGTGGGTGCATGGGCTGGGAGGCTGAATCCTTTCCTGCCTGGATTCACTCCTTGGACCCAGACCTCTTGTGCCTGGGCAGCTCTCACCGCCAGGAGCAGCTTTGAGGTGGCTGCCAAGGGCTTCACTTCACAGCCTGTGCATGTGCCTGACATGCAGCATATGAGGACTCCCACCAGCAGTCCTTAGGTGCTTGAAAGCAGGCACTTGCTCGAGTGTCCTGCTTAAGCACCTCTCAGCACCTGTCAGCACTCTGAGATGGAGAAGAAGACAGGTTTTGCTCCAAGGTGTTTACAGCCAGGGGTTGGCTAACCCTGGCACTGGAAGCCTCCATGACCTCAATTTAGGCAGTCGATGTAGCCCTTCCCTAAGGCACCAAATATTGGTTCCAGGGTCCACAGAACTCCCTGGGGAATTTGAGCTGTTCCTAAGTGAGTCTGCAAAAGTTACTTAGAGAGGCAAGCTCAAACCAGCTGTATAACAATCTGCAGATTGTCTTTTAGGCCCTTCAGAGACAGATATATTTTTTAGGAGCACACAGATAAAATTAAAGTTGAAAATCAGTTCTCTAGAAAAATGTGCTACTTAGAATGTGAAATTCTGCAGAGATTTCACAAATGGTTCATCAGAGTGTTAGATGCCAAGAGCACACACCATATTTCATCTCAGTGTGTGGCAGATGGCATATTGTGGATAGATGTTAGACCAAGATTTTATTAAGGACATATGAAGAGATGATCAATAATACCTTGGTGGGTTTGTTTCCAAGACTGTCTGCATTTGGCACGGTGACATTATTATTGTTATTTGTGTGTGGTGGAAAACTTTTAAATTTCAAAGTTGTTTTCAGACTTTAGAACAGATTTCTACTTCAGGTTTCATTTTAAATCATCCCCTGGACAGGAAGAGTATTCTATAAGCCCATTTTAGACTCTGGGAGTCTGACTTAGCTTTTACAGTTTTTCATTAAAAGGAAATGGGGGGTATTAGACAAAAACTGAAATGATGTGGCAAAAAACACGTTAAGATTTCCTCAGGAAACATTTAATTTGCTATTAATTTTTTTTAAAAGGCCCTTTCTTCTCTAGGAATTAGGAAGAAAAATTTAGAATTTTCTCTAGGAATTAGAAAGAAAAATTAGAGAGATAAAACTCTTTTCCCCAGCCCCACATTTTCCATTTGTTGAGCTGGAGATCTTGTTTGTATTTCAGGAAGGATTGAATGTTCAGCAGAGTGTATGTGAGAGCAGGAGTTTTTGCTGTGGTGATGTGTCTGTGTTTCGGAGTGTGTCCATGTCCAAGTGTAATGTACTTGTCTTTACTGATATGCTTTATGATGGGGGATTGCAGATCTGACAGGCTCTCTCTGTGTTTGTAAAGCTGCATAGAGCTCAGCACTAGAAGACACCAGTCTTGACAAAAACCCCAGAACGACCCTAACATTCAGCTGGGGCTGGCTCCTGCATTTATTCGTGGTAATTTGTACCTCACCTGGTGGCTGGTTTACCTGGGAACACTTGTGAACTGTGCCACACAAGTGCATGATAAACTAGGCTTGAAAAAATCCAGGCAAGAATTAGCGGTGTGTAGAGTCAGAGCTCAGCTCTGTTTCCCAGTTGTAAAATGGCTCTCTCATGACAAGGTGTCCTTCTTTTTCTTGAATAAAAATATGAATTTTGGTTTTGAAATAAGCTATTTGGAAGTTTCTATTAAAACTGGAAAATTATCAAGATTTCAATATGGGTTTAGGAATATGTTTTTAGAATTACCTAGAGAAAGATTCTACCTCCTCTCTTCAAATCAAGGAAAATTAAGATTACAAATAAAATGAGATTTTGCATAGGAACAAGAATGTTGTTAACATTTTTATTAATAAGAATTAGCATTAGTATTATTGTTGTTACCTGCTTGTTAGTAGTATTAATAAATATATCTCCTTGTGTACTTAGGCTTCATGAAGCATAGTCTGCCTTTCTGAGAACATTTGGCCCTACAGCTGGGCATGTGAGAATTTGAGGTCCTGCTGTACCTGTGATATTGTCAGTGTTAAACACGACTGTGCAAAGGCATTGAAAGAGGTGGGTGAATCTC
Source organism: Trochalopteron elliotii (assembly GCA_024734555.1). Classification (NCBI taxonomy): domain Eukaryota; kingdom Metazoa; phylum Chordata; class Aves; order Passeriformes; family Leiothrichidae; genus Trochalopteron; species Trochalopteron elliotii. Next base: position 4,773,734 of record JANPWX010000328.1, on the reverse strand, counting down.
TGACCATATTTACATTGAACTCTGTATGTGACTGTGTGGGGACACATCCATGTGGAGACATTGCTAGTCCTTCAGAGAGGAGATCTGTAACCTCGAAGTCCTGCTCCTTGGCAGCTGCTGAAGTTTCTAGCACAGTGAGGAAAGAAGGGAACCTTCCAAATTCTTCTTGTGCAGTTGAATGACATAACGGTGCAGACTGGAGGTACCTTGGAACCAAGGTATTCTCAGGAAAAACTTAAGCCAAATGGATCCAATTCCCCAAACACCTCAATTTTGGTAAAACTTGGTTTGATTAAATGAAATTATATGAAAACATTCTGACTGGGTCTAGTGAGGAGTAACACAATTGGCAGTTTGAGATTTGATCTGGAGATTCCAATGCCTGGCATCACAGACAAAATCCACCCCAAGATTTCATACACAGGAGTGTATTAATCCCCCTGGACATCTGTATTTATTGAGCTTGCATCCACAGGAATGTGCTTTGCTGGCTGAGCACCTTGTGTCACACCTCAGGGGTCTGCACCAGGTGGACTTGATGCTGTTGTGTGGTGCTTAAAGCAGTGTTGATGCAAGCAGTGTTGGTTTAATGGCTGGTGTGCAGGTCTGGGAGAATCACAGAACTACAGAATGGTTGAAGTAGGAAGGGACCTCTGGAGGTCATCTTGTCCAGGCCCCCTTGATCAGGCAGGGCCACCCAGACCCAGTTGCCCAGGACCATGTCCAGGCATCCCTGCTGGTGTCCCTGGCTGTGGTTGCTACTGCAAGGAAAGTTACAAGGCTCAGTTAGGCAGCACGGGCCCTGTCAGTAAATCATTGTGCAGTTCAGGCTGTTTTTTCCCCATTGGAGTCCATAGAGAATCAGACAGACTGTGCTGAGCTGGTCCCATCTGCACCCAACCTGGACAGCAGCTTTATCTTGCCTTGTAAAACTGCAGAGCTCTGTGACAAAAGAGTTAATCTCTGCCTTTGTTTCTCTTCCTCTCTCTCTTCTCTCTTGCAGCCGACTGAAAGGCAAGATGAGAGCAGATCCATCAGTGTCAGCTGCTTTCAGCACATCAGCACTTTTGGGGGGTTTATTGGGGACTAGTCCATCAGCAGTGCTTCCAAACTGCAACCAGGCTGCAGACATGCCCCTCCTCCTGCACGGCAGCCAGGCTGCCTGGGGATGCAACGCCAGGACCCCAGTGCCACTGGCCAGGGGCTGGGTGATAAATGACGGCGTGAGGCATCTCCATGGCTGGCGAAGTCCAGAGGGTCGGCCAGAGCCAGGCTTCTGGGGAGGCAGCAATGGAACCATATCAATTTCTGGGCGTGCGTCCATGTGTGTCTGTGTGTCTGTACTGCCTGAAATAATACACTTGACACAAACACACATGCTTCACTTCCAACACATAGAGTAACACGGGAGAGGGCTGAAAGGGAGAAAGCAATCTGATTGACAGGTTAATGAAGCAGTTCATAATAGCAATGGATATTATAACCTTAGAAACAGCTTGTAAATACCCAGTTGCTTTACATGTATAAACATACTCCCATGCTCAGGTCTGTGTATATACATTTGCCTATTTATGAAATATATATGCATATGTAAAAGATGCAGGAATGTGAAATCAATGCTCTGAAGCGAAACCAAAGAATAAATAGAAGCTGGATAAAATTAAGCTTCATTAGTCTAGCAGCCATATATATCCCCTGCCTTTTATTTCACTCCTAGGGCTGGAAGTCTTCCAAAGCAGTGGAGGGACTTAGAAGCATGCATCTGACTAACTTGCAATCCTAAATCCTCTTGGTATGCTTGAAAACTCCACCTCTGTGGGGTTTGTTTAATTGGTGGGGATTTTTTTCTCCTTCTTTTTTTGTTTTGTTTTGTGGGGTTTGGGGGGATGTGTGGATATGTGTGTTTGCTTGCTTGCTTGGATTATTTTGTGTTTGTTTTGTTGTTTTGTTTTTAATCCCAGTGTCTTGGGAAGGGCAAGACCATCCACACAAGGTTGGGAATTTGTGTTAGCATGAGGATAGTGGAGTTTGAACCCATATCTAATCCAGGGTTTTGACTAATTCCTCATCACTTTGGTATGTCACCCTTTGAAAAACTAGATGCATCTTTTCCTAAGCAGATATTTGGATGTCATTGTTTGCTTCTGTATTGTATATATCCGTGGGAATTTCCCAGTGTATTCTCGACTGGGGCAATGACTTATACAACAATCCTTTCTCTCTTTTGTGGGACCTATTAGCAAATATAAATAGCAACATACTGAGCTCTTGTGGATGGGCAACAACCCTGGGAGCTAAAAAAGCAAGTTCAGCATGACTAAGGATTTTTAGCTTTTCATTTCATGACTCTGCTTTTACTTGTAAGCCTCAATTTTACAGTAAGATAACTCCCCTAGGTTCTTCTCCTAGCTCCTCTTAGAGAAAAATTGGAGAAGATAAGAAGATTTCACATACCTACTAAGAAGTGTTAGACTTGCCACTTCCCAGCACTATTTCTAAGCATCATGACTGTGGATGAAAAAATTCAAAGAACCAAGTGTACTGGGAAGGTTCAGAGCCACAAGGCTGATAGAACCCAAACCTACACAATGGAAAGTTTATTTTATCATGTTGAAGTTTAGCTCAGACTTCAACTCTTGTGAAAATCCTCAGCAAATTCCCGTCTAAGACTATACAGCTAAGTTCCTGGCCTCAAGTCTTCTGGGAAGAGTTGTGTCAGATATTTTCTTCCCTGACAAGAATTCCAAGAGAAAGGCACTTAAGAAGTGGGATATGTGCAGAGACTGCTGACGTGGGGTGCCACCATGCAAAGAGCATAGATACACATGCAATGTGCAAAAAAACATGTTTGCAAGTCTCTAGCCACACATGCTAGTGCTTTTGCTACCACAGCAAGGGGTCCTTTTATTTATATGGCAACTTGCACTGTCTTGATCTCTCTCTTGACCACAGTTCTTGAATGAGCTTGTGGTCTGACCTTACAGGGAAAACAGTCAAGCCAAGTATTTCTGTGTTAACCTTACAGCTGTGGAACAGATGTAACTTGTCCCTAAACATGTGAAAAGCTGAAGACAGAGCTGGGAATGGGACTCACATGTCCAGCATGGTAAGCTCATTATTTCTATATGTCTAGACTGGTCAATTATGCTAAAGCAACACTGGCTAAACATTTGCACAGAAGCAAATAGCTGTATATCTTAGTTTCTGTGAGTATCATAGCTCTGTAACTGGGAATCCTCTGGGTTTGGGTGCAGTTTGAACCCCTCTCTACGAATACTGTTCTGCTTAGCATCCCCTGTTCTTTATGCTCCCTTTTCCTCTATTCCCTACAGTTAGTGTCTGCAGTTGCTCTCCACAAGCATTTTTAACCCTTACCTGTAAAATAGAAGAGAACAAGTTGACTTAAGGATGAGTGGAGATTAGGGGCGAGAGAAGTTTGATCTGTAGCCTGAAGAATTAGTGTCCTTGCATCAGGGATTTGCCCTTAATTCACCACTGGGGAGGACTGTCAGGTTTGAGCAGACTGATGCTGCTCCTGCAATTCTCTCCCCTGCCCCAGAGACCAGACAAGGGCTGGGTGTTGGTAGGCAGTTGGTGCCAACTTCCTGTGGGAGCAGTAGGGTAAGGAATGGTAGCTGGCAAGGTCTCCCTGTCTTTGGTAGTGAGGAGGAGCAGGCTGTGCACAACAGTTCAGCTGTCTTCTACCAGCCAGGCCAGCCAGTCAGATCCGTAAGGCCTTCCCAACCAGCACAGCATGCTCAGCTTTGCTGCCTCAGCACTGCTGAGAGCAGAGGCTGAGGATGGGTGAATCCAAATATCCGGATTGCATGGATATTGGCTGGAAGCATTCCACCATATCCGTGTGGCTGCCTTTGCGTGATATTCATGCTCATCAGAAAATTAATTATTCCATTCAGCAGGCTCTGTGAGCTGGGAGGATTACCTCTCAATACCTGGAGTTCCTCCTGGGGGTGGGAGAGGTGTGCGAGTGAGAGAGAGAGAGAGAGGGAGTGTGCTTGTCTATCTGCATGCCTGTGTATCAACAGGGTATGTTGTGGACACAGATGTGTACAGGCAGCAAGAGATTGTACCTGACTGCAGATACAGGGAAGGAATTGCACAAATAATGCAGAAATAAGGAAGATGCCTTGCTCTGTGTGTCTGTGAAAGAGAGTGCCCTTGAGGATGCTGAGTGGCTTTGCATACCAGAAAGAGAAGTATTTTCTTCCAGGTGGGTGAGCTGCATAAAGGGGCAGGACCTGGGTAGGTGGCAATGTCTTGTCTTTGCTTTATTTGTGTGAGGGACATATGCATGGCCAGACTCTGTCAGGCTTTTAGATCTGCCTTCAGAAGGGTTGACATGTGTTTAATACAAGCCTAAACCTGCCCATGGTTTCCTGTGTACTTGTGCTTACAACAGGAAAATCTCACGTGTACACAATGATTGTTGAAAAACTGCACCTGTGATTTTGATTATGGCCCTCTAAACACAGCTCCAGTTCTTGTCTTCCTTGTAGTACAGCTGATCAACCCCATGTACTTCAGGGGGTAACTTATATCAGCAAGTAAGCAGAATCAGGTCTCATGATATTTAAAAAGAAAAGATTTGTACCTCAGTTTGAAAGCTTTCCTGCAATCCTCCAAGGAACAGGATGTTTTTTTCCCATATGGGGTAGTATGGTCTGTATATGTGCATGAGCTGGGGTTTTCCAGCTGCAGCAGCAAGGAGTGATCTTCCCTGGAAAGCAAAATTGCTTCATTAAGGCTTGGCTTTGAGAGCGCCCTGATTGGCTCTGCGAGGCAGCACAGTGCGGAGTTTCAAGCTCGGGGTATACTTGGAAATTTGTGTTATTAATTGAAAGCTTATTAATGGCAAACACAGGATGACATTTTACATGGTTTAGTTATGTTCTGTGAGTCATTGGTACAATGCAGTCTCAGCCACAAGGCAAGGAATCTCCTGCCGTAACTGATAACAGGGGAGCAATAACAGCTCAGTTCCCACTAACTGGTCCTGAGGCGACAGCCACAAGCCTTACAAATGTCTGATCATCTCTCTCAGGAGGGAAGGTCACCCCCTCCTCTGGGGTGGTCACTCATCCTGGGGTTAAGGGAAATCTCAGAGGAAAGCACACTTAGTCACAGAGGTAATAAGCACTGGTTTGTTACCAGAGGGTTTCAGAATTTTGGCCTCTCTAAATGTCTGGCATTGCCCTTAAAAATAGAAAGGCCCTGAAGTGAGAGCACTGCTGACTTCACCCTGGAAGTCAGTAGTCCCATCTTTAGAACAGGATTTTTGATGTTGTCCTAGATAATTAAACTTTGTTGTACTGAATTGTGGCTGGATTCCCTGGAATAATTCTTGAGTCCCATTCTGTCACATTTGAGATGTGGGTCAAATCTGGTTTATAGGGTAATAGGGAAAGCATTTGTCTTTGGAAGGGAATTGAATACTGCTTCTAATATCCTGCAAAAAAAGTCAGTTTCCTCTGTCCAGCTTCATAAGATGGTCAGTGGTATATACCACAGAATTATAGAATATCCTGAGTTGGAAGGGACCCACAAGGATTATCAAAGTCTAACTGCTGGCCCTGCACAGGACATCCCCAGAAGTTATACCATGTGCTCAAGTGCATTGTCCAAACACTTTTTGAACTCTGTCAGGCAGATGCTGTCATCACTTCCCTGAGGAGCTGTTTCAGTGCCTGCTAACCCTACAGGTGAAGAAGCTTTTTCTAATATCCAACCTAGATATCCAAACTCCCTGACAACTTCAGGCCATTCTCTTGGGTCCTGTCACTGTCACCACGGAGCAGAGATCAGTGTCAGCCCCTCCTCTTCCCCTCACAAAGAAGTTGTAACTGCAGTGACGTCTCCTCTTGTCCATGCTGAACAAATCAAATGTATGCTTTTCATATGGCTTCACCTCTAGAGCTTTCACCATCTTCATAGCCCTTCTTGTGCTATCTAAAAATCAAAATGAGATTCTTGTTGAAACAAGAAGAGAAAAAAATGTCTTAGATTCTTAATGCATTTTTAAAGAAAGTGACATTGCCCAGCCAGCTTGTGGATATGTCCACCTAGTCCATGAAAGGCACATTATTTTAAAGCAGATTTCTGAACGCTATCATCCAGAGTTATGTTTATCTTTCTTACACTTATACCTATAAGCCAAGCAGGCATTCTGCTAGGACAGGCACTTCTGTAAGCCACAGCCATGGATCTGCAGCCTCTTTTGTCTGGGAAGAAACCAAGTTTGTACACAATCCTCAAATATCATGATCAATCCTCTTTGTCCCCCCTTCCCCACTGCTATGTGTGCATCCCATCCTATCTGACAGAATTGCCTGGGTTCTTTTCCAGGCACACTGGGGGTAATTAAACTCAGTGTTGTCACAAGTGGCTTTGCTTATGTTGCTGAGGTTCCTCAGGGAAGCGCTTGTCATAAGCTCCACTTTGGTCCTCAGAAAAGCAGGTGAGAGTTTTCCAAAGCTTGGCCTTGGGTTGGCAAATCGACCCTCCAGGATGGAAGAAGCAAGGGAGGAGATGGTGGGAAGCCACCACCATCTGGCTCTGTAGAAATGGCAATATATTCCCACCTTCACAAGAGAAGATTCAGTTGTGGGGGCCAACTGGATTGTTCCTTGTTTGCAACGGCTTCTAGAGCTAAGCATCTGTGCAGAGTGGGGAGGGGAACTTTCCTTGAGGATCTGTTAGATGTATAGATCTGTGGGATATGTGTGGTCTATTACTCATATTCAGTGCTGCAGCACCACGCTGCAGCAACGGCTCCATCACTGACTGGAGCTGGGTACAAACAAAGTCCTCTCTGCACTGCTGAGAGCTGTACAGGGGAATATAGACAGCAGAGCTTCTCTGCACTCCCTTGCCCAGCAGCAGAATTATTTCCAGAACTGCATTGTAGGCACTGGGAGGAGATTATAGGCCAAGCACTTAAACTCTTCCACCCTGGTTAGCAAGAGCCCCACAGCTGTGGATTGTATGATGCCAGCAAATAAACCAGATGGACGACAGGGATGGAGACAGGCCAAGCTGGGATGGAAAGCATAGTGTGCCCTCCTGTCTTAATGGACTTCTGAAAGATGAAAGTAGCACAAGCTGAAAAGAGCCTTCAGCTGCAAAGTTCAGGTAATGGGAAACAGGACCTACTCTTTTTTTGTGGGACTTCAGATGTGGCTTGTTGGGATCTCCTCTAACACCACAGGATGAAGGGTGATGTTCTTGGTGCCTACAGGAAGGCGGGATATTTCTAGGCTTCACTGGAGAGAAGAATCCAGATCTACAGCTGCAAAGAGCAGTGGGTTTGGGAAGAAAAATCCAGCAATCATAGTGAGAGATATCATATGCATGCTAGAGTGTATCACTACAGTTGCCTGTTCTGGTTAGCAGGTGCAGAAAGATAAAGCCCACCCAGTCTGCACAGGACAGTGATGGGTCAGTGCTCCTGATCAACATATGCTGCTTTTGCAAGGGCCTAGATCTGGCTATTTCTCCAGAACTTCATGTCTGTGATTTGTTATCTGGGTGATGGCAAGGCCTGTAACTCAGATCAAACTATCTTTGTGCTAAGTGCTTTATGTACAAGTCTGATGAGATTCAGGTCCAAAAGGAGCTTTCTCCCATCAACAGAACATCAATTTATGGATGGGCTATCTCAAAAGGCTGTGATAAAACCACAAGGCTTAATTTCACCAGCTGTTTAGGGTCCCCAGACTCCAGCTCTCTTCAAACTTCAAGGTAAGGTAACCTACTCTTGTCTGTGCATCCCTCTTGACCATTTAGGTACCCCAGGTTTGGTGGCCCCAAATAATGAGCGACCTGACTAACTCATGGATCTCTTCAGTTTGAAGGCTACAGAAAATGCCCCAGGACTTTGTTTATATAGGACTGCTCGGAATCATACATGGAGTCCATTATCAGTGCTGAGAATTTAACTTGGTCCTAGTGTTATGCTTTAGTTCCATGACTGGCTTTGCTCCCAACACTCTAGTTGGAATTTTTCAAAAGGTAGCAGCAAGTATGCTCAGCACTAGAATATGCCTACTGAACGCTTTGGGGTACTTTGAGTTTAGGGTATTCCAGCTTTACTAGGAGATCAGTCTCCCACCACCAGGAAACACAATCTACAGCAGCCTTTCTCAAAATAAAGGGTTGAACCTCAGTTCAGTGCCTCTTCAAGCTAGGCCAAGCTGCTTGCAAGTCTGTTTTGGAAGGGATTACTGAACACACCCCTCAGTGTGCTGGAAAATCACCCCTGCTGGTAAC
>JANPWX010000328.1:4757948-4762948 GCA_024734555.1 Trochalopteron elliotii | reverse complement strand
TAGTTCCTGCTACTACACTCTCTAAAGATCATTGTCTTTCATTGCTCTCTCTCACAGTTTGCTTTCCAGACTTGTCATCTCTTAGGGATGGACCATTTACCTTATTGTTACTACAGCCACTGCCTATGGCTGCTGGATCTCCTTCTGAACATCCTTGGCTTAACAGGATGTATTTTCTAAATCCAAGGAGGGGAGGATTGCTTTCAAGTACTAGTCAGACATACCTATTTTCTGACTGGTTTAGGGTTTTTTTCTTTAAGTCATGATGGTCTTGTCTCTGTATTTTCCTACACTATTTTCTAGTGGATGGATATGGCCTTTCATGTCCTGTCTGCCCTACATTAGGTGAAATCAACTCTTCCCTAGTCCCCAGTTTTCTTCCCCAAGTGTATGCTGTACACATGGCTCCCTACGCCTCATTGATGGTTGCTGGTTATAAATTCATGTTCTCAATCCCTACTCCACTTAGCTGAAGTTGGATGCCATCCCAGTGCCTTGCAACTGTCCCTGGTCCAGTGGAAAGTTTAATCTGCCAGTTCATGCCGTGCCATCCTATGGGGAGAGTTCAGTTCAGTGCAGCTCCACACTGCACAGAGAGAAGCTCATTAGCAGGACATGGTAGTGTCTGATGACACTGTGGTCCAAGAAGGCATCATTAAGCACAAAATGTTTTCTGTAGCTCTCTGAGATTTCCCAGTAACTTAAGGAATTCAGACATAGCTACTGTGGGGGCACAGATGAAATGGGGAGCAGAGATGCACTCTCCAAGGGCTGTCTCCCATCTGTGTCTTTTGCAGGAGCAGATATTGGACAAAGCCTTTGATTCCTTTTTGACTCCTTGGATCTTGCTGCAAAAGGTGCAGATGGGACTGGCTGGGCCTGGCAGGCCCACTCTTCCCTGGTTGGCTGCTAAGTGGTGTTAAGTGATGAATGTTAAACTTAACAAGGGGACTTACAGATTTACGTAAGGATTTTACTGCCTGCCATGTATAAATGATGGAGCAGCTTTGATCTTTAGGGGGATCAGTACTGGAAGTGATTTAAACTAAAGTTAATAAAACTGCTTAAAACTGTACTCTGTAGTCCCACAGGCTGAAGGAGCCCTTGGTCACTTGACTGCTCTAAGTAAAAATTGTTCACATTTATGAGGGAGACCAAATCCCACTGGCGTTAACTGTGTTTCCAGCTGAATAATAAATGGTATCTTCCAAGAGTCCTACAAGTCCTTCCCTATGTGCACTGCAGGTCCCACAACCTGCTGGAGCCACCAAGCTGTAATCCATAGATATAAAAAAAGATAGACCCTTTGTAGTTCTGTGGGCTTTTCTCATCCACTCTCCACTTCATAATCCCTACACCAGGTCTGATCCTTTTGCCATTTTGTGACATGTCACAAGCTATTGTTGGAGCTTTTAAAAATTTTGCCATCAAGTGAAATTCTGGGATTCTATGTGTGTTTTATCTTTGGAATTTGCTGGCCAGCAGTGACAAGCACATGTCATAAACATTAAAATTTTATTAGCTTCATGGGACACTTTGCCACCACGTACCCTTAGAAATTGGACATCAGATTACAGATTTTATGAATGGTCCTGTAGTGTCTTCTTTCACTGCAGTGCATCTTAAGAAAGTTCCTTATGAAGGTGAAAATTACAATTTTTAATGGGTGATCTGTTTTCTGTCTCCCAGGAATCAGTCACCTCCCACAACATAATCATGAATATTTCCACTGAGAATTTCCGTAACGTCCCAAGATGAAATGATGTGAGCTGCAGTGGCAGGATGCTCAGATGTTGGTGCAAACAGGACTTGTGCAAGCTGCACTGCTTCAGGTGAAGAAGTGGCTTTTGTGTAACTATCAGAGAAGTAGATGGGATTTACTGACACCCCTGCATTAGCCCGGCTCATTAGGTTTACAAGTGAGAACGAATTCCACGCATTAATTGTGCTCGCAGCTATGAAGCAAACAGGCCTTCCCTACATGCCAGGGGGAATCAACTGGAGTCACCAGGCTGTCCCTCCACAGACACACACAAATGGCAGTCATCCTGCTATTGCTATAGGGTTTTCTAAGTCTCCTGCCATTTCCTAGAAACTCTTTAACAACTACCAGAGTGCCTTCTGTCTGCTTGGTAACAAAACAAGTAGCCTTTCATGGCCCTTTCTAGAAACCAGTGATTGGCAGCCACTGAAATTGAATTAGCAGTAGCTCACCACTGGTAGAGAAAGTACTTTTTTATTTTTATTTCAGCCTAGTGCACTGTTAGTGATGAAACTCTGCAGCACAATGATTTGATGAGGCCGTGATCTTGGAAAGATACAAAAAGAGATGGGCTGTTTCAGGCGGATCATGAGGAAATCCTGAATTATAAAGGTACAGTCAGCTCTGGGATGGGATTTGCTCTGTGGGGGAGCCAGCTGGAAACTGCCAGTGCTTGGGAGGAAGTTGCATGAAAATCTTGTTACTTGTACCTTGTTTTATAATTACCTCTCGCAGAGTGTGGGTTTTTTTCTGAATTACAGTCACTGTTGGAGACAGGTTATGGGCTTAGACAGACCACTGGCTGGACAGCCTGGTATTTCCTGCATTCTTCCTTCCACAGATCCTCTAATAGCCCTGCTGCCTGGCTTTGTCCTGCTATTGTGTCTCACTGTGAGGATGGTCTGTGTCTGAGATTGTTGGGGGATTTCTTCAGACAGATTCTAGTGGTATTTTCAGAGCCCCCTGATTTGCTCCTCACACTCCTATAGCATTTTCTAAATTCCCTGGGGGCTGAGGGTCATCTCTCACTTTATATGGGATAAATTGATAATGACACAATGAAATCGGTCATGATGAAATGGCTCCAATTTTATTACAGTGGGAGGGGATTTTGGATCTATGTTTCTGTTGTGTTGTCTCAGGAGCTGTGCTTACACCAGCAGCTTTTTGCCAAAAACTTCCAACGGTATTTTGAAGTCTCCAATTCCATCCTATATCTTGACACTAGCAAACTGTTTTCAGAGGTTTTCTGTGCGTTTCCAGAGAAGACCTTCCTGTTGCCTTTGTAGCAGGCTGTTTGCTGTAGCCAGATTTTTGTGGGGCCACAACTGTTGTGTTAGAGAATGAGGGAAGTGACAGATCATCTACTGAAGACTATCATGGCTAGAATTTGCTCCCCGTCCACCTGTCAGTGCAAGAGAAGAAGTAGTTTGGAAGCATAACTAGATTTGGGGCCATTTTCTTGGGGCTCCTATTTCTTTCTTTCCTTGTACTATGGCATCAGACTAGATCAGGGCTAGATCCCAGCAGCTCTCTTACTCCCTTGAAAAAGTTGCTATATGTCCCTTGAAGTGTGGGGAAATCAGGCATATTGTACCCTGAGATTCCTTTGAACCCAACCCTCTGCTCTCAGCTCATTTCTGCTTCCTGTTATCTTTCCTGTGCTGCAGTGTGGAGTAGAGCACCGAAGTACTCAAACATGATCAATCCATGCTGATTTATCTACTAAACAATTGGGCCCAGGTCAGATAAAGAGCAGAGAACCCTCCAACAGAGTTCTTTAAATGAAACTTCAGGCAGGTATTTCAGCCCAGTTAGCTGGGCATTCAATTATGGCCTTTGCTTACAGAGTAAAACCAGTTTTTCCAAAGGACACCGGTAGCAACCTCTTAAAAAAGGAGTTGTGGCCCCTCCCCAGTGACCTTTCCTTGTCAAATGCTACATGCTGTGATGTTCCTACACAATAGAGAACACTCTGCTCTCTGTGTACTTGGCAAAGGAAGAAATGGCTTTTTTAATCTCATTGCATGAATTATTGGCAAAACGTTTGAAGTGGCTCCAAGATTCCTCTCTGACTGACTTGCATTTTCTCAGGAGATTTGTGTAGTTTGGGAGTTTGGAACCTGTAACTGAATAACTCATAGAAAGCATTTGCTACTTTTTGAAAGGATGCTGTGTCCTTGCAGAAAACCACTTCATCTGCTGCATCACCGTGCCTTTGCAGAGGACAAGCCTTGCTGGGTGTCCCCTCAGAGGATGCCCACCCCTTCTGCTGCCCTGCCTGGCCCCCAGCAGAGGTATTGCCTGGAGGCAGTGGGGCTCTGCCCTGCCAGGCCTTGGGCAAACATCGGCGTGTGCCAGTACTTGCCCTGAACAATCTGCAGAGACAGGGCATGGAAACACAGGCAGCAGTGTGGGGTCATGGATAGAGGAAGTGGCAGAGCTGGGATTAAGACCTGTGCTCCTGTCACTGGAGGCTCATCAGCCTTGAAGTTCAGAGAGGGACACCTTATGTTGGTAGTCAACCCTTTATTCTTTGTCTACTGCTTCCCTGGGCTTGCTCATGTGGCTCTGCCATGGGACAGGTATTGCTCCAGGAATCCAGTGCAGATCATGTCCTTGCCTTTTGACAGAGCATCTCTCTGACTTCCTGCTGACCACAGTGAGTGAAGGCTTGTCACAGAACAGGGATGGCCACCTCCCCTCCTTGAGTGCTAGGCTTCTTTTTGCAAGATCAAAGAGGAGAGAGTGTGCCAGCACCTGCCAAACTGCTGCTGGGGAGACTGACAGGGAGTGATAGAGCCTGAAACTGTCTGGCAGATTGTTTGTTTAATGGGGTAAAATGTTTTCCTGACACTGTAGAGCACTTTGAATAGTAAACGATGTCAATAACACACGTTCACCTGTTCCTACCACGAACACTCCCTCCTACGGCATCCCTTTAGTAGGAAACTCCGTTAGTGCCCAGACCATTGCCAAGTACCATGAGCTTGTGGCTGATTTGCCAGTCAGGCAGCACAAGAGTGACCATGCCATGGGGGCAGTGATCCCTGCAGAGTCACCAGGGTGGCAGCTCCAGGAGAAGAGGAAAGGGGATCACAATGGCTTCATTCTTCACCACACTCCCCCTGGCCCCTTCAGCTGGCCCCAGTGGCTGGCCCAGTCTCTAAGTCTTCCCTTCAACTTTGATTCTCTGGGCCTGCAAAGTGGAAAATGAATTGGATCTGAGCCATGTGCT
>JANPWX010000328.1:4705448-4752948 GCA_024734555.1 Trochalopteron elliotii | reverse complement strand
TTTTAGTGTGACTGTAACTGGGAGTTTGTGACTGCTGTCAGTGTAATTATCTGTCTGGTCAATAAAATGAAGGGTACTGAGTGCTGGCAGTTTGGGGGAATGAAGACTGACTTAATTACAGCAACCAAATCTCTCACATCTCCTGTCCACTGAAACACCAACTGCCTTCATGTGCTGCCCTTTAACAGAGCTGCCTATCATGCATCTAAACAAACAAGTAGGGAAGACAGAGGGGAGATTGTTTGTCAGGGATGTATCTTTGCGAGGGAGGAGCAGCAATATCGCAGGAGGGACTGAGGTGAAACCCAACATCAAAGGCAAGAGGCTGTCAGCACATTTAACTTTACAGAAAACCTTCTCCTAATAAAAAAGGAATGACCTCGTTACTACGGACACTAACAGTTCCCAGGGGAACACCAGGAGACTGCTGCCTGCACTTTTAATATTCACTTTACAAACAAATGGGAAACCTTGAAAGAATTTTGGTGTTGTTCTTGGCAAGTTGTTACAATGCTGTGTCCTTATAAAAATCATTTAAGAATTTATGTAGTGTGAGTTTACTTTTCATCTGCTGCTTTTCGTTGCTATCAATCTCCCTCCCTCTCACTGCCTGAGTCCCTGTGGGAAAGCCCAGGATGCCCATGGAGTGAGGTACTGGCCATACCAGCAGGTTCAGCAGGAGGCACTGTTAAGCTTGGCTCTGACTGATGAAAGAGAGGACACGTTTCAGGAGGAGATGCTCAAAAATTTTGTCTGGACCTGGGCCAAAGAGAGCAAGCCAAGTCCTCTCAGGAGGGTGAAGGGCAGGGGAAGCTTTGACCTGGCTGCAGAACTGGGGCAGGGGTGCAGGGGGGAGCACTGGGTCGCTGAAAGCTGGAAGGACCCTGACCGTGACAGCCCTGCAGGCAGCCTGGTGTGCAGCAGTGTGGGGATGCAGGGTGGGCCAGTTCAGAGCTCTACTCCTCTCAGCTTCTCCTGGCAGGAGTCACCAGATGTAATAATGCCAGGAAAGCTAGAGTGGAACAAATCTGTGTCTCTTCCAAGACTCTGTGAAAGAATCAAGGAGAAAATGCTGCTGCAAACCGAAAGAATACTTGCAAAATGCGAGGCTGTTCAGTCAGCCAAATATCTCTGCAAATTACACGAGTGGTTTCTTCTCATGCACTAGGCTTTCTCCTCAAGTTACCACAGTCTGAGTGACCAGAGATCTTCCCCGATGTTTGCTTGGTCTTAGGTTTGCTGTGTGGCACCTGAGGGAGGTTTGAAGAAATGGTTTCATTAGTGGGGGAAAATACTCTGCACTAGAAATAAGCCCTTACAGCTGATGCCTCAAGCTATTCAGTAGCTGTCCACAAACTCTTAGCTGGTGTGCAGCCTGGAGAGTTGCCCTTCCCCTCCTGGCACTTGCCCATGGTTACGTGAAGAGTCAGGCACACCCCAATACACATGAAAATGCAAATAAAGCACACACATATGTAATTTAACTCCCGTGTGCCTATCCACACACACCATGCCTCTGTGCATGTCAGCATGTTCCTCTTTTCTCGTTTCCATTTACTCATACAGAGCAATCCATCCCTGGTGCAGATTTGCTTCCAGTTCTGACAGTCATGTGAAACACAACTTTATGCTTTGGGTTCATCCTTTGTACAGCCAGCCCTGACACCAAACTGTGGGAAAGGCAGCTAATATTTGAATGTCCTGTCTGTAATTCAAACTTTACCTGTTTCTCTGGAAAGAAGGATTGCTTAGCATCCTCTTCATCCCAGACTGTCTGAACTCAGGTTTCCTGACTACTGCTACAAGGCAGATGCCTGCTGCTCCTCGAGGCTTTCTAGTGGGAGAATGAAGTACAGAAGAGGAAAACGTAATGATGGTAAGTAGGTTGTGGGAATGACACCATTCATTGGTACTCTAGGTATCAAAGTACTCACTAACGGGCAATTTACAAAAGACACTTTTGAGCCATTTTGAAGGAAATCACTGACTGCTGTGAGCAGGGGAGTGCAGGCGGCTTCATGCAAGCGTGAGCTATTGCCCAGGAGCTGCCCTTTGCAGTTGTGAGCTACACAAGAAATAAAAGTGGCTCTTTCCATTTCCACACTCCTCTGTGGATGTCTGGGAGCAGGTGTTTGCCCTTTGCAGAATCCTACCAGTTGCCCATGTCAAGTGGGCTCAGCAAGGCCACACAAAGGTTACAACCAACTGTCTTCTACAGCCAGGAAAAGGAGAGGTCTCTTTCCTTATTCCAGCTGAATATCTCTAATAGGCATGTAGATTTAACATTTTATTTTCCTTATTTTGTTTATTCCCAAATATTAGAGTGGTAACGGATAATCTTTTTTCTGAAGGTTTGTCATTGTCAATTTGTCACTGAAAACTTTGACTAAATGGTCCCTTTTGAAGTCCAGAGAAAATGCTTTTAAAAGCACTATAATGAGATCCAGGGAGGCTCTGGTCCACTGCTACTTCTTTGAAACCCAAATAGAGTAGAGCTGGAAGTTTTATATACTTTGTAAAGGTCTTAGAAATCTACCTACCAAACACTACAGGAAAACCCATATGTTAATACAGCAAGATGGGCCAGATTTCTCTTTGCTTGAATGATGTAAATAAGCTGTTCTGGGAAAGTGCAAAGAGAGTTGTCGTGTGTTAAACCTCAGAGCAAATGATACGTATCACTGAAATGCTGTTTTGCAAAGATCCTAGGCATTTCCATAAAGTTGTACTTCACTCGGGTTTTCTCTTCGCTTGTTCTGGAATGTTAACTTATTCTGATTATCTGTTATGGTAAGTTTCATCCAAAAACTAACAGAAATTTGAAGATTTTGATTAAAGAGGAAGATACTTCAAAGTTCAAATGCCCATTTGTACACATGCCCAGATATTTGTAAATAATCCCACATGCGCTGGTGGTCATTTTACCTTTGGTGGGACACACCAGCACAGCTCAACCTCTAGGTTCACATTATTGCTAGCAAGTGAAAAGTAGAAGGATGGACTTCCAAAGACCACCCTCATCAACTTCACTTGTTCCCAGACAGACTTTTGCATGCATATCTTTATAGCATCTTCCAGTTCCTAAAGGCATCTACAGGTAAGCTGGAGACAGACCCTACTTTTTACAAGAGCATGTAGTGTTAGGACAAGGGGGTATGGCTTCATACCAAAAAAGGTCAGATGTGGATTATATAGCAGGAAAAAATTCTTACGGTGAGGATGGTGAGACACTGGCACAGGTTGCCCAGAGAAGTTGTGGATGCCCCAGCCCTGGAAGTGTTGAAGGCCAGAGTGGATGGGGCTTTCAGCAATCTGGACTAGTGGAAGGTGTCACTGCCCATGGCAGGGGGGTTGGAACTGGATGATCTTTAAAGTCCCTCCCAACCAAAGTATTCTATGATCTAACCTTGAGCAAAGATACAGCTCAGCAGTGAATTAAAACCCAGTGAGGTATGTGCCCAGAATTGCAAGTGCAAGTGGTCATACAAATGCTGGACCACAAGGAAGAATGGCTTGTAACTAGTGGTTCAAAGGAAAGTGGTTCAGGTAGGAAATCTGGGGTCACTGCCTGGCTCTGCCACAGATTTCCTTTATGTGCTTGCCTCATTCACTTACTTTAGCTGTTCTCCAGCCAAAGGAGACTATAGTACCCCCCTAATGGTCTTGGGAAGGTCTCTTGAGACTGTGAAGAGGGAGGACTTGACTCTGTGAATACACTCCTGAGCAAAAGGGATTCCAGATTAGAACTGCCTGGGTCTGCTGCTGCTCTCCAAAGTAATTATATCAAATATCTGGAGCAATAATAAAACTTCACAATGTTTCCCATTTGGGCTGAAAGACATATTTTGTTCAACAACTGGAATGCAAAGTTTGGCTGTAGTTTTGAGGCCTAGTTTCTTGGTGTGTTTGGTTTTTTTTGAGGTTGTTTTGGGGTTGTTTTTGTTGTTGCTGGGTTTTTTTTGGGGGGGGGGTGGTTTGTTTGTTTGTTTGTTTGGTTGGTTTGGCATTTTTTAAATTATTTTTGGTCACTGAAGTCAAATTTAAAGTGCTTACCCCCTCCTTGTTTTAAATCAAGAGAATACTCCTTTAAGAAACAGTTAACAACTCATTCAAATTTTCTTCTGGATCATTTTTGTGTCTTTCTTCCTCCAAAAGAAGGTTTGCAGTGCAGCCACACACCTGGCAGAATTTCTTTATCTCTGTCAGCTGCAATTTCCCTGGAAAATCTCCTTGCTGGATAATTCCTGATGAGGCTGCAGGAAAGCACAGGTTTGTTTAGCTGTCTGCATTGGAGTGGAATATTGCCCTCTTCCTGCACCTACCTGTCTGTTGGCATTAGAAGTGTGGGACACTGAATAACCCAGCAGAGAGGTATCACCTGCGAGCAAGGAGGTAAGAGCATGTCCTCTTAGTGAGATGCTGTTATTCTCTGAATAGGTCTTCTGCCTTTCTAGGTGGGACAGTGTGGCCTCTTTAACCCCATCACTGGGTCAGTGTTCCCAAACTACACTGGTGTGATCATCCCACTTGAATGAAGCGAGTAGCTCCTGGCTTCTGACTCCACAATCCAGCCTTGGGTATCCCTCTCAGGCTGATGCACTTCCCTCTTCCTCGCTCTCCCCTGAAGCCCCCTGCTTGTGGGCTCCTTGATATTTTCCAGTCCTTCCCTAATGAGCACTGCAGAATTACAGCTAATTAAGGATGTAAATGATGCTGGAGAGGGAGAGAGGGGGAGAGGATGGGAAGGGGCGGGGGGGAGGGCAGCTACTTGCTGTGTGCAACTCTGCAGTAAAGTGTCTCCTACCTCAGCAGAAAAGTTAACACGGGAGACAATGTCAACTTTACGGAGGGGGAGGGCCCTTCGCACGGCTCCATCCCCGCCCGCAACAGCCTCCGCCTCTCTTTTAGTGTCAGCACAGCAGATGCTGATGTCCTTCCTCCCAAACGCTGCTTTGTCAGCTGAAGCTGTCAACGAGCCCTGATCTCCTTCTCTGGCACTTGCCACCACCCTCACCTGTGTGTCGCCTGAGGGGTGAAGGGCTCAGAAGACCTCAACACCTGCTGGGGCTCTGGGTGAGCAACCTGTTGTGTTCCCCTTGCTTGCAAAGGGATTTTTGTCCCTCTGGTGTGGGCCAGGCCCACCTCCACATTCAGAGAGTCAGAAAGGACACCATTGCTCAGGGGGAGGGTTGATTTTGGCCATTTCTCCCAGGCACTGGGGCACCCTCCAGCACTGGCCCTCAGCCGCTGCTCCCCGGGGGAGGATTAGGGCAAAGTCCCTTGTCTCCCTTGGCAGCAGTGGGATGTCCAATGACTGGGACAACGTGTGCAGGGTGACGGGCACCCACGGCAGCCTGAGCTGTCGGCTCCAGCCACGCGACCCCGAGATCCGTGGCTGCTCACACCTATGAGCTGGTCTGGTTTGCTTTAGGAAATGCACCTAAAGGTAGCAGCAAGGGCACTGGAGGAATGCTGGGCTCATTCAGCAAGGGGCTGCAAACCCTGCATCCCACCACCAGCCTTGGCTGGCAGCTCCTGCCCACACCAGGGAGGCAGGAGTCAGCCGGCTGGCAGCTCTGCTTTGGGGGGTGATGATTCTGCTGGCTCTGAGCAGCTGTTTGAACCCATTCCAGTCTCGATGGGTCCTCCCGAGCGCGTTTCCAAGCACTCCAGGTCCCTGTTGGCATATTTCTCTGCACATTGCCCGGATCAATGAATTGCGAAGGGATGCCTGCCCTGGCACCACAGCCAGTCCGTCTGTCTGTCCCCTGGTCAGAAGCAGGAGGCACAGCCCGGGTCAAGGGGACGTGGCACTCGGTGGCAGCGACGGCGGCGGTAGTTTTTGTTGTTGTTTCCCCAGAACGCTGTGCAATATATTCCGATTTTTTTTCTTGTCATTAAGCCAGTGCCTCGGAGATGATGATGTAGTCCCTATGTGGGCCGCAGAAAGCACTTCGAGCCGTGCTGGAGTCGTGCTGGGTGGCTCTGATAGCAGAGCTAATGGGAGCGAATGGGATGCAACGAACTGTTCTAATGACACCAGCCAGGGAAGAGACAACAGTAAGAATAAATAAATGTTAACTATTTTCCTCTTCCAGACATTTGCATCTATTGCCATTAAGTTCATTTAAATAAGAGAGAGAGCGAGAAAGAAGGGGAAACTTACTACTACTCTTAATAACCAGTGTCTAAAAATAAATTAGGATGCTGGGATGCACTTAAGGCATTTTAAAAATAAGTCTGAATTTTCCCCCCTTTCCTCCTTTTTTTTTTGAAGTGTTGGAGGGTTTTAATTTGGGCCAAGTAATTTTGGTGCAAACGCTTGGGCGCCTTTCGTTGGGAAATTGGGAGGAATGCAAACAAGATTTCACTTCATTAAACAGGGGCAAACAGTAGAGAAATTGCACTTACTTATGGAAATGACTTTTAAACATGAACAGCATTTACTTGCATTGCCTTGTGCTGATTTTTTTTTTAAAAGATTATACATGTGAATAATTCACTGCAGGCCAATTAGATGATGATTTCATTTTTAACCTCCCTTCCTTGCCATCTTGCTGGTTGTCCCCTTCATTACAATTTCCACCCTCTTCCTTCCCTTCAATAAATTAATAAAGATCAAGTAATCCCTCTTCCTGCAGTGTCATGAGAGAGCTTCTTGGAAAGGGTGTAAGGTGAGAAATTGGAGGATCTCTATTGAACTGCCCTGGGATGCAGCAGGAATAACTCCATGGGATTTCTACTGGCAGAGCTGTACCCGTGTGTTCAGGAATAAGGAACTGGAGGAACGAAAAATGGACAGGAATGGAACAGGGAGATGGAGAAAAAAAGATCTTCTGTCCTTTGCATGCAGAATCAGGTGCTGGAGAGAGGCTGAGCAAGCAGGACTCACCCTCTGTGAGGCTCCACTGATGCTGACAGGATCACATGGGTGTGATTTGGCTCTGGCCAAACTAAAAGCAGCACTCGGGTGACTCTGTGACATTGCTGGGGATAGAGAGATGCCCTGAAACTCTTCAGTGTCCCTGGGCCCTGATGCAGGCAACAAAGATGTGGGGCCACTGCTCAAAGAAGGGAAGAATGGGCTGTGAGAGGAAGCCAGAGGAGGGTGATGCTGATTTTTGCCAGAGGCCTGTGGTAAGTGGACCTTACAGCAAGTGGACAGAGAGAGAGTTCTCTACGGGGCCTTACTGTTTTTCCCCATTCTACAGATGATAGAAATTCTTGCTGTCATTAACATGTGTCAGGGCTTTTCCCAGCTCACTGTGGAAAGCAGTATGTGGGGTTTCATGCCAGCAGGGTCTTGGTGGCAGAGCAGGAGCTGCTCTTTCAGGGTGCTGGGAAGAGGAGCTCCAGAAGACACTGGCTCCCTTTGGTCCCCAGTTTTCTGCTTCTGCATTTCAGCAGATGCCTGCCAGCTTAAAGGGGCACTGGCAGACTCTGTCCATGCAAATCCCAGTCATGCTTCTACGAAGGCAACACCTGTCCTCAAAATAGTTTTTTTCCAAATATATAACTCCTGGAGCTCTTTTCAGTAATTAAATTATAAAATACAGAGCCTAAAAGCCTCTAAACATAATACATAATTATTTCTATGTAAAAAATCAGCTGATCTGCCTGTTTAACTTCTTAAATCACTTTTACCTGTATATGAAACTTCTATCTTCCTTTCATCTGCCCCAAAATGAAGGAGAAACTCTGGTGCCTTCCCAGTGGAACTTCCAGTCCCCTGTCATTGCAAGGGCAAAGGTAAATTGGAATATCTTCCCTCCTTGCATCACCAACAGTATACCTTTCTTCTTTGCTAAGCAAGAGGATTTTCCCTGATGTCAAGGGAGTCGCACTGCAGAAGAGCCACTGCTGATGGGGTCTGTTCTAGCTTGTGGGGTGAGTATCTGTCCTGTCTTCTCCCTACAGATGGTGAAACAGAGGCATGGAGCATGTAGGACACCTGTTTACTCCTGTATGCCCTGGCCAAGCATAGGCAGTACTGCAACAGCTGGGACCCTGGTCAGAAGCAGGACTGTCCATAATTTCATTTCTTCTTCAGCTCTCACTTTAAAGTTTATTTTAATGAAAAATATCTTCCTGAGAAACTCCCCTCCACATTGCCAGTAGTTGTCACCGCTTCCTTCACCCCCATCTCTGCTGTTTCTGAAGCCATCACTATCTTCCTCCAAGAGCTGTTATCTTGCACTGTCCCAGCCTGATCCCTCCAAACTGCTTCCCACGATGTTTCATGCTCATTTTGTCAGTGTGTCCTTTCTCACCAGATCAGATTCCCAGCCTTTCTGTGCTTCAGTGTTTTTATGGCTCTTCACTGGTTACAGTTTTATTGGGAAAGAGGTGGCTGCAAGCAGTGACCTGTGATTTCCAGGGAAGGGGAGAGCAAGGAAACTTCAAGCAGCATGACCTCCTGCTGGGAGCTGTCCCTTTTAGAGCCCTTGTGTCAATTATGACTTCCCCACTCTATTTGTTTACCCTGGGGAAGCCCAGCATGCTCCCTTCAGGGCTTGAGGCAGGCAAATACCTTGTCCCAGCAATAGCACAAAAGTCTTTCAGCCTAGGCTCAGGAACTGTGCATTGCCTATTTCTGAGTCAACTCACAGCTTCAGGACCTATGTTCCGTGGAACAGGTTCCCTAAGGAAAAGGCTTTCACTTTCACTCTGGCATCTCTGTTGTATCTGGCATCCTTCAGCTGGGGCTGCAGTTGAGGGACACAGACAGCAGTGAGCCCACATTGCAACAGCCACTGATGCCTTAGCTCTGTGACTGAGGCTGCTGGCTGTAGTGTAGAGTACAGGACATCTTCTAGCTGTTCCTGACAGCTATTCCAAACAAACTCCAACCCAGACTCTTTTATCCTGGAATATCCATGCTCTGAGTCATTCAGAGACATCCTCCTGAGAATTTTTGTGGAGAGATAAGCCCAGAAACACCAGTTATGAAACAGCATTTTGTGTGCTGAGCTCTCTCTGTAGGAGAGGTGCTTCCATCTGCCACACACCTCCTGAATCCAGGGATAGGACCCTTCAGGCTGTTTGGTACCTCTGTTGACCTCAGCAGGTTTATCACTAGGGACAAGTTTAGCTCCATGCACTCATTAACCTGCTTTCCCTAAAGGATCCTTGAGGCCCAGGGCTATGTGGGGTGGGCACCCACATTAGCCCTTTGCCATGGGCACCCTCTTGCTGATCTGCTTGTGCAGCACCTGGAACCAGGAAATGGCTGTGGGTCCTGACCATCCCCATGTCCACAAGAGCCATGAAGGTCATCTGCTGGGAGGGCAAGACAAGGCAAGGCAAAGCAAACACCCTCTGTGCAGTCAAGAAATGTTGGGCTGAGGAGGACTTCAGAGGTTATTGGTGTATCTGATCCAGAAAGGAGTTTTGTTCCTTTCTTCAGCCTCTGATGACAAAGACTGTCTCTGGGCAGTGAATCAACGACCTCAGGAAGAGGTGAGCAAGTGTCAGGCACCATTATTGACATTCTTGCTGATACCCTTCCTTCTGAGAGCACATCCCTGGGGGCTGGAGAGGGCAGGGCTGGGCTCCCTGAACAAGGGTCAGAGAAGATGCTGGACTGAGACCTCTCAGCAGGATTTCTACTCACAGCTGTGTTGCCCTCAGTTTCTCTTGAAAATGCAAGTGTTTGAAATCTTGCAGTGCTGTTCTTACACAACTTCAAGAAAACAATGTATATTTTTAGCATTTATCTATTGTTTACATTTTTCTTCTCTGGGAGGAGAAATGTGATGGACGGTGATGTTCACCATCCAGGTCGAAGAGGTAGCAACCTGTGTAGCCACTCTCTTGACCTTTGTACAAATGTATATAAGTAATGGAGTCAGATAATTAATAGAGGAGAAAAGCTTTCCCTTGACCTGCTGCGTGCCTTCTCGTTCCTTCGCGTTGTCCCTGCAATGGACACATCTGGTGACCCCAAACGTGTGTCAACTGGTGACCTCGAACGTGTGTCACAGCTGCAACTCTTGAGATCCACCCTTGTTTTCCATATGGGCTCTACAGAGAATTAGCAGTGGCAGAGTGACCAGCACTGGAGAACTGCTGGTCATGCTGTCAAACACCATCAGGGCTTGAAAAGCAACGTCAGCAGAATCTCCTGGGTGTAATATACTTACTTTCTAAGGCCAGCAGGTGTTAGCCTTGAAGCAGGGTGAGCACATCCATTTCACCCCATCATTGGTGGAAACCATACTGTTAAGGACTGGCTGAAACATGACATTTTCCACAGTGAACTTCAAATGATCTTCAGTTTGGGTAGAGCAGGGACAGTTTTCTCTCACCAATACTTCTATGAGAGTATATTTTTGATGGCAGATGAAAAATCCTTCCATTTAAGAAAAAAAACCAAACCCCCTTTTATTTAGCTTTTAAAAGAATTTCAAGTATTGGTAGGTAACAAAAAAAATCTGGACATCTTTTCCAATTTATTGTGTTTAAAATATAAATGCAGAGTAAGTTTCTGGAAATTATTTTCCATTGGAGAAAAAACTGCAGGGCCTGTAGGGGCTTTGCAATAACAGGAGAAATATTTAGAGGAAAGAAGACAAAACCCCAGTGTTTCTGGAAGAGTTTTGGAAGGAAACGTGGCAAGTATAAACTGGAAAATTTAGAAATACTACCTACCTTTCAATTCTCAAAGTCTAAGGAGACTTTGGATATTAGTGACTCTTTGCTTTATAGAAATGATGGTGCCATACTGGTACTGTGCCCTCATAGTGTGTATCAATTCACATTAAAGGAGTGCACAGACTTTTACAAATATATTTTCTTCTCCTCCTTCTCCTCCTTCTAAAATACAGATCAGTTTCTTTATCTGCTTTGTACGAGTGTGCGGACATTAAGACAGAGATGGGAGTGGTTTGACTCAAGCTCACACTGCACAAATTATCATGGCAAGAGTCACTCATCAGTTGCTGTGAGGAACAGCAGAAGAAAATGTTGGCCAGCATCATGTTTGACTACCATCATGGCACTGTCTTTCAAGTCCATCCTGTGATCACCAAATACTCTTGCCATCTCTGACCAGCAGAAGAAACAGAGGCCGGTCCAAACTGACTTCTGGTGCTACAGACACTGAAGTCCTTGCAAAAGGAGAAACTTGGGATGTCACTGGCTGATGGTACCCCAGGTTACTGTGAAGATATTACAAATTGAGGCACATGCATATTGTGGCTATTTTTCTTGACCTTGGGTCACATGCAAGGAAACAATTGGTGGGAAGGCAAAGGGGAAAAGAACTGTTATTCCTCTGGGGCCCTGACAGAAGGAATAAGAATGTGGGGGCACCTGGGATGGCCACAGAACAAAAAATCTGAAACATCTTTTCACCCATTTGTTCTGCATTTTCCACTCTGTGGGTCCTGCTCCCCTCTTTCCTCACCCTCCCCCAGCTTGCCTGGTGATTCAGGAAGAAGAGGCCAAGGAGAGTAATATTGTGCTGAAGATAGGACTGGAAGGGCAGTAATTTAGACTCAGAGGCTTATAGTATTATTGCCTGCAAAGCCATTCATGGGAAATGATTCCACCCATCCCCATTCCGCTCCCCCCCATCCCGCTCTCCTTGCTCTGCAATAACAATAACAGAAATGCCTTCAGGAGGCTTTTCTACTCAAAATGCAGGCAAAGGAGCACTTTTCTTCACCACCCCTCTTCTTTCGCTTCTCTTCTCCCTGCACTTGCTTGTCCCCCCTGCCTCTAAGCCTAACTGCTGCTCCCTCCCTTCTCCCCTCCCCCCACCACAGGATAAAAAAATAAAAATAATAATAGGGGTAATAAGAGAGGAGGTAATGGAACGTTCTCCAACTGGGCACATGTCAGAAGCCATTATATGTGGTGCAGATTTGCATAATTCAAGAAGCATCAAATTAAATTTGCATAATTCCTTTGATTACACTTGTTATTAAATGTAAGTGACATTGATTTACAAAATGGCCCAATATAAGGTTAATAGCAAATGTCACCTTCCAGCAGGGTGAATAGGGTGCGTGTGCGGTGGTGGTGGTGATGGAGGAGGGGGAGAGGGGGGCCTGGGGAAGAAGGCGAGCAGACAATTGATTTCTGCTCCTCTCTCTTCCTTAAAGGGCTCAGGTCTCTTTGCAGAGGAGCCCTCGATTCTCCGAGGGCTGCCCTGGGCTGTCACAGGGACAAAATGTCATCAGGACACCCTGCCAAGTGCCATCGGTGCCATGACTCTGCTGCCTCCTGCTCTGCACCGAGTCACAGCATGGCCACTGAGCCAGCTCCCAATGGGAGCCAGGCAGGGTAGAAGGAGCAGGAGAAAGCCAAAAAGTGTCTCTCCCAGGCCCAGGCACGCTTGGTGGGCAGGAAAAGCAGCTTGGACGGCATCTTTGCAGGAAGGTCTCATTGAGACAAGTTTTTTTAAAATAGTATGTGAGGTGGATGTGGGCTGTGTCCAGTTGGCAGGACACCCTGTACATCTGCAGGGACAGCACTGGGAATGAGTGAGAGCGATGGTAGGAGCAGTGCCTGAAATGCCAGCTCTGATGACAGAGATTCCATAGTAGAAACACATTTGTGATTACAGGAAGACCTGTAAGTTACACAAAGAGCTGCAGCCATAAATGAAAGACTCTGTGCCAAACATGCAGAGCTGCTGGTGATACAGGCCCATCACTACTGTCCCCCACCTCAGCCTGGTATGACAGGACTTGGAATTGAACACTACCAGGGTACCCTGGGGGCTGTGACAGGAGTAGTATGTCCATTTTGCTAACCATGGGCCTTAGACCATCTTGTACACTTGCCTTGTGAGTAGATTCCATCTCTGAACATCTTTTTGCCTCTATTCATTCTGTACTTTTCACCAGAAGTGGCATGTGATTTCATGCAGGGAAACTGACTGGTAAGTTGTGTGGGCACCTGAAGACTGTAGTGATAAAATAAAGTTATGTGTGTACCAGAACAGGATGAATACCAGACTTCTAATCACAAGCAGTTTCAAAGACACACATACCTAGCCATAACCTGGTTTTAGTTCTGCTGAATTTTTTTTTTGCAAATCAAGAGGCTGGCTAAAAGGGGAACAGGGACCCACAGCTACCTTTTTGATTAAACTCCCTTGTTCAAGGTGAAAAAGGATGCTGCTTTTGGTGTCTGAGCTCTGTAAACATTTCTAATAGCATCCAAACAAAATTAGAATTAAATCTTTCTCTGAGCCAACTGACAGAAGGATTTTTCAGAATGTTTCAAAAGAAAAGGTACCCACTATTTGCAGTAGGAAGGATATGGTAATTGGTGTAAAATTCCAGGTAGCTGCCATTTGCAGCTGGTTTTTGTACTCTTGTAAGCCCTCTGAAGCTCTAGAAGTCCATGCCCAGGATGAAATCAGTGCACCCACCTTTCAGATCCCAACACAATCACATGAAGCCAGGTCTAATAATCTAGATTATTATCTACTGACTGAGAGACATGAAATGTATCTTAAAGGCCTTTGGGCAATCTAAAAGAAAGCCACAGTATGAACATTTCTAATGCCCTACACAGTGTCCCACATCAGTTGAAGAGCATTGCCTTGCTGCA
Organism: Trochalopteron elliotii; assembly: GCA_024734555.1. NCBI lineage: Eukaryota > Metazoa > Chordata > Aves > Passeriformes > Leiothrichidae > Trochalopteron > Trochalopteron elliotii. The sequence continues at coordinate 4,739,382 of JANPWX010000328.1, read as the reverse complement.
TCCCAAGTAACCAATGCTTGCTCTACAGCAGAATTTATGACCCCCCTGAGCCCAGATTCTCAGAGGTGCCCAGCAATTTGGAGTGCCATACTTCCAACAGTTGAAGAAAATATCTTCTTGGGGTTAAGCACATTTATAGTGGCTAATGGCTCAAGCCTGGGTTCCATTCCTGTTGTGAGGAAAGAAGATGAAGTGTCTGGGTTTGGTGGACAGACTTAAAAGGGTGAAGGGAATATGCAGGACCATTGTGTACACCCCAGATTTCTTGGGAGCATGCAGGAGGTGTCTTTGTGCAATGTCAAGGGATTGGTCTTTACTTTGAATATTTGTGTCTTTTGAGCAGGTGTTGTGCTTCCCTCTGCAAAGCAGCTCTCCCCTGCGGCCTGGTGACAGCCCCCTTAATGCAGAAGATGCAGGTTGTATTCCCAGCCCTGTCAATCCTGTGCTCTCTACTGTGTCCCTTCCACACCCGGGCACATCTTGGCTGGTGAGCCAGCAAACTCTTTGGAGCTCTGCTTCAGATCCCTCTCTGTGCTCTCACTGACTGCTCGACACATTGGTTCCCAAGTGTGTGTCTCTGGCTTTCCTTCTGAGGGTGGCAGGGATGTTTGAGCAGGTCCTGACCCAGACTCCGTCAGGCTGCATCAACCCCTAATGCATTACCTGAAAACCAGCTGCTGGCAGTACAGGTTTGCAGGGTGCTTCAGAGGGTGTTCCTCTGCAAGAGCTCTGTCTTGAAACTCAGTGTCAGTCACAGCCCCTGGCCATCATGCCCACTCTGACATGGGGATGCTGACTTGAATGAGGAGAGTGAGAGCCTTGTTTTTAACATGGATTAAGGGGCTGTGAAATTTGCTGCCAGCTTTGGAGGTGCGAGGGATCCCAGCCCAGACATGGCTGGTGCTCACGTGTGCAATTGCATCCTGAGCTATTTTCGTGCCAGCATAAGCCGTAACTCTCCCAGGTCAAAGTTGGCATGGACAGAGGCAGTTAGCACTGGCAGCTGCTCCTGCTGCTTTGCCAGGGGAGAGGGTCATTTCTTTTCCCTTCCTCTTGCTAGTTTGGCAGCTGCCAGGCTGGTACAGAGCTCCCCTCACCGTCAGAAGGATGTGGAGCCGGGCTGGAGCCCCCAGAAGCTGGCAACAGGCAATCAGGCAGCGGTGAGAGAGACTCTTATTAAGGGTAACCCTGGCTCTGGCTGACAATTGCTGACATCGTCATATTTAGCACCCGCATGCAGCGAGCCTGAGACACTCACGCACTGGGTGAGCCAACTGCAAATTAATCGTCAGTTCATTACTGCTCTGTGCCTTTCATCCTGACAGCAGCCTTTCAAACGTGGATATAATTGGAAGGGTCCATGTGGCAGGAATTTGGTGAGAGCTGGGAGGGAGAGACCTCAGCTCCCCCTCTCCTTTCCTCTCTTCCCTTTCTCAGGCTGAGTTCTGGGAACAAACAGCAAGCTTAGGACAGGATGATGAAGGAAATTAATCTCTCTTTCCCCTATATCTTGTCCAGGCCACCTACACCCCTTGACACACATCGAGATCTTCGTACCAGGAGATCTGTTTGCATCCAGGAGGTTCCCTCAAGCTGTAATTACCCTCAGCTTGCAAACAAAGTGTACAGAGTAGTAGGGTTGCCTGTGAGAACTTGAATATGTGGATCATTGTTATTGCTGGTGGTGGGCATTTCTGCTATGGTTATGACTGTGCTGCTGAGAGGCCCTGTCTACACAGGCACAGTGAAAAGTGAATCCGCAGCCAGGAAGGTTTTACAGGCAAGTGCCAAGGCTGAGGAGCAGAGTTTGGAGGGAGCCTGGGGGGACAGAATTTACTTCCATCATCCTTGGCTATTCATTCTCTGAAAAAAGACACAAATGCTTGGATTTTATTCATTATGCCATGGAACATCATTCTGTGCCTCAGTTTCCCTGATGGTCAGAGTGATGTGAATATGCTCATCCTTCTGATGGGAACAGCCACTCACAGGACACTGTGAAGTTATATCTGCTTCTCTAGAGTGCATGGCAGGAGGAGGCTTGCTATGACAAAGCCATGGGGCATGAAATTACCCCAGGGGTGGACATCCGTGGCACTAGGAGTGTGGCGTGGGCTTGAGATTTTGTTTGGGTTTTGACTGATATTAGAAAATGGTATTAAAAGAAATTGTTGATGCAATCCAAATGTCCTGTTTGCCACACTTGAAGACAAAGGGAAGGGGTTTCTCAAAACTCTGTTTATTTAATAGGAAGCTACACTTATGAAAATATGGAGCTGGCTAGGGACGATCAGGGAAAAAGGCTTTCTTTAGAAACCCCTTTAGGGAGAAAAGGCTTTTTAGCACTTCTGGGAAATTGTTTTCCTCATTTTTACAACTTTTGCTAGTTGATGTGCAGGCACCTTCCCAATGCTCTGGTAGGCCCATCCTCTCCAAGCTTTCTCTGCACAAGGGTCCAGTTCTGCCAAGGGATGTAACAGCTGATGGTCTAAGGAGGGGACCCAGTCTCAGAGATAGGCTGGGGCTCTGTGCTGACCAGTGCCTACTGGAAAGGACATGGGAAGGGTTAAGGACTTCCAACAACCTGTTTTGTGACTTCCTGAGTTGTGTTAATTTGCTTCCCTCTATGGTCTAAAGGATGAGACTGTGGTGCTTTTCTAGGAGACAGAGGGAGTCATGCCATGGGTACTGTGGCCCCCCTTCACCGTGTCCCCCCCTGCTCCTCCCGTGCAAAAGTTATTGTCGTATTCGGTGGAGTCTCAGGTAGGCAGATGAATGGGAAATGTTCCTCTCCATTACTAGCTGCACTTGACTGGAGTCTCATTACATTACGATGGCGCTTTAGCAGGCGAATGGGCCTTGCGTCTGGGTTCCCAGCACCCCTCATACCTCCCTGATAACGTAAATTACCCTCCGCCTCATTGCCTCAAATGATCAAACATCAAATTGCTAGTAAAAAAAAAAAAAAAAAAAAAAAAAAAAAAAAAAAAAAGGAAAAAAGAGAGAGGAGGGAAAGGAGAAAAGCTGAACAGGAACCATGGGTTGAATCTAGATGGTTTGTCAGCAACAAGCGACGAGTCAGCGGCTCTTAAACACTTGCTAAAGATGAATCCATTGAAGGTTCTGAGCATGGTAATTTTGCTGACAATAAGTACACCTGTAAAATCCAAACAATGCTTTATAATTCCAAATTACACCAGTCAAGATCTGCTACTTCATTGTTTTGATCCAGGGAGGGGGGACCCACACTTAACCTGTGTTTCTCCATCAAGAGGCTTCAGCAAATTCTGAGAGAGACAGAGAGGCAGAAATATGCACATAGTACGGATTTGTTGTTTATTCTGTGGTTGAACAATGTGCCAAATCCTCTGAACCCCTTTTATCCCTTGCTTCCCGGCCCCTGACAAATTTTCCAAGCCAGAAGAATAGGTCCAGGATGAACGAAACAAGGAAGAGGAGAAAAAGAGAGGGAGAGGCATTGGGAGGGGAGGAAACAGAGCAGGTACAGGCAGGGCTGGCCGACTCTGTGCAGAAAAATATGGATCTCGGCAGGGTAACGAGGCGCAGTGGAAAGAGGAGGCTATACGTCTTTTCTCAGTATTTAAACGTGTGCTTAATATGGCGCTCAGTGGAATGGTTAATCTGCTAATGCTGGTAGTGTTTGCTGTAGTACTCAGAGAAATGTTTACTGCAGTATTTCATGGGGATTGTGTTCTGGATGGCACAAAAGGAGGAACCGCTCTAGCGTACCGGGAAAATGTTCATTGCAAAATATACTGGAATATTAAGAGGTTTATTTAGTGGCGTACTTAGTATAATATGAAAAGAGTTAAGTACAGAATGTTTTATTAATATTTTTGGGGTGTGGATGAATTTCAGTGCTCAGGAAGGTTATGGAGAAGCAATTCCAGCAAAGGCTGGTTTTATTCATAGATTTATAGATCTTAAGACCATAAAGGATTCTTGGATCAGCTAATCTGACCTTCTGTATAACACAGGTATATACAGTATGGACATACCTCCTGATTCAGCAAAGCACTTTAAGCACTTGCTTAAATTTAAGTATTTCAGTTGCCCCATGGAAGGCAGAGAAAATAACCCTATTGAATCAATGGGACTATTCATGCTCTTAATGGGAAGTGGGTGTTTAGACATTTGCTGAATTTGGACCACAAGAAGATAATGCAGCTAAATGAGTAATTCATAGCCACCCATTTATTCAACTGCTTATGCTTTCTTTTCTGCTTGTGGATTGCTCTGGAGCCAATCGCCATTTCCTGCAATGTATTCATTGTTTGAAGTCATTCACTGAATAATTTCAGTGAAAACTCTTTCTTGATAGCTTGCTCATAAACAGTTCATTGTGAATAGAGGAATATATGCACATACATTTTAAGAATGTGTGAGTGCCCGCACTTGTGTGTGTTTGCCTTAAATATGTGAACACCCATGAATGTATGTGCACAAATGCAGAGTTAGGATCTTCAGCTACAGTAAAAGACAAAGTTCCCTGACACTGGTGAGATTGCACTGACTCTGACCACTTCCCAGTTTCAAGTTGCCTTTGCTTTGAGTGGACCTGTAATGTTTCTGACCCCTGGCTGCAGGCAGTGAATCTTGAGGTCCAGTTTCCAATGCAAATATTTACCTAGGGAATTTTTCAAATGTGTTGTTGTGATTTTTCTCCTCTGTCTATTCATTACACTCTGGTTTGCAACACATCCCTCACCATAAAGTGATTTGCTGGGAATTTTACAGAAAGTGAAATGGAAGAAGGTACAAAATTAGTTGGAGTGAACTCAGCAAATTCTAAATAACCACAGCCTGTGCCAGGGCCTTCATTCCCTCTATTTGCTCAACTTGTCATTAATCAGTTCAGAATTATTTTGAATGCACTGCACAGGGATTTTCCAAATCAGCCAGGGCATATCTTCTTCAAACAAGTGTGTTTGCAAACTGCTTGTGGCATAGAATCTGTCAATTAAGTGACATGGCATGTTTTAAACAGAAACAAAACTGAAGAGCAGGTACTATGAATGAGGCTGGAAGCTCCACCGGTGGAATTGTGTTTGTGCAGTGGCCAGCTCAAGTTCTCATGCAGACCTCACTGTGCATTATGCATTACAACATGGGAATAATTTGTTTCTGGTGCAGGATGCCAAAAAATCACACTGCTTTTTAGGATCCACTTACAATTTCAGAAAAGCAAAGGAATTATCATGATATTTAGAAGTAGAGTATGGATGACTATAAATTAAGAACCGAACTTGTAATTTCCTGCATTCAGTTTATTTTTCTTTTTTATATTCCCCTCAGCACCAGAGAGGGTTGTGATGGAAACTAGATGTGAGCTGGGCAGTGGCAGCACTGGAACAGTTCATCTAAGTGCGGTTGATACGTGTGAGATAAGCGAGAGTTTGAGATTTTCCAGCAATGACATGCAGAGAGCAGGGACACCGAAGATGTTGTAGGACACAAGTGGTGGCGATGCTGCAGAGCTGATGGGATGTTCCACATTCTCCTTTTGGGCTCCCACCAGATGTGCCATCTGAAATTGCTACTGAATATCCCTATCATTTTCTTTCATTTTCTTTCATTTGTCCCATTGAAAATTAAGACAGGTTTGGTTTTCCCTGGTTAAACTAAGGTGGAAGTTTTTCTAGATGTTCCAGTAAAACAGAAGGACACTAATTTTTCCAGCCTCAATGAGATGTGTTTTTACAGACAGCCACTGTTCTTTCTTGAAAAACAGTTGTGTTTCACAATGGGAAGTCATTTCAACACAAAAAAATCAATTATAATTATCCATTTTCCAAAATATAAAATGAAATATTTTCACTTTTCAAAATTACCTCTTCATTTTCTATTCTTCCCTTGCAGGGGATGATTGGCCAAATTCAGTAAGAGCTGGCACAGCCTGAGGCAGCTAAAAACTCAATTCAATCTCCAGATAACTTTCATTGGGTGAAGTAAAAAGAGAAATGGCAAGTCCTGATGTTGCTTTCCAAAAAAAGTTTGGTTGGTATGGCTGTATCTGAGGCATCTTCAAAACAGAGCGTGCATCCTTCTGCCAATATTTGCATAGCATTCAAAACAACAGGGAGCATTTGGAGCTATTTAATACTAAGGGAATACGCTGCAAGCATGGGAGGGATGGCATTTGTATGGGCCCTGGCAGAGGTTTATTTACACTGTGGCTCAGTTGTAGCCCAGTCTGCCTCTGTCAATGTAGCTCTCTTTTTAATGAAGAGTTTACCACTTGTACATGCAAAGAGACATTTAGGTGTTAGTTTTGTTTGCCAATAAAGACTGTCCATTAGCTATCTTAATCCTCTGTCTGTCTTAACAGGCTGAATCACAAAAACAAAACCTAGACCAAAAAGAAGGTCCATCTAAAATACTGTTGTAAATGAAAGAGATCCCCTTCCCCTTTTTCTTTTTGGTTTTAGATTGAAATATTTTGTTTTACTCAAGCTTCTCCTTCTGAAAGTTGATGTATTTTTTACTGAAAAAAACGGAAACTGGTGGCAGAGAATTTGTGAAAGGAATAAAACCACTGTCTGCTTTCAGTATTTTGCACAGAAATTAAAATAATTTCAGGAGCTATTCTGAGCTTTCAGCAGCTACAGAAATAAGTGGGACTAGTTTTTGCTTATCTTAACCATGAACTTGCCCACATTGTTTTGGATGAAATGCAAAATCAAATCCTGCAAGATGTGATCATTTAGGGTACTGTGGCATATTTTGAAACAGTAGGACTGTTAGCCCCAGAATTCTGGCCAAATTCCAGCCTGGATAATTGCATTCTGCCGGCCTATATTCAAGCCTGCAGTTTGAATGGGTAAAAAAAAATCAAAACCGAAAATTAACCCCCCCACAAAAAAAAAAAAAAAAAAAAAAGGTGCCATCATTTTTCCTCCAAGAAGTCCTGCTGTGTGATGATGAATGCTTTTCCACCCTAGAAGTAGCTGCATTTTGGGAAACATTGCCTATATCGTCCTACTTCTATTGCCCATTGGATGAAAACTGCTGTGGAGATGACCAGCCCCTTCGTGGGAATAAAGCAGCAGAGCTGACCAGGATGGAGCTGTGGTGCTTTTTGCCAGCTCTGTCATAACTGCACAACCTTCACTCTATAAAGCCCAGAGTCCTGTGTAAGGGCTGGGTCCCCTGTGATCTACTGGGCTCTTTGTCTTTCCAGCAGCCACGAGCTGGGGGTACTGGGAGGATGCACAGTGAGAGGAGAGGGCAGGCTGGCATCAGATGGGAAGAGGGAGGACTCACCAGCGGGCTTGACCCGTGTCTGTAATTTGTAAAGAGCATTTTTACACCAGATCAATGCTTTCCTCAGCATTTTAATGCACCCCATTGGTGTCCTTAAACTCTAATGATGCAGTCTGTGAGAAGCTGCCATTTATTACCCACAGATGGGGTGATAATTATTGACAAGATTGTAACTAATAATTAAACCCATTTGCTCCTTTAAACAAGTTGGTGTGAATTATTTGCAGGGAGTTCTTTAGCAGGCCTGTGGTCACTCCCGCCGCGCGTGGGGTGATGTTGCCCAGGAGCAATGGCAGGGAGGAGGGAAGGCTGCTCACAAAGCTGGGCTCTTCAAACCTGAGGCGGGAGTCCTTCCTCTCACCTTCCGTGGTGCCTGTGCTCCCGGCCATGTTAGTGAGAGGTGTGTGAGCACCACCCTGCTCCTCCCCGTCTCCTGGGCTGTGCCTTCTGAATCCCAGTTCCTTCCAGGGATAACGCTGGGACTGACTCTGGGTCTGCCCAAGGGACTTGGGTCAAACGTGGAGCCATGATGGAAAAATGTATCCATGTGAACTTTTCTGATGGTTTGTCTTTCTCTTCCTGAATATCTTTAGCCTGCCCCCTCTGCAAGCCAAAGATCAATAGTTACACATTGCCTGTTGTTAGGTTTATTTTTCCTCAGGTCAAAATCCCATTTCTATCCCAAAGCAAGAATGCTGGAAGAGAAGGAGAAGGATAATTTCTCCAGGCCTTTGTTCCTTGGGTGAGCTGAGATTAAAAAAGAACTGTTTAACACTCTGTAGTATGGTGTGGTGTTCCCACAGTGCTGAGAGCTGCAGCACCAGCTGCTGCCCAGCATCCATAGTGGGGTGGGGTGGGGTGGTGAGTCCATGCAAAGGAGTGAGCTGCGGGCTACCATGGGACCCTGCAGGTGGACAAGTGCTGCCCTGTTCACCACTGCCATGAGGTACTGGCCAGAGGAAAATGTGACCAGTCCTTCTCTGAAAACCCAGGCATGGCAGATGTGGGAAGCAGGACAGCCTGTGCTGACCAGTGAGGACAAGGCAGGGTGAGCAGAGAGCAGCTTTTGCAGCACCACACCGTTGGGAAGGCAGCCTGGGGGAGCTGCCTTCCCCTGGTGTACATTTAGAGGGAGGGTGTAAATCTAATCTCAGTGCTAGGGTCCATTAGCATTAGAGGGGAGTACTGTCTATGCATTCATTCCCTGCTCTCACCTCTGGATGACAGAGTACCCCCCTCCGTTGTCTGCTTTAGCACAGGGAAAAGGCTGCCCATTAATTCTCCAGTGGCGGTGGATAATGCCATCATAAGTCTTAGTTGCCTATGAATTTTGTGAGCATTTTACAGTAATAAATACCCCACACTTGTGCATATAATTAGTTGTGTATCCCTCGGTTGTTCCATCTGCACTATGATCTATCTGTCCTTTTACAGAGGTGGGCCTGGTTCCTCCCCTTGGACTCCTGCTTTAGTATTGGTGTGGCATGACCTGGTGGCTGGAACTCAGGACCTGGCAGAGCTATCTGTGTAAAGGGAAGGAGAGATGCCATCCTGGACTCAGGGATTTATTGTGCTTGAAGTGGAAACCTGAACTGATAAGCTGAATGCAAAGCAACCAATTTGTCCCTGCTAAGTCCCAGTATATCTGTATTGTCAGTGCCATCTTACACCCCCTTCCCATGTATATCTGTTAGTGCAAGCAATGAAAAGACTGTAAAAATGCATATCTACAAAAGTTTAGCTTATTTGTCTTCAGTATCTTGTGCCTTCCCCTTCTTAAGTGAAAAAGAGTATGGAAAGACTAATAGCCTCACATCTACACTTTACAGGATTTTATCTCCCTTTTTAAAAAACTCCACTAAAGCCTCATACCAGCAGAACTTGCTGTGCAAAGGTAAGCAATCACCCTGCTGTCTTAAACCTGCTGAAGCCTGGATTCAACAGGCAAGAAAGTCTGGCTTTAGGGCTCCAAATACTGGGTCAGAAAGACTCTGCCACACAACACAAATGCTGATCTGATGTGAAGCTGATCTGCTAATGCAGATCCTTTCAGGGAGTGCTGACAGGTTAACTTCTCCTGACAGACTCAATGTGCATTTGGTGTTATTTGTCTGTGACTCTGGCTTTATACCTTAAAATATCGCCTGTCATCGCCTTCTAGCTTGCAGAAAGCTGAAATAAAATTGAAACTGGCACAAAAGCTGTGCAATGTGTGCTCTGGCTAACTTGGTAAGATGTGGTGCTGCAAGGATGCCTGACCTAGGCAGGGTCTGTGCAGCTGGCTGAGCCCAAACTGTGCACATCTGGCAGCAGCACCCACAAAAGTGGGGCTGAAGCAGCCTCAGCCCCATCAGAGGATGCTCACAATGTTAACTGTAACCATCAGAGGGGCTACTTACCTGCTTGAAGTTAATCACAAGCATAAATCTCTGTAGGATCAAGGCTGCAGAGGAAACTAAGAGAAGACACTGACGAGGTATACGTCAACTGGGGCTGTGGTCGAGAGCTCACTGAGACTTAAACACAACATTTGAGAAAATGAGTCCATTTGTTTCAGAGGCATCCTGGACATTGGCATATAGCAATTCTGTAATGGATCTATTTAACTAGTCCTGTAGCTGAAATATCCTTTACAAATATTTCCTATAATAGCACTTAAAGAGGGAGTGCAAAGAGAGAAATATTAAAACATTATTGCTGAGTTCCAGTTTTGAGGGCTTTCAAAGTACCAAAGTAATTTTTCTCCAAATTTGGCTCAATATTTAACAAATCGAGTGAGATCAGGAAGTAACCTGAGGTCAACATTTTTAACCTGACTTGTTTGTTAAATTGTCACAGCTCTGCAACAGCAACAAGAACAAGTACATGCTGCATTCAAAGGCAATTCAAACAATCCCTGGAAACTTTATAATAAAATCACTAACTGGGGAGCAAGAATGAAACAATGGAAACAAGGAAGAAACCTTTCTGTGGGAGATGGGAAAAGCTCACGGACCTGGACCTGGAATCAGAAGAAAAGTCAGATTTCAACCTTAGCTGTAGTGATTAACTACCTTAACTCTACTAATTGTTAATGAGTGTTCAGCATGAGCCAGGCCAAACTGGCATTTGTAGAGAAGCAAGATGGTCACGTTGTATCCAACCAAAGGCAGTCCAGAAGAGGTGGAAGTAAACCATGTAATGTGGAAGCAGCAGTCTTCAAAGAATTTTTCATTCTTGTGGCAACCTGCACAGTTGCTGGATCACTGGTGTTAAAGAGAGGTATGGTTCAGGTATGGTTGGGTGCCAGCTTTGATGAAAAGCAGCTCTTTGCAGCCCCCCTCTTGTCAGAGCCACCTGCACCTCTGGGCCTCCAGGATCTGAGAGTGAACATTGTCCCTCAGGTCACTGTAAAAATGGCTCATGGTGGTTTAGCAGCTAGATCTTAACTGGGCTGTCCACATCACCCAGCCCTTTGCAGATCACCAGCAAGGGCTCTCTAGGCCACGGGTGGCACACGGCCCCGTTTCAGAGGCAACGTGCTATAATAATGTATCCCTAACCATGCTTTATACCAGTAAGTAGGCTATAACCCTGTCAAGGTGTGCTGGTGACTCTATAAACCATGAGACCTGAATGGTCAATGGTCGAGTGGTTTAAAGCTGTCACCAGAATACTGAGATAGCCTTATAAGCCTTGTGCTGCATGGCTGGGGATACATTATTCACTATAATATATGGTAAGAAATACCTGCACAGGGTCTGAAATGAACTGCTTTAGCCACTAGCCAGCATGGCTAGTGATCAGGGAAATCCGTCAGCATTTTCATGTGCAATGGGAGGCAAAAAGAAACAGACACTGGAGGAGAACTCATTTTCTCTGTATAAAAATTGGGGTTGGGGCAGGGGATGGAAGTGAGCAGAACCAAGCATGGCAAAGCCTCTCACCTGCACTTTCTGTCATAGGGGAGCACCCAGGGTCTTCAGAGCTGGGTGGCTCCACATGCCTTCACAGCCCTTCTTCTGTTTTGTGGAGAACCCAGGACTATGAGGGCTGTCAGTTCAGTGCTGCTCAGGGAAAGCAAGTGGCAACCTGGTGTGAGGCCCAGCCTGAAGGCAGCAGTGCATGGGCAGTGGCCAGAGCTGTTGTGAGAAGGACCATGGTCAAGACATTTGCCAGGAGCCTCTGCTTTCTGTCCTGCCTCAATGCAGTACCACAAGCATTACAGGGAAAGGTCTAACTAGTGGCAGCTACACCAATGGGGAAACAGAGGTGGGTTGCCCCATCCATCCATACACCAAGCATGTCTTGGGTAGCCCCAAGAAGCAAGGGATGGAGGTAATACATGCACATGCAGGCAGATGGTCCCACGGCCAGGACCTGGGGCTCTGAGAGGATATCCAGCAATTTTACACCTTCATCCCTCCAGCCATGGCCAGGCTTGCTGTACATGTGTGTGACTGCAGGGGTGAAGTAGCAGAAAGCAGGGGTAGGTCTGGGTGAAATGAGGTGAAGGCATGCCCCAAATCAAATGGCCAGCAAATCAAGAAAGCAATGAGGGCTTTGAAGGGGCTCTGGAGGGGTTTATGGCCAAGCCTCTGTCACCAACAACCTTAGCAAATAAAAGATTCCCCCATCGTGAGAGCCTATCCTGCTCTAACCACAGGAGACAAAATCCCTGAGAGCATGTCTATGTGAGTGCCCTTTGGCAGCAGGTGGTGGGTGAGGGGGGGAGAAACAAGGAGGGCTTGGGGGATTTCATTAGGAGATGGGAGGGGAGGGAGGAAACCCCTCCTCCTGAGCAATACATGGAGCTAAAATTGCCTGAAGGCTTGGCTGGCTTGCTTTATTTATTGCATATGCACATATACACACACACACACACACACATATATATGGTTATATACGCGGTTTTCTCCCGAAGGCTTTATCGGTCTTTCTCAGGAAAGGACCCTTTTCCAGTGCAGCAGCTAGGAGACAATAGTGCCGCCTGGGAAGCAGGGAAGAGCCCAGCGATTGATTCCTGGGATCAGTAGCTGGGAGACAGCGGTCTGGGCGGAGGAATCCGGGGGCGCCGAGCACAGGGCTGGCCGCCCCCTCGGCTCACTTGTTATGTTAAGAACCCGTCGGCGGAGAGGAGGCTGTGGGGCGCAGGGAGGAGAGGGACAGGCTCTGAATTCAGCCGCCCTGGCATCCTTCTGTTCTCCATATGGGTACATTGTCTGTCCCCCTCCCTCTGCCCTGCCTCTCCTCTCCCTACTGTGCTCACGTCAAATGTTGCTTTCCCTTTTTATTAAAACCCTCGGAGCAGACAGCGGGGTGACAGGCACCAGGAATTTGTGAAGGATGGAAGAGGAGGAGAAACAAGCTTGTGTTTGTTGAGTGGAAGCTGTGTCCATTTGTCCCCCCTCCCCAACGTCCCTCGTGGCTCCCCATCTGGGCTGGACTGTGCCTGGGGATGAGCAGGGTTGGAAGCTGGGACTCACGAGGTACAGGAGACACAGCGCTGGGGAGGGCTCTTTACCAGTGAAGTCTGCTCCATCCCACTCACCCCATCCCAAAACCACAGCCCTCTGTCACACCCTTGTCCCTGGTGGGGTGAGATACTGCTTCCTACCGTCTCCCATCACAGACCAAAACCCTCATCAAATAAAGGTTTCCCCTGTAACACCCATTTGCCCCATCTTGCCAGCAGGAGCAGGTCAGTGGGCTCTCAAGACCAGGAAGGGACTCTGTGTCTCCCTCTGTCCAGCTCTGGGCAGGCCCCATAGTTTCTAAGTTCTACAATGTATTTTGAATCCCAGTTTCTTCCAAAACTTGCACTGAATAAGATCTCACTTCAAGCCTGTATTTTTCTGTCCTACCTGATTTCTTTTTTAGCAAATATTGTTTAAAAGAGCCACCATGCCCCAGAAAATACTTACTGTTATCACCCACCAAGTAGTACAAAATACATTAGAAAGTCTCTTCTCTAATGGTTTTTTATATTTGATGTCAGTTAAGATAAAACTAATGGTGTCAAGCAATATAAGGAAGGGGAAGATTAAACAAAATCTATCCTCTGAAAAAACAAAGCAATCAATATAACATTATCCTGCTGTAGTGTCTTTCAACTTGCTTTGATTTGTGGATCCCTAGAAAATCTCTCAAGAAGGCTCAGCAACCCCCTAGAAAATTCACAAGCCCTAACCACTGGAGAGCATTGGTGAAATTGCTTTTCTCACCCTCCTTGTGAGGAGTCCCTGTTCTACCAGGAATCTGCAGACCACAGGTTGAAAAATACCACTCTACAGGATACCAGTTCAAATGTAATTAAGACTGACTAAATAAAATACTATTGTTATTGTAATACTCTGAGATCCATCTTACTTGGAGAATCTGTTTTGCCGCCTCTGGGAAGCACACACAGGAGCTTCATCACTCTGGTCCCATCTTGCAGGCTTATCTGCTGCTGAAAATATCTACTTCCTCTGTTCACCACATAAGAAAAATGCAAGAGGTTATAGACAGCTTGAAAATTTCTGAACATGTTTTGCTATTACAGAAAAAAAGGATTTTGATTTTAAAGGTACTCTCCTCTCTCCCTCAACAACCATTAAAACAAATTAATGATCAAACCCATTATTCACTTTTATTTCCTATTTTTGATGCTGCTTTGTGTTGTCTGTTTAATTTTGCATCTCTGGCTGAAGTTAAACATTTCTGGACAGGGGAACATCACCTGTTTTTAACACACCCAGTACAAGGAAAATAGGAAAACAGGAATAAAAATGGCCTGATATTTAGGTTACAAAATATTTTAGTTCTGTAGGCCATATGCTGACACTGTCAACATAACACTCACGAGACCTTGAAAAATTCAAGGTGAGGAGTTTAAACAACTAAGCAACTACAAAACTTCTTCAGAATTTCCTTTTCATGAAAAAAAATATGGAAATACAGCAGTAGCTATGCTTGAAACTAGGGCAGACAGCATTCAGGAATATTGCAAAAAATGTCAAACCAGAAAAACTGGGTTTTTTCCAAGTTGTTCTACAGATCTTTAGAGATGCTGCTCCATGAAATAACGAGTGGTTCATTCACCAACCCATCAGCTTGGGAAATATATGCAACACAAATTCATTTGTTTCCAGCTAATTGCACTTTCATTTCCTCCTCCCATCGTTGCAAGGCTGTGCAGGCTGGAGTTTGAAGCGATGCTTCCCAGGCTGTGTTTCATGCACCACCCCCAGTACCCAATCCCCACCACAGTGGTACCCAGCCCAGCTAGGAAGCACAGCTGCCTTCTTTGCTTGTGATGTTCTGGGAAAAAATATTTGGAACCCACAGTTTTAGAGCAGAAGTGGACTGACAATCAGTCCTCTTATGTTTTATTTCTGGCTCCTATCATTGGCACGCTGTACAGCTGTAGTCAAACAAATGAACTTCTCTACATCTTAGTTACCCTTTCTGTAAAATGAAGGTAATAATATTTATCCAGCTGGGATGCTGGAAGGAGTAATTAATGAGTACAAATCACTGTGAGTTCCTCTAACAAAGTGCAAATTGCATTAGTCCCCACAGAAATTGGTAATAGGTTTGTGTCTTCCTTCACTGAAAGTCTGACCTCAATCCCCTGGGGTAATCTTGAGGAAAAAACTCTTCCTACTATTTGTATTACAGCAGCTCATAGGTCTCCTGCAATGCCAGAATCCCCATCATGCCCAGGGCTGCATGTTCATACAGTGACATACACCCCACACTCTGAGCCCTGATATGGAAACTGAGAAAAGCCAGGAGAAGGGAAGGATTAACCCTGTTTCAAAGGTAAACAAACAAGGGACAGAGAGGAAACCTTTTCCTGGTAATAAGTACCAATATAAGTCTTTTCAGAAGATTTACCTCACACTGCCTTCCTGACTCAAGCTGAGTTTTCACTTTGTTTTGCTGGACATCAATCTTTCTCATTCTGCGGCGTGACAGACCAGACAGATGGCAATGGATGGAGCTTACTTCTTAGGGGTGCTCAGACAGAGCAGTGTTAGGGCAAGTCAAGGCTCACAGATGGAGGACATTAGGTGGCCCTGGGCAGGATAGGTGGCCACCGGTCCAGTTCTTCATCTCATGATCTTTTGGAGACCGGGATAGATTTGATGTTCTAATTACCTAAGACTTTCAGGCATCCTTCTGCTATGGAAAAGAGAGAGCAAGAGAATCCAAGAAAGAATGGTTAAACTGGTTTTGTGAATCTTTTTCCATAAATATACGGGGAAATGTGGTCTCCAACAGCTCTCTCAAGTGCATTGCTACTAAACCCCTTCTAATGCCAGTACCCAGATGGGTCAGCAGATTTTTCAGTGAAGTTACCACTGTTGTTACTTCCCCTGCTCTCTGAAAGGTCCACAGGCATTTGTTGCATGGAAATCCAACCAGCAAGGGGAGCTGCTAATTCTCAGAGGCTACTCCCACTGGTTTCAGCACCAGGAGGCAACATAAGGAGGTATGGCCCATGTCATCTCACCACCAACGGCATGAGATGGAGGATAAAACTTGGCATGATCAAACAGCTGGGGACATAAATACAAGATTAAAGGCTCTGGTGATGCAAGTAATTCCCATTTCACAGAATTTAGAGGACTGTGTTGCTGTGCCCCAGTAGAAGACCTCACCATATAGTGCCATTAAGCCATAGACTCCTTTAGTGGCCAAGCAAACACATTTTGGAATAGAGCCACCAAGAGAAAGGGCACCTTCCCTCGGGAGATCCTTCCAGAGCAGCCAGCAGAAGCTGAGAAGGACTTCCCTTCCTCCCCTTTCTTCACCTACCTGCTAATGCCCACACTGCACACCTCTCTGAGCTGGGGTTCCTTCTCCATTGGTCAACCTCTGGCCAGAGAACTGGGAACTATACTGCTCATAGGCGGTATCCAAAGACGCCTCTCTGAACATTGCATGTGCAAGGATGGGAGAAGGAGGGGAGGGGAGTGGGGGAAGAGGAGAGGTACAGACACAGCACTCCTTGGCAGTGATTTATAGACTGGGTCAGGCACAAATTGACTCGTATGCAAGAAATGTAAATGGAATCGAGACTTTTGATGGAGAAGCTCATTTTCAGACTTAAACGCTTTAGATTAAACACACTCACACACAAATGCTGGCGGGGAGGGTGTTTTATATAATTTACATTACAAATCAATTCATTATCCACAGAGGCAGGTTGCACTGATTTTCAAGGATCGGAGATTTGATGAAGAGGATTCATTTCAAGAAATAAACCTTTTAAATTAACCGCAAGATGAGGGAAATTTCTTTATTTAAAAAATGCGCCAGCCCCTTCTTTGTTTCTTTTATTATTATTAATATTATTTTCCATCCGGCTCTGGGTCATTAAGGAGGGTCCAGAAGTCACAGATTGCCTTTCTGAGGGAGGAGAGCATAGAACTTCAAATGTCACACATTTTGTCTGGCTCCAAACCTTTCATTTATTGCAACACAATTTCTTACCTGTGGTTGGCTCTGCACACCATTGTGCGCTGTGTGCCAGGACTGATTTAGGAGTGAATGTCCTCTCCACCTTGAACTTGAGAGGAGAAAAATCCCTTGAGAGTGGATGTGGGAGAATCATGAAGGACTTTCAGCAGCCTCAGAGGAGAAATGCCCCTTAATCTGTGAATGAAGTCCCCTAAAGCTTTAGCAGGGTGTGGAATTCTGGAAAACCGAGCTATAACAAAGGCAGATGGCTTTGTAAGGGAACATCTGAGAAATAAGGGGAAAGAAATGGAACAAAAGGAAACTCCAGAACCTCACATCCCATACTGCCCTAGCAGTGTGCAGATAACAGTGGGCAACAGCCACACTGGAGGCAAAGCAGGAGTGAAGATTATTGAAGGATGAGTAACACATTACCCTGTTCCTCCTTGGCAAGGCTGCAATGTACCACCTTTGATGAAGACTCTTTCTCACTTCCTAAACCAGCTAATTTGTTCCCCTCTAGTCATTCCTGGCTACATCTCTCTCGTAACTCCCAACAACTGCTCCCATAACCTGGCTGCAAACACAGCCTCTCAGTTCCCCAGCATTCTGCCTGGAAAAAAGAGGCAAAGCAAGAGTGCTGGATGGAACACAAGCGTGGTCTGATTTTCCTGAGAATGTTTTTGTAAAGATACTTTCATATCAAAAACCAAATGGTTGGGCATCTTTCCTAGTTGAACAAGTCAATCCTCTAGAAGGACAATTGCTCACCTGACTGTAGACAACCAGCTCAGTTGTGTGCGATGGACCTGGGCCAGAGGTTTGTAACAGGTGATGGCTGGGAATGGGCAGCTTTTGGGTTCTGGAGGCACCTGGCTCTCCCAGGGTTCGAGCAAGCCTTCCAAGGCCCCATGTGGGGTCTTCCCAAAGCCATTCTCATCATGGGAGGATCCTGGCCACTGTGAGAGTGCGTGGCTGGCACACCAGTGTCCCAGGAGGGGTAGAGCAGTGTCTGCCCCACCTGAGAGTCTCAGTGCAGGGCTGGGGGAAGGTGGCAGTACCCGGGCTGGAGGGGAGTCAAAACACCGGGGTTAACAACCCTGATCTTGGGAAAAAAACAAAGGCACGGGATCTTTAATGACCAGAAATGACCAAGACTTTTGCCTTATATCTCTTCCAAAAAGCAATTATGCACATTTTAGCTGGGGAGCTTTTATTCTCATGCAGATGGGGTAGACAGCACGGTGTCTTTTCTCAAGCACATCCAGACCTGGTCAGTACAACTGCACAGAACAACATGAGACATGTTTGACCTTCACAACTTTCCTTTACAGACCAGCAAGCTAAAACCCTGAAGGAATTTTCCTGAGTTTGTCCAAAGCAACATTCACCACCTCATTCAATATTTGCCTGCAAAAAGAATGCCAATTATTAAGAGACAGTCCTGGCTGGGCATCAATAGGCAGCCAGGTGTGAGAAGTTGAAGAGAAATACATCTCATTAATGTGGAATTGTTTTTAGGTTAATAATCTTGCGTTAATTTTCCTTTAAAATATTGTCTTTGACCGTTAAACGCTCGCACTGTTATAAAAAGAACGTAATAAATGATCTTGAAGCAAATTCTCCTGCCAAATGTCATAATTTATTTGCATAATTAGCTCTTAATTTTAATTCAATATGCAAATCCACGCTTCCTTTAAATTGCAGCAGCCTGTTTCCCGGCCCTGGCTGCCATGAATTTATTGTGAGGCGGCTGTTTGAAAAGGCAGCTTCACTGCCTTCTGGGGATGGCTGCCTGGGGGAGGGGGTGCTCACCGCCAATTCCAGTCACTTTTTGTTTGGGTTTTGTTTTGGTTCACTTCTTATTAAGTTGGACCCCAGCCTGCTTCAATCCCTGAGCATCCCCATTTTCCTCCCAACAAGTCCTGTTTCCCTTTGTCTTCCTTCTGCATTCTGTCTTTTTTTTCTTTTCTTCTTTGGAGAAGACAATGTTGATCCTCCATGTTCCCATCCCCTTGCACCTCCATGAAAGGCTCTGCCTCAAGGCAGCCTGGCAACTGCTCTGCTCTCTTCCCCTCTTCAGCTCTTTTTCCCCAGCCCTTCCTCGCTGCACAACAGCCCCTTGCTCAACACCTTTTTCCAGTGCCCTCCTCCCCGTGGAGGAAGGTGACGGGAAAAGGCTTGGCTTCCCTGTGTGGTTGTATCCTCAAGTCCCCATCCATGGCCAGAGCAGCTGCAGATCACCAGAATCCCATCTCACCTCCCTGGCACCCTGGACTGTGCTCCACACGGAGCTGTTCTGAGCCATGGGCTCCTGGCAGGGGACCCACAGTGGGGCAGTCATGGCTGTTCCCCTACAGAGCCATGCTTTGGCTGCAAAGCCAGAGCAGGGATGCTCCCTTGCCTTACACCCTCCCTATCCCAGCTTCCCTCTGTGATTACTTCGAGCCTCTGCATCTCAGAGGATGAGAGCACAAGCAGCTCAGGCATCAGGCCACACCCAGGCACTGGGCAGAGCTCTTTCCCACTGCCCTGGGCACCAGGTAGCACTCCTCTTCTACAAGGAATATATCCAAATAAAACAGCTTACAGGTTTCTGCTCCTTCTCTCTCTTCCCAATTCAAAATTGAAACAGGATTTCAACAATACCAAGTCCCTCCAGGTAAAGAGCAAGACCTGGAGACAGGTGACTTTGAGAGGAAGGCAGAGAGATGTTGGAGTGAGAAATCCTGCTCCCCTCTGTCCTCCTCCCGAGCTGCCCCAGGTTGTGTAACCACACTTGCGGTGGTGAGGAGCACAGCACTGCTCCTGGTAGCTCTCTCAGACAGCCACAGAGCCATGGGAACCAAACTTCCAGTCGTTTTTAGGCACCTTGCCTCCTTGACAAAGACTGATCAGTGAGGGCTGAGGATGCTGTACGCTTCAAGTCCTTCTGGCTTCACATCTCAGGATTTGACCCCGGGCATAAGGAGCAAAAAAGGCACCCAGAGACTCCTGCCCTTGCATTTCACAGCACTGGAAGAAGACTGGGAGAGATGGGTGATAGGGGAATGTGACCAGAGTTTTGGACACAGGTTAAGGAATTAAAGAGACAAATTAGCCTAGACAACAGAAGATCTTTTTCACTGTGGAAGGACTTGGGGGAGAGGAAGATAATGAAATGGTGCTTCATCAAAGCAGAGGCAGTTGGCAAGCTGCTCTCCCTTGTAACTCTATCGTGTTCACCTCCCAGGATGGACTGCAAGGGCCGGCAGCCCTGCACTGGTGTCGGGTGCCCTCCCTCCCCTGGGAGCAGGGGAGGGGATGCTGGAGCCTTTGCAGAGGGAGGGGCTGGCGGGGAGGAGGGTTTGTTTTGGGGGCTGTAGGAAGGAGAGGGTGTTGGTATCTCATTACAGGCCTTAGATCTCTGGAGGGGAAAAGAAAACGGAAAAAAAAAAAAACCCTCAAACTCAAACCACAGGCCTTTGTTAGTGATGCTGTCCGGGAAGGAAGGAAGAAGACAGGAACAGCTCAAATTCAGTCCTTCGATAATTAAAGCTTGCAAAAGAATAAAAGGGGAGGGCAAAAAAATAAATAAAAAGGTCCTTCCCTCCTCCCACCTGCTCCCAAAACAGAGCTGCTGTGACTTCCCCGGGGAACAAAGAGATGTGGTGAGAATGGGCTTTTGCTTGATCCTGCAGTGTCTGGGAGGGAGCAGCGGGACAAACGTGTGGCCCTGCAGATGGGAGCCCCTCATCAAAGCTGGGGAAAAAGAGGGGGGAAATGCGTTTTTCTGTTTCACTGATCATCAGAGCAGGACTAGGACTTCCTGATCCGAGGAAAATTTGGAAACTAAAGACAAAAACATTTCCATTCCAAAACTGAGCAGAAGTCAGACCTTTGTGGTTTTCTGCTAAGCAAAAGAAGAAAATTCAGCCACTGGGCAACCCACAGACCCCGACTGCCTTGTTTTGGCTGATCAGAGCATCTTAAGAAATGCATGTAAACTCAGCACAATTTGGGATTTGTTTCTGCAACACAGCAGGGGTCTGGGGAGTGTGTGGGGTGGCTCCCAGGAGCTCTGTGGGGGCAGGCAAAAGGGATTGGTGCATGACATGTAAAAGACTTCCCACTGACTTTAGCTGAGGATACCCTTTTTGCTGCACCCACCTGCTCTGTGTCTTGGGCCCTCATGTATGTCACTAGGTTTAGTAACACTTTTGCATCCAAGGATTTGGGGTTTTTTCACTCCCTCTACTGCCTCTATTATTTCTTACAGTTTCAGACCTCAAATAATGGCTTTTCCCAAGTGGACTCTGCTGTTTTCCAGATAAGAGTGATGCTGCTGAAGCCTGGGCTGCAAACAAGCATGTGGAAGTTAAGGCAGAAAGGTGTGACTTACAGTTTCCCCCATGGCGTTGAGCAGTGCATATCAGTTGCTCTTCTGTGCCTCAGTTTCTTCACCTAATAACTGGGGATAATATGCTCTCGGGGTCTGGGCAGTCTGTGTAGGAACCAGCTCTTCGCTGTCTGGCACTAACAATGTGCAACTCTTGCCAGTTGTGTGCTTTATCAGGTGCCAGGGATGCTGCACAGATGCTGCTCTGTCATATGGCACCACACCTCTGTGGCTTTCAGATTCCCTCTCCATTCCCAGGCACAGCTCTGCAATCCCAGCCCAGCTTTTGCACCTCAAAACCCAAGAGACCAGAACCTTCACACTGTGTGTTGCACATCACAGAGACAGGAAACATGGCCAAATACAGGCAGCTAGGAGACACCATGATCCAACTGTGGGGCTGCAGGCAGCTCATTGCTCTGTGCTCCTGTCTGCCAGAATGGACCTTTATCAAGATAAAGATTTTAAAAAAAGCCCCTTAAGAGCTCAAGAAATACAAAACAGAAGTTATACAGTGAGACCGTTTTAAAGCAGCTGATGTCATGAGTACTGGAGGTTGGTTTTGCAATGCCAGAATCACCAGTTTTGCAGGACTACTGTGGGATGACACCAGCTGACTGCTGCACTGGACTAGGGAGAGATCAGAGCCTGCTTTCTGCCCCTGGCACAGCCCTGCTGGGTGATTTGGGGTTCCGCTCTCCAGGAGCTTTCACCTGCTTGGCTTATCTAAATCAGAGCTGCTGGAAGATGAAGATGAATGTGAAGATGATCTCTCACTTGCCTGGGATGGGCTGCAGTGGGATCTGTGTGTCATCTAGCACCTTGAGGCTCTTTGACAGTGCAGCGATGGGCAGGATTCCCAAAGCTGATGGAGTTGTGTGCTTTGGTTGCACTCCCTAAACAAGCAGCTTTATTATGCTCTCAAGCTGTGTACCCACTCCTAGGGACCAGGAATATTTGCATCCTTTAAGGCTAAAGTAGGAAAAAATACCCCAGATCTCTCTCCCCATCCTGCCTGAGCCCCACATGCCAGCCTGGTGGTTCCCTGGTGCTCAGTGCCCTCTGAGTCTTTACACTCAGAGGGCTCAGGACGTGAGGCCAGTCAAGCAGTTGGATTGCCTTAGCACGCCTTACTGCTCTATAATACCTGCCATTCTCCATGGTTGAGTCTGTTTGTGATGCTAGCCATATTTAGGGGTTATACTGCTGCACTTTTCATAGTCCATGCAGCCCTTCTGCTAAATGCTGCCTTCTGTCTTGTTTAGTTAATGGTTAAACTGGTTGCCACCTCCAGCCAAGGCTGACCCTTTGGCTATCTCCCTGGCTGGCCTAGCAGGAGGGGGCTGGCAGGACTCCCCACAGCCACCCCAGCTCCCCAGAAGCTTTCCACACAACGCCTGTGGAAGTGTACAAAGTGTCAACCTCAGCGTAGTTTTTAACCTGGAGTGATAGCTTTACTGATTTGCCACTTTACTACTCTTGTTAATGAATTTTTAATCTTCTTAATGACATTAAACACGGAAAGTAATTAAGGAAAACAAGTTTGAAACTGCTGACTTAAACCCTTTATTCAGAACTATTTAATGTAGAATTAATTTGATTTTGCCCATTATTCAAATGAACACATTACCTTCCCTCGCATTGGCCTCTTTTCCTTTTTTTTTTCCCCTCTGTGTGTGTGTGTTTTTTGTTTTATTAAATATATCTTATAATGCTTTGTCCTTTTTTGCTTAGAGGTGACCAGAAAGTTCCTCCCTCCCAATGACAGCAAGGGTCAGCCTTTGGTGTCTCTCATGGGTCTTGTAAAGTCTTCTTGCATCAGGAGTTCAGCTGTGGTTGGGAATGGAGGTAGCACGCCTGAAATACCAGGTTGCTGCCACCTGCTCGATTAGGAGAGAAACGAGCTTTGCCTCTCCCTGAGATCTGCTGGGCTGCATTCCTAGCACAGGATGGCTACAGCAGGCAGCCAGGCCACATTGGTTTACACCAGACTGCCTGGCCCCTGCAAAGGAGAGAGTCTGATGTGAGCACCTGGGGAAAAGTAGATGCTCAACTTTGTCTTAAAGTGAAAGGGAGAGGTCCTCTCTTCACTGGCATCATAAGCTAGACCCTTTCTTTCCACCATTCTTAGATATTTTTGCCTCTGACCCACAAGTACAAAGAAAGCAGATGTTCACTTGGCATTGCCCCCAAGCTGACCTTTCCTTTCTCCAACCTAGCTATAAACCCTGATACCATTTGGAGCCCGAGCATCTGGCCTCATGGACCTGTTTCCATTCGGACAAGGATTCAATGCTATGAATCAGTTACATTCCTGCTGTGATTTTGCTAACTTTACTGCACACTATCTCTCAAATCCTGACTTCAAAAAGCGGGGAAACTTTAAACAGTCAGTAAGTTTTCAGCTGCCAGAGGTCTCTGGCTCTGCACCACCAGAAGCTTCAGTTCTCGAGGAGCTAGCTCTACTTGCACTCTGGGATGCTATTGCAACCCGTAAGTTCTTCATCTGATTTTCTGCCTCACCCCATGTATCTGGAAGCAGTGGAATGCTTACAAGTACCCTGGAATCTACCTCCAGTCAGCTCAAAATCCAGCTCTGCCTCAGGCAGATGAGGTGCTGATTTGATGGCAGAAGCAGACTAGATTCCACTGAAGAGTGGTCCTTGTATCCAGAGGTCCCTCATCCTCTTTGCTATCAAGAATCCACTTCTGTCATTCCACTGCACTGTATAAATAAGCTGTTTTCTCTGCAGCCACCTGCCTGGCAGAGTAGGTAATGTCAGTGGAGCCGCACAGGCTAGTCTGCTTCTGAAACAATGAGAGTTCTCCAAATATTTGTGTGCACAGGAAGGTTTACTGGATGACAGAGCCAATTTGGGGCCATAAATCCAGCAGATGTGGTAAGAGTCTCAGCTACAAAGAGGTGCAACAAAAGCACACATCTGAATCTCTCTCTCAGACCTGAACTGAGGAATGCCAAGGTTTTGTAAAAAAACTTCCTGTACCTTTCCCTGAGCAGAAAAAAACCTTACTGAGCATTGCAGGGGAAAAAAATATTCAATAAAGCTGCATAGAGCACCCAGGTTCTCCCTTCTTCATGGATCTGTAATGGAACAGTGACTACAGGAGAGCAAGTCCCAAATCTACAGCTCAGTATTCTGTTGGAGCAATGGCTTTTTTTTTTTGTGGGTCAGTGGTGAGCAGTCAAGTCATTTGTGATGTTTGCTTCTCTTTGCAAAGACACTGATTCAGTGTGCACTGGAAGTAATGACATCCTTTCCCTTGGCTCCAGTACATAACTGGATCATTCCTCAAGCTGGAATATTAAACATGCCGGCAGATTGTCATTAAAACCCTCTTTACTTTATTATGTGTTTTTGCTTCAACAGCCAAAACTGGAGGAAAGAAAGAGAGCAAACAATTTCCCTGCATGCTGGCTGGAAGACAGTCCATGAGCACTGAGGTGACTTTAGCAGGACCTTTTCCCAGCAGATGAAACAAGGCTGTAGAGCACCACGTGGGATGGGAGCATTGTTTCAGACTTTTAACAGTCCCACCATGGTACCTGACCTCCTCATATTCAAGACCGCACTTTAATGTGACAACAGATGTCATAAACCCTTTGGGCTTTTTGCAGGCAGCAAACTGAGGCATTGGATAAATGAAATTACATGAAAAAAAAATCAGCTGGAGAGGAGAAGAGAGCTCAGGTCCCCAAGTAGCTGGTGTCTGATCTCTCACCTTCAGTCTCTAGTGCTCTTTTGACACACCTGGATGTCATAGAACAGATGCAGCACGTCAGAGCTGGATCCTGGAGCATCACGGTGGTCTCCATGCCCTGCTCAGCAGAGACCTGGGGAACTTGCTGATGAATGAACACCCAATTCTCCCCACCTATTGCCTTTATGACTTTAAGCTTTGCATTAATGAGCAAATTACTTTCATGTCATATCTGGCATCCAGCACTTGCTGTGCTAGATTATGTGCCAGGTCCTTGGGCCATGGGTCTCCTCTCCTTCAACATCATGTCTGCTGTTTGCTCTGATTCTTCCATGTCTTGCACACTTCCTCTCTTTCTAATAGCAGGATAACAGAAACATGAGGACAGACATGCAACACATTGTCACTGTAATGCAAATTGCTCCTCTACATTTAGCAGAAAACTGGCTGCCTTTGAGCAAACTGGCCTATCCCCACCACCAAAAGGGGTTCTCAGTATTTGCTGATGGCAGGAGCTGTTGGGGAAGTCAGCACTGGGGGACAAGCCCAGCCATAGGAAGGGGAAGGTTTGAGACATGAAGAGGGACAGTGAAAAAGGGGTGGAAAGGAGAAAGTATGGAGAAGAGAAAGGCGGGGGAAAGGAGGAATTTCAGGTATCCACATACCCTTCCTGGCACCAGGGGCAGCAGCCTGCTTGCAGGGCTCTGGCCCGTGCTCCATTTCCAATTTGGCTTGTTTGAGAGCATAAACCTCCCTCCAGTCTGGGCGCCAATAAAAGAGGCAGCTCTGCAGAGTCTGCACTCCGCTGTGGCAAGCTGCCGACTTTCATTTCTTTTTACTACTGACTTTGTGTGTCTCTCGCCCCTTTCTCCCATTCTGGGGACTTTATGGACTGAGACGCAGCATCCACCTTCCCCAGAGCAGGGGCTGGCTCCAGTCCTGGAATTCCAGGAAATTTCCAAGGTTGTCTCTGGACAGCAGCAGCAAGCATCATTGTTTGCACCACCCAGCCCTGTGCAAACAGAGGGCCGTGCCCCACCAACACAGTCATCCTGTGAAGTTTGAATCCCTATCACAGACGGGCATGGACCTTCTCTATCAGAGCCCCTCCTCCTTCCAGAAGGGCATCTACACATCCGCATTGCCTATCCCAGCTGCAAGGAGGCACCAAGATGCCAGGGCATCTTGTTCAGCCCTGTTGTGTGTCCAGGGTGTGCAGCTCCACACAGCCAAGGACAGCGGTGCCCCACTGCTCGATGTCACACCACCATCACACAAATCAGCTCCACATCCATAACTTGTCTGATGTCTAGATGGGCACCACTGCCTTCTCTGGCTGCTGTGCAGCCTGGTCCTTGCCTCCATGCCTTAGTGGAGGTGCCACTGCTCACCCCAGTCACTCACAGATACATGCCCAGGGAGGAAGACTCGTGTAGGTATGAGAGAGAGTGCTACCTCACACACTGATGACTCTGCAAACTGATTAGGCAATTAAAATGTTTCAAAGAGAAGAAGAACAAATGACAAAGAACAAATGAAAGTGAAGCACAGCCAGGAACAAACCTGGCTGGAAAATAGTACCTTACACACAACTCACCATGGTAGTTCTGCATGCCAAACTGGCAGGCAAAAAGCCAACCATCCCTCTGAACAGAAGTTCTGGCTGAGAAATGTGGGTTTTCCAAAAAAGGGTGTCCTTTTTTCTAGCACTTTACACCATTCTTTTCTTTTCACAGAAGGTCCAGTCCCTCCCTGTCTCTGAACAAGCACTCATTTTCTCAGAAATGTCCATGGAAGAACCATTTTCCAGACACAGGCTTGTACCTTCATGCTCCAGTCTTGTACCTTTCCTGCCCCAAAATCTTGCTTGTGTTTTGCTCTGGCCAGCCCAACACAGGGAAGCAGGTTCCAGAAAAAGGACCTAGGATATTGAGAAACATGTGATTTGGGTTTACCTTGTACCAAACAACTGGCCTACTGACAACCCTCCATATCCACCCATGTTGGTGCTTTTGATGTCCCAAATGCAGCTGGGCTGTCACAGACAGCTCTAGAGCAGAACAGGAGGCAACAAGATGGGGTTTTTTTCTCATACAAGTTGCAAATTCTGAAGTTAACATTAAGTAGCTTTGCAAATCTTGGCCTCCAGCACCCCTGCTGGCTGCTCCCTCCTCTGCTCAGCAGCACACATGTGGACATAAGATTTCTGACACATGTGTGTCCTGTATATCATGATCATTTTACATTTTGTTATGTCCCTATGTAGAATTTTGTAAGACACATTCCAACATGTACATGTCTAAAATGCCAAGTTGTTGGGGGTGTTCCAGTCCGATTTTGCCATGCTTGTGGCTGCAGTTCAGGACACACATATGAAGGTGCTCCAGGTGGTTCTGTGTATGTACATACAGGAGTTGGCTTTTGTCTATGATATCATGCATTTGGGCCCCAACCCACACATATCTTATGGCAAAATCACTGACAAATTTTGATATTTATTTTGTCCCATCTATGCCTCTACTATATGTGTATGAAATACTACTATATTTTATGAAATCATAAGCCATATCCTGTAATATCCACTTCATATATAGTTGGTTTGTGAGTAGGGTGGTTCTTTTTATTTTATTTTTTGCATGGGTACCAGTGAGTACGTGAACAGCAGAAGAGGAAGAAAGATCACACTGGGAAACCAAATATCTTGGTGTTTGTATTTGTGTTTCTTCTTCATGAGTCTTTCTTTGCCTCAAGGAGTCACTTATGGGGCTGAAATACTGCAAGATCTGGTCTTCTTGTAGTATTCCTACCATCCAGGGAGTGAAACACCCTGAGCAGAACAGATCTTACATTATTTCAGCTTCACAGAGTGCTCCCTGAGGCACCAGCGAGAAACATAAGCACAGCTACAAAGGCACAGAAAATGCTTGCAACACAGATGCAAGTGCTGAATTCCAAGAGTCCCTTCTTCAGAGGAACAAGTGGCCAGACACTTTGACCACCCTGGCTGGGGCAGGCTGCAATGCTTGGGTGGGTGTCCTGCAAGAAGTCCGCTTCGAATTTGGGTGACAGAGTGTTGAGCCCAATGCAAACTGCAGGAACAGGACTGTGTGAGTGTTTGCAAGTTCATGGTCCATGACTGAAAGCAATCACTCTTCCAGGGGGCACAAGAGAGCTGGGGACAAGTTCACTGTCATTTGCATGCTGCTCTTTCAGCATCACCTGGATCCAGGAGGGAACTGAGCTTCGGGCTGAAGCCATCCCACACACATCAAAACCAGCTCACAGCATCTGTCTGTCCGTGCCACCCTTGGGCCCTCAGGGTTTCAAGGTGGCTGCTGCACACCCCAGTCAGAGGGTGCCCATCTCTGATACCCCACAGCAGAGTCCTGCAGTGCCAGCCTGAACCTAGGCCTCAGGGAGGCAAATGGGAGCTCTAGACTTGCTAGGCTGGTCTTTAGTGCAGGCCAGCTCATGGGTGGGTGATGAAGCTCGTGCTTTTTACAAGCCAATCATGAATTCATCTTTTCTCTGTCCAAAACACTTCCATGTACCTCCATAAAAACCTTTCAAATATGTTACAGATAGAAGTTTGTAGAAAAACACTGGCAGCAAACCAACAATACAGACACAACTCCCAGAAATCTACACATTTCACACAGCCCCTGTGCTGGAGGGGTATGAGGGCTGCAGCCTCTCCCCTCCTTCCATCAGCACCATTGATGGCAGTTTGCCACATTATGTGATTGAAGGCATACACTTACATGAAGTTCCCTTCACTGCGTGGGTGGCTCTGGAAATCAGTGTAGACAAACCCACTGTGTTTAACCCTATTTTTTTTGAGATGGTTCAGAACTTTGCCAATTCTACAATAACTAGATGCTTTTTGATAGAGATAAAAATTTCCAAGTAACATCTTCTGCCTTGTCATAATGTTGGGGAAAATGTTCCATCGCCTCCTAGAATTGCTGATCTCTAGAAATGGATAGAAAAATAGAAATTCTAGCTTACAGGAAATTCTGTTATTTTTACATTTATTTTCATCATGAAGTGAAATGAAAAATGAAGTAGACAGAATGGGGCAGAACAAAATGTTAATTCTGAGGGAAATTCAATGCAGAGGCATGAAAATAATGTTAAAGTTTCTGTTTTGATAGCATTGAAAAAACAAAATAGCTTATAAATATAATGAGAAAAGCAAAACCAAATAATCCATTGCATTTTGGGTCAGTTCAAACTTCTGCCAGGAATTCCAGTCAACATTTAACATTTCCAGAAAATAGTTCAATTTGGAGGATTCTGCATTTTCCAATGGAATACTGGTTCATCAAAATTCTTTTTTGATCAGCTCTCTTGATTATACTGTGCAACTAAAGAGGAATGTTTTCTGCTGTAACCATTTTTTCCTAGCTGCAGGCATGTAATTTACACTTATATTTCAACTGACTAATACCACATTAAGCATCCTCTCCAAACTGGACTTTCATTATCGGAGATTACATAACAACAAAAGAAAGCAGCTGTAATGGACAAAAACCTGGAGTGTGTGGCGAGGGAGCCTGTGATGCTGTGCCCTGCAGGAGGCCTCTGCTGTGCAGCCTGGGGGTCCCCACACATGTCCCCACAACGCTGCAGCACCACTGTGTCACACACCCCATGGCAGAGCAGCCTGTGCCCCATGAGCTACACACTGGGCTAAGCCTGGAGAACAAACCACTTCTCCTTGTGTTTGAATCAGCTAGAGTCAAATGGAACAGCCATTAAGCCCTGGCACTCTGGTAATTTCTCTTTTTACCAAATTATTTTGTCTTCCTTTTTTATTAGTTTTTGCTTTTCTTTCTCTCTTCCTCCTTCAAACTCTCTCCTTCTTCTTTTTTACCCGTGATTATCTCTTTTTTTCCTTAGAATGTCCTGGCAGACGTCGCCCTGTCTTCAAGGCTGCATGTTTGCAGTTCTTTTGGCTGAGTGATTTTGCATCCTCCCCAGCTGACCAGTCATCCCTTCCCCAAAAGTGGGCTTGTTCCTTCCAAGACCTGGCTTTGGAAATTCCAGATTTCCCCTTCCAGAGGCTCCGGGCTTCAGCACTTCAGCAGGGACGTCATGCTAAACCCGCCCTTCGAGTGACACAGCGGGCAGCACCAGCCAGAAGCTCTCCCCACCCAGACACCCTATTCACACAGCATTTCATTAGAAATAAAAAAGACAAGTTAATCTGTTTGGGCTGAAAACGAAGGAAACAATGGGGGTAAAAAAATGGATGAAGAAATGATATTTCTCTCCTCCGGCAAAGGGGCATGTTGGGGGTGGGAAGGAGTGGGGGGGTGGGTAGAGGGAAGGAAGGTTGCTTTATTTTATTGATTTAAAAAAAAAAAACACACACACATATCCCACAGGCGCCAAAAAGCACAGGGCAATGATTAATGTCCCCTCAGAAAAAGAAATTATATAGAATAAATTAAACTACTGTGGCAGCAAATTGAAAAATAAGGATGTAAATGAGGTTTGAATACTTAATATCTGAGAAGGGGAAGCGAGTCCCGGGCACGGAGAGAATGGTGAGAAATTGTCAGCGACCCAAGGGGAGACAGCCCCTTCCCCCGGGCCAGGAGCCCCTCTGCTCTGGGCAGGAGGCCAGCAGCAGGCAGCCAGCACTGGCAGCATAGCCGGGTGGGCTCACACCTGGAGATGGAGGCAGCCACACTCAAGCCTGGGGTTGCTCCACCAGCAGAGCCTTGCACAAGCATTTTCACACCTCGCAAAGACCAAAATTTGGCCCAGCTACTTCAGGTAGCCTCATAAGCAGCATTTCATGGCACAGGTCATTCAAGGGAAAGCTAGGGAGCTGCAGGCATTTGCCTGCATTTGCTGCATGGCAGGCAGTCTTTTCCCTGAAGAGGTGTGAATTGACATCTCCTTGGCATCCGTGTCACCCCCAGGTCAGCGGTGCAGTGCACGCCCCTGTGCATTGTGGACAGAGATTTTTGCTACCCAAAGGTATGCATTTAGTCTGTGCTGGATGCTCACATGAGCAGCAGCCTGGTTCAAAGCTGGAGCACGCAGACCTCCTGCTGTGATAAGCCAGCCCAACATCTGGAAAGGTCAGCATGTAAGGAAGGGAAACCACATGAGGCAAGTGACAGAAATGCCATGGCAGGTATACTATTCTCACACTGGCCTTGTTTGTATAGAAAACCCCTGGCCACAGCCCTTATTCCCAGGGCTCCTTCAGCTCAGCTTGGCCAGGATATAAGGGTGACCACATTCAGATTTGGATGCAGGCTGCCATTTGCCATGCAGAGCTGCAACAGCTCTGTTAAACTGGCTAGCTGTCAGCTTGCATGTCACCCAGCGTGTGCTGTGGTCCCCCTGGACGACACATTAGCAGGTACACAGAAATCAAACTCCCATCTCTGGCAACGGTTCCTTGTGTCACCACTGTGAAGTCATTTCTTTCACTGGCCCAAACCTAGTGGTGGGACAGTATGGTGCAGTGAGTTCTGGCACTGGAAAGCATGGAGGAGGTTTATGTTCATGTATCAGGGCTGTGGAGCTGGTGCTAAGTGCTGGGACTCACAAAGGATCCTACAGGAAACCTGCCCTGCTGCTTTATCCTGCCATATGCAGGTGGCCCTTAAGCTTGTTATCCATATTATAGGTGCAGGTAAAAGATCCTGACTGGGGATTAAACATGTTAACATCAAAACAAAACACAAAGAACAAAAAGCTTGCCTTGGAGCTCATTTCTAGGAGTTCACTAAGGCAGCAAGTGACCAAGGAAAAGGCTGCTGATATCAAAGACAGAGAAGATATATAGTGGGGTTCTGGGGACACCTTATCCTAGCACTGAAATCTGGGGATACCGGACCCCCACTGGGATCCTGCTTCAGGCTAAGGGCTGTATTTTTGTCCTTCTGCCAAAGATGAGAGAGAAAACCTGGTTACTGACAAAAAAAGGGAGGAAAGAACACTGCCACTCTTGTCCCACTGGAACTGAGCACAGGAGGGTGGCTCAGCCCAGTGCAAGAGCGCTGCTGAGCCAGATGCAGCTTCTGCTCCTGGGAGCTTGCACCTGATCTGGGGTCAGGAGCAGATCTGACTGCAGGAAGGACTTGTCAAATGGCAGAGAGGCAGAATGAGAAGGGGGAGAAGGGGGCAGAGTGCAGGGGTAGCAGCCCAATGGGGGTGCCTGAGTTTGGGCTGAGGGCTGTAACAGAGCAGAGAGCCTTCACCTGCTGTTTCGGCTTAACCTCAGGCACAGCCATTCATCTGACCCGATGGGAAATTAATATTCCCCAAATTGCCAGAAAGCTGCTCACTCTGGCTTATTTTCTTTCCATCTGGCTGTGGTGGAGGAGAGCCTGCCCTCAGCTTGCTGCTCAGCTGGCTCTTTCTTTTTTATCTCTTGTCTCTCCATCTCTCATTCAGCCCCCTCTATCTCTGCATCTCCTCTTTGCTTCCCTCTGCCAGTGTGGGTAAGTGTGCGTGCGTGCGTGTGCATGTGTGTGTCCCTCTCGCTTCCCTTCTGTCTTTTTTGTTCATATATATTTAGTATTTATTTACAAGCTTGATTTTTTTCCCTCTGAGTGAAGCCAGGCATGCACAGAAATCCTTAAGATGCTATAAAGCCGCTGAGGTATAAAATGGAAAGTGCTTAGCCTGCCTGTACAGAAATATCTCACTGCGCCGCACTGGAAGCCACCGAAGCTGGGCACTGTAAATCTCACAGAGTTTAGCTTGTTTGTTTACACCATGACGATGATCTAAAGAGAAAATGAGAGACAGTGAGAGGGAGAAGCTCGCGGTTCCCCTGTCAGGCCACAGCACATATCCCCAAACCATTTATTGGACCTCAGGAGCAGGATACCGGGCTGGCAGTGCCTTCCTTGCCCATCTGTAGAGATAGTTCAACAGTGGGAGGGGGAGAGGTGTCCTCTCTGGTGTTGTCGTTCTGAGGACATGGGCAAGGCAGTGTCATTTCCCAAGGCCACCCTAAGAGAGACGTTTATGAGGATGTCCTACTCCCAGGACACAGCGGACTTTCTTGCTTCTTACTTGGTCTTTTTGGCTGTCCAGTCTTCACCTAAGTGGCCTTCTGAGACTATCATGAACAGTCACCAAAGGTCTTCCTAAAGACATAGAAATGGTCCTTGCTAGAAGCAATGGGCCACAGAAAAGCTGAACTTGGAGGAAATAGGCTCAAATTTGGACTCTTTCATTACCTTGCACAAATCAAGGTCCCTCTTCGAAACCTGTCGTACCTGTGTTCCTGAAGCATTTCCCCACCACTTCCCTTCCTATCCAGCCCATCTCTATGACAGGGCTCAGATGAGGAGCCCCATGCACTAACCTCTGGTAGGGGTCTGGCCTTGCTCCCACAGCCTCCAGGTTGGTCCATCCATGATTCTGGGGTACAATAGTATCTCAGCACACACCAGGATGGGCCCCATTATTTGGTGCTGCCCCACAGAGTGACCCACCCACTCTTCTCCCAGGTGGCTGCTCTGGTAGGGAGACTGCCAGAGCCGAGTCATATCTGCATTCTGTCCTTCAGATAGGAGCTGTACAGAGCATTGGAGAGCAAACAGCAGGAAACCCGTGTTGCACAGGTCCCCACTCAGATCATGGAGGGTGAACAGCCAAATTTCTTCATGTGTCAGACACAGTGGCCTCCATCTGGGCAAAAGATGAAGCCACACTAGCATAGAGGAGATAAGATTTGAAAAGGAAAGGAGAAGAAAAGGAAAGACAAAACAGCCTAAAACAGAAATTGTAAGTGTTATATATAGTACAGTAGCAGAACAACACTGTGGAAAACATGACACTCTGCAATGATGGCACTATAAAAGCATCTCCTGTTTAAAAAACCACCAGGCTGCTATATACTTGCTCTTACATCACATGTGGGGAATTTAACTTGCAATGTTGATGTGACCTGACCCAAACCACACAGGGAGTTTGCTGTGGATCTGGGAGTTGAACTCAGGTCTCCTATGTCCTAAACATCAGATTCTTTCTAACATGAAGATACAAAATCCTTGGACACAGAAAAAAAAAATACCAGAGATTGTCTCAAGTGTCTGTGGGAAGAGAGAGAGAAAGAGAAAAGGAAGGAAGGAAGGAAGGAAG
>JANPWX010000328.1:4675370-4705055 GCA_024734555.1 Trochalopteron elliotii | reverse complement strand
CAAGAAGGAGGGGACAAAGAAGAGAAATGTTATGTACTGTTCTGACCAGACAAGCAGATCCAAGATGGCCAGCCCTGGTCCAGGACTGTGTGTCCTTAGGGCTGGGGGTTGAGGTACTGGAGATGGGGAGGGAGAAAGGGCTGATGGCACCATAGAATGAATGCATTCTGCTGCTTGTATTGAGAATTCACTGCTCTCCCCTTTAGTGAAAACTCTATGATCTTGTGACTAACCACTTTCCCCTTTCACTGTTTTTGATTTATATCCCATTACTTCGCCTGTTTGTGCCTTGCAGACATGAATTTTTTCCCTGACATCTCCTATGCAGCAGCCACGTCAAAACCTTTGATAAAATAATAGTGGTAAGACGCTCGCATGGCTGTTTTTATGTTTCCAGGGATATAGACATCAATTAAAACTCTTCATACGATCTGATCCGTCGTTATTAAAGGCATTAATACTGGCACGCCCCTCAGATTAGGGGCTGCTCACCGGGCGATGGAGGAAAGCAGGGAACATTGTCTGCATGCATCCCCTCTCTGCTCAGCTCCCACAGGAACCTCGCTTGGAGGACAATCAGCACAGGCTGCTGAGGGCACCAGTGGCTGCACTGAGCTGGCAGGGGGTGGTACAGGGCAGAGGCATCCCATGTACCACCAAAGCACAGCACTGCCCTCCCACAGCACCACACCAGCTTGAACGACAAGTACAGCTCTGACACTGACCCCCTCCCAGACTGAAGGTGTCTGAGCTGCCCCAGGGCACTGCCAGAGAGGAGAGCTGAGGTTGCAGCCAAGGGGTGATTGGTGCTGAGCATTCACTTAAGAAAAGGCAACCTTCAACAATATAGGTAAAATGGGGAGGGAGAGTTGAAGCACTGAGAGAACATGTGATTTTTCCATGGCAACTCATAGAGCATTTCCTCACCAAAGATCTCCAAAAGTTATCAAATACAAGAAACATCTCTTAACCAGGGGGAAACTGAGGCTGCATAGAGTATATTGTTAAATATGCCAATGCTGGTACCTAACTGAAGGAAGAAATGGGCACTGTAGAGGTCAGCCTTTGAAAAATGTCAGTGTCATCACCCAGCATTTCACTTGCTGAGGCAAACCAGAAGGTCTGAATTATAGCTTCCTGCAGTCCTGTCCAGACCCACGTGTTTCCAGCTTTTCTCATTCAACACAGCCCAAAGCAATTCCTGCTGGAGCTGGAAACATTTGGTGTCCCCATCTAACCTTCTCACTGTGACTCCCACGGGGGGAAATCTGGATTTGCAGTGAACAGTTTCAGAGGCAGGACCTTTCCCTTTCTCTCCAACATCTCCACTATTCAGAATCTGCGTTCCCTCCTTGCTGACACTTTTATGATACAGCCAAAGACCCTCTTTTGTGATGATGCCTTCCACAGTGCTGTTAGAAGACTCTATAACCACAGCACTCTCTGTGTTAGGACATCTTCCTTCCATGTGGATTTCCAAATCTTTATTCAGTAAAGCAAGAAGATGTAGGAAATCCTGCTTGTGCATGGTGGCTTACAGGCTACTTCTTTCCGTACTGTATTTACATTATTTAACTTTTTTTTATCTCCTCTTTTTATGCTCACTTCCTTTCCATCCTTGCCCATCAGGAAGAGAAAACTGGTCCTTCTGTCATCTCCTGTAACAAAAGACAGCCAATGCTTAGGTCATAGCCACAGAATACCCCCTCGTCTCTCCCACTCACACCAGCTACCTTCTTTCTGCCTTCCAGAGGGCCAGGCAAAAGAGTTCAAGAGATGAGGAAGAAAGGTGGGGACAATATCTTGGGAGACAAGTGACCAGAACTGACAATCCCTCCACACAGGTGCCACAGCTTTGAGATACACCAGGGCTCAGCAACACTGTGGACTCTTGGGTGGGATGGCTTTTCTTTCACCCTGTCCAGGCATGGGGGGCTACCAGTGCACCAGGCATTTCCTTAATGGCTCACCAAGCATGATAAAGATGGGAAAATCTGCTTGGGGTATTGCCTCTCCCAGTTTTGCTCTGGGATGGGAAAGATGTCAGTGGGAGGAAAATCTCCCCTCCCTCATCCAAAAGAAACTCGGGCAATTGCCTACTTGCCCTACTCAGGCACCTTGGCACATCCCAGTACAGCCAGCCCCTGCCCCACCAGTTTGTGCTCTGGGCCTGCAGTTGAGAAGAAATGAAAATCACCCCCCGACACAAGAGACAGCAGGCAGCAGGGGAGCAAGGTGTGTGTGCATCCTCCATTTTGGTGTCTCTTTTTAAGCACTGGCTTTCCATTGCCCCAGGGGAGCTGAGGGGAAGCGTGTGTCTCTCAGGCACACAGCAGCCCTGACTGGGTAACGGTGCAGAACGTAAAGTGTTGTCTATTAGGTAGGAGACTGGTTAATACAAAGAGTTGTTGGTAATAACAATGTCCTTTCAGCAGTGACAGAGACAAAGTACCTGCATGTGGCGTGTACCACTGCGTGCAGCGACTGATGGTCACAGGGAAGCTTTGGAGATCATTTGAATTTCACATCCAGGGAGAGTCGGCCTATCATTAAAAAACCCTAATTTCAGTGTCAGGTGGAGTTCCAGGTAATCGATCATGGTGTCAGCTGGCACAGGCTCTCCCTGCCTCCTTGCCTTGCCTCCAAGTCAGCCTTTGTTTTTTCCAATTAAACTTGTTGCTGGGATCCAGAGGGAAGTGCAGGAGCACAGGAAAGGCAGACCACACATCCCCCCTCATTACTGGTGAGGTGGGGGCTGATGGGGCCAGGAAGGTGGGGCTGAGGCTGGTGTGGAATGACTACAGCTGGGGGTGAGGAAAGGGGATGCCCAGGAAACGACCTTTGCTGCAGCAAGGTGCAGAAGGGACTTGCAGGGAGAGAATCTCAAAACATCACTGCATCTTGGGGAAGGCATTGCATGAGACCCTCCATGCACATGGATGTTGCCAAGCCCCTACAGCCTTCAACATCATCTCTGCCCCTATCAGTCGTTCAAACCACCTGAGCCCCTGTGGGTCTCATCCCGCGCTCATTTCTCTTGGCCTCTTCATCTCACACACTTCCTCCCTCCTCCCCACATGGGTATCTCTGGCATCTCCAGCCCCTCTCAGCCATCACGAGATAGCTCTCCAGGGTCTACCCCTTGCTCTCCTGAGTCAGATTCTCTTTAATGGATAGCATAAGGATCCAGGCTGCTCTCCACAGCATCAGTTACCAGGGCAACATTTTTGGCAAGAGAATTTTTTGGTTACAAAACAACCTTCCTCTTCCCCCAAAGGTCAAATCTGCATGAAGAATTGCCATCAGTAGAAATGTACTCTGTTTTCCATCATATTTAACCCCAGTTTTAAAACTCCTATCTGTAACCAAAGTTGACTGAAGAGGTTTCATACAGGGGGAGAAAAATTCTTCTAAAATAATGCCAATAAAAACATGCTTTAGAAAGCTGAAGGAATCTATTGGAAAAAAGAGCTT
Source organism: Trochalopteron elliotii (assembly GCA_024734555.1). Lineage (NCBI taxonomy): Eukaryota > Metazoa > Chordata > Aves > Passeriformes > Leiothrichidae > Trochalopteron > Trochalopteron elliotii. The sequence goes on along the minus strand of JANPWX010000328.1, from coordinate 4,701,581 downwards.
TTAATTTCTACACACATTCTTCAGGAAATCCCATTGCAACCCTGCTATACAGAAATTATATTGAAACTGAAACACTTCTACAACATTTTCTCAATGCTTACACTAGTTCTGCTTGCAGCTGTGACTGTTTTGTAGCTAAGGTTTAGGTGCAGTAATAGAGTCACTATTTATTGCTGCTTTTACCTACAGATCAGAAATATCAGCCCTAAGCAAGATCAAGACTCTGTCCCATACACCTAGTGAAAGACAGCCATTAAACCAAAATAGCTGAAAACCAACAGGGCCAGGCTTATCCTCCTAATTGAGAGGCAGGGCATGGACTCACATGGAGAATTAGATGTCTTATTGTATGCAGGACTGAGGTGTATAACCCCAACAGGATGATTCAGAAGAAGGGGGCTGCAATAGGGTAAGAGATGAGGAACGTGAGATTTGGGGCACAATTGCCCTGATGGACTTCCTGTGCCCTGGGCTTTCATGCTCAAGTGATTTCTAAAGCCACAACAAAGCAGAGGGAGGTGGCTCTGAAGGTCAGTGTGGGGTGAGCCACGTCTCACGGCCAGAGATCAGCAGGGACCAGCTGAATGGGTCATTCAGGGTTGACCACTGGTGTTTGCAGTGTGAGTTGGAGGGAAAACATAACTTGACCTTGACTGTGGGTACAGACAGAACTGAAGAGAAAGCCTTGAGGAAGTCATACAGGCAATCAGGTAAATTATCTGTTTCTGTGGTGTGAGGACATTGCCCATCTTTGCCCAGCCTCCTCTGACTTGTCTGGGCATCCACATGAGAGGGAAAGGTCAAATAGGTCTAACTGCAGCATTGCAGAAATGAGATCTTCTTTTCCAAGAGAGAAACTGGGCAGCAGGAAAGACATTGCTGTAACGCTTAACCATAAAGCTGGGCAGAGAGCCCAAACACAGAAAGTTGAGGTTAACACCATTCACTGTTGGAACAAAGGTCATTGTGGATCAGGAACATTCAGCCAAGACTGGAAACCTCTCATGCGCAGCAGATTGGCCATCCCATTTATGCCAGTGCTGCAGAGGGACAGTGCACCCAGGGCTGGAGGAGAGTTGGCTAAGCTGCAGCCGCATCCTGGACAGGAACCCAGGGAAGAGCCTTGCCTTCCATCTTCCTAACAGGGATAGCTGGGCACGGGGCCACATGTGAGCAGCAGAGACCTTCTTGGTGCTCTTCACAGCTGGATATGTGGATAGGGCTTTCCTCCCAGGCACCCAGCACTGCCATGGCTTGAGACCACTCTTGATTGGAGGGGTATTAATCAGGAGCAGGTCTCCTGCAGCTGACAGTTTTGCCTAGACGGTGACAGTAGCTGCAGTGACCATGTTTGAGACACTTCTAAATTCTCAGCCCAGTTAGCTACATGCTATTTATAACTCTGCTGGTTGCAGAAGGCCTTCAGTCTGGGCTCACTGTGCTGGATCCCTAGCAATTGTACCAGACAAAATGTGAGCACAAAGACTACTATTCATTTTTGCAGAAATCTAAGACAAAGAGACATGAGAAAAAGCATGGCCTGGATCCTGTCTATGAGGTGTATCAGTCACTTCTTGCCACTTCTGACTGTGCTGATCTGCAGTTGGAGAAGTTTGTTTCTCATCTGCTGTAGGGTAGAGGGAGCCCTGACCTGAACTTGGCCAGGTAAGCGTGACAGTCCCAGGCCTGCTCCTCTCTGAGATTCGATCCTGGCTTGTCAGAACAATTGGCAGCTGCTGCAGCTCCGCAGGGGTCTGGAGCCACTTGGATCCCACATGATGCCCAGAGGAGAGGAGAAACCAATTGCCTTTGCTTCAAGGACACTAAGCAAAGCATAAAGAAACTATGTGCAAATCGAATGGGAGGCATTAGGATATATCTTTGGACAGAGCACAGGTTTCATCAGCAGTCATACTAAGACTGATACATCTGATTTCTCCCTCTCCATCTTCCTCCACCCCTCAGGTGGCTCTTCTGGCTGCCAGCTGAAGGGAAAGAACCATCCCCAGTCCCTCGGAGAAGAGCTGGCAGTGGCCATGGCTTGTTGAGGTTACTCTGAAATGCAGTTCCCTGAAGGATACACCTGAGTGTCTGGGCTGAGGCACTTGGTTTTGTGTCCTCAGTGGAGGGTGGGCTCAGAGCTGTGGCAGTGCTGTGTTCCCCAGCTGGGTACACACTGAGGTGTGAAACCCCACTCATCTCCCCACTCCTGCACGGATTCCTGAGATCACACAGAGAAGCAAGCCAGGCTCAAGGACTGGGGACTGGAAAGGGAACACTTATGGTCTGAGGTTGGTTTGCAGCTCAGATGGTGATTCTCTGTGGGACCTGGACTGAAGCACCTCATCTTTGGGGTTTAGTTCCCTCCCTCTTCACTAGGTGTATGGCCCACCAATCTAATTTGCCCTCATGATCTCCTTGGCACTGGGAATGGTTGTCCCTGTAGCGTTGCACAACATCCCAGTTCAGCCCATTTGCTCTATCAGGAGCTACTGCAGTGGAAATAGCAAAGCTGGAATGTGTAATAATGCATAATGGGAGAAGGTGAGGCCAGAGCTGACATTCTCAACTCCTAAACTTACAGTAACAGTGACAAATCTCTCATCATTTGTTCCTCCCTTGCCTGGCACTTTTGCTTCTCTTTAAATGGAGTTTATCATGGTGCAATGGGCTTTTTTCCAAGTTAATGTCTGTCAGCTCCAATTTGTTCAAATGACCTTCGTAGGCTCAGGGGAATTTTAAAAATAAATAAAGAAGGGCTTGCTGGAGTGCTTAGGGAGGGCTTCACCTGACAGACAATGATAGAGACACCTCAGAGCCTGCAAGCACCACGTTGTCCCAGGACCATGCCAGGGGAAACAGGCTGATTAGAGAAAAGAGTTGGGAGCTCCAGGGATGTCTGCATTTTGGAAGAGAGGACAGAGCTGAGCTATAGACACAGGGCTGCTGCTGGTGGGGAAGGGACCCATGCAGTGCTCTCTGAGTCCCCAGAGCAGGCACTTCACTGGGGTGTGGGTCCATACCATAGACCCCAAAGAACCCACAAAAGGTGTACAGTACTCTTATCTTTGCTTCTCTCCCAGAAAGACCTTCTCCAATGACCTCTTTTGAGTTCTCTTGCTTAAACCCAAATATAAGGTCCCCTTATCTGGGCTGGTTAGGCTGAGGCTGGTCCTGGGAAACGACCAACTTCATGCTCTCCCTTTACAGGGAATTGGATACAATCCTGTCTCAGCTTTGCCTTCTGGAAAGGCTAAAGCCATTTTGCCAGAATTTACCTCAGCCAGAGTTGGCAAGCTAGGTGGGACTGTGCATGGATTTGAGTGCTCAGGAACAGTAAGGGGGGAAAAAAATCAGCACTTCACTTGAAAAAGTCTAAAGACAGAAGAGAACAGGGAAGGAAACAGTGAGAAGGTCAGTGAAATAGTCTAAAACAAATCTCCTGGCTCCAGCTAGTGTGGGCAGACTTTGCAGGGTTATCCAACCTTCCCGAGCCAGCAAGGAGTACATCAAAATCTGTTTGGCCAAAACCTGAGAGGATGGGAACTCTGGAAGCATTTCACAGGGATGCCCCAACTGGAGCTGGACTGAAATTTCAGGAGGAGCCCCAGAAGATACAGTTAAATCTGTTCCCACTGGCTTTGTCATTAGCAATGTTGGTGGTGTGGCACTAGCCAGAAGTCCTGTGCACACATGGGTTCACAGACAGCTGCATGGTATAGTCATGACCCAAAAGTCCTGCTCAAAGTGCCTGAAGGCACACAACGGCCATTCCTGCCTTAGCAAGAGGAACTGGGAGGATTAGTTTATATTTGTGGCTCTGACATTGTCACAGTATGGAAACTCAGGCAAGTCAATAAAATAAAGAAACTTTATTTTCTCTCAGTGCATTTGTACAGTGCTCAGCACAATAAGGGTCTTTATTCTGAGTGGTGCTAGGAGGCATAATTTTAATGATAACAGTGGTGATAATATGGGCTGAGCTGTTTGGTATTCTTCATCTAAACAGTTCTATACCCAATACCTGGGAAGAAAAAGAAAGCAGTCATTCAGAGTACCACAACATAAGAACAAGTAGAGTCAACTGAGATTTAAATCAGTGAGACCTGTTTATTGGATTTTCTTCTGATCCTTCTGCACATCTGAGCCCTTTCCCATCATGTGCTAACAGTATCCACAGCAGCTCTCCCCACCCAATCTTCATTGGTTTCAGTTCCTGGCCCTTTCCTGTGTTGCTGTGTGCATTGTAAAGCAGGCTGCAGAAACCAGGAGGCCAGCAAGAACTACTGAACATCCATCAGTTGACATTTGAACATGTACAAAGCATATGATGCATAAAGATCCATTTGGCACAGTAAACATTACTCCATGAAGCCAGAGTTCAATGATAATCAAGGCTTAGAATTAGCATTCTGCCTTCTGGAATGGCACAAAAATCCAGATCCTTGCAAGCTGTCCTCCAACCCAGTCTTCCCTCCAGACCTCCCCTGAGTCAAAAGAGCTGTGCACAACCCTAAGGATTATGGCTCCAGTGAAGATAAGGAGGATCCAGCCCAAATTGTAGCTCAGTGTTCACAAGGATTTGGGGGGGATTCTTTTGTTTTAGGTAGGTCCATCAGAATACAAAATATTATTATTTCCTTCTTCATTCTCCTTAAGCTTGAAAGCTTAAAGTAAGGAACACAGATCAGCTATTATTTCACACATACACAGAAACATCCACAACACTAGGAGGGAGGCAAATAGGGGTATATATTTTTGGAGCCAGGAACAGGGCAATGGAAGTGGGCTTCAGCATTTTGTATTCAGATCCTCCTGATCTGAGATGAGAACCATAAACTGGGCCAGAAGGAGGGACTAATTGCTGTAGTGTCTTGCTGATCCAGGCAGAGGAGATGTCAGAATGGGAGTCTGCTACATCAGCAAGGTCCTGGAGTCAAACCAGCCCCATGACAAGGCCCATCCTCCCAGTGCAGTCTGGATCAGTGGCACTTCTGCTGCCATGTGACAACCCCACACCTGGGATCAGGCATAACCATGGCAAAGAGACTTGAGGGCTCAGTAGTCTTCTGCCTCACATGACTATGTTGGCTTAACAGCTGGACTGTATGTGGCAGCATGGGATTTTTACTTAGTACATTCCTGCTTTACCAGAATTGCATCTTTAGGACCCAAAACTGAGTATACTTGGAATGATAGGACATCACAGAATCATGGAACGATATAGATGGGAAATACCTTTAAGATTACTGAGTCCAATGTTAAACCTACCACTGCCACTGCTAAACCATCTAATTACAAATATGCAAGTATATTTAATGTCTGCTGCTCTCTGTTTGCAATCCTAGATGCATATTTGAGGTGTAAATGAAAGACTGACTTTTGTGTCAGATGTTCCAGGGTTGTTAACATGACTAGTAAAGGATTTGTAGATGAGTCCTTAGAACTAAGCTTTGACACTATCCACTTTCTCAATAAAAAAAAAAAAAGGGGGGGAGGGAATAAAAAGGCAAAAAGTATTGTCCGGCTGAGCTATTAAAGAGGGAATTGAACATAAAAACATACAGTGATGTCTGCCTGAATCTGCAGACAGCCTGGACTGTAGCTGAGAAAGGCACGAGCTGCCTACACCCATCTCAGTATGTCAGTTCTGTCTAATGCTGACACTTTAGAAAGAACTATTCAAGTGGCTTTCCTATCTGCAAATTTTTGCGGATGCCTGCAACTCTCTTAATTAGCCCCCAGTCCCAGGTCATTTTCTGCTTCCCTCAAGAAGGCAAAACATTCAACTGTCTTTTCTTCAACAGCCAAACCAATCCTTTCATGTCACAGACATTTATGTTGCATTCAGAATGAGGCACCATATCAAAGTGTAGGAATGGCACAGAATAAAGACTTTACCATCAATTTCCATAAGTTTAGGAATCTTGGAATGATTCTATTGTTTATAATTCTCCTCAGTTCATCTCTCCTGGTACATAGATCATGCTGCAGTCCTGCCTGTGTGCCCCTTTTTCCTCAGTAGCAAGGATCACACCACTGTGCAGTTCATCTCAAATTCAGTACTGCAGCTGTTTGATCAGGACTGAAAGCTGTGGTCTCACCAAGGGGAGGCACTGCAGACGAGACAAGGAGGAAGGATTACTGGACATGTTCTGGCGAGCTTTGGAGTGGCTTTTAGCTTTGAAATGCTAGGACTTATAATGGGTTTGACTGGTGGGGTGTGTCTTGTTTGGGTTTTCTTTTTTTTTTAATTACTAAGAACAGTTTAAAGGCAGAAGGATTGCAAAAGTTGCTGTGTGCCTTGTCACATCCCCAGATTCCCTCTTTTTCTTGTGTTCTGGTAGCACAAATGAAATAAGACCAACCTGAGTCTGAAAAAACCCCTTCATGAGTGTGCTTACTTAGTCTGATGAGGCACGTCCATCTTCATTCCCACCTTTCTTAAGTACCACATCCAACCCTATGTGTCTCTGGTTCACCACCTTTAACTCCATCCCATACAAATCCATCTGAATGGCCATTCCCACCCACACTTGTTCATCCATCCATCTTAGCCTAGCTGTCTGTCTGTGAGAACTGACCTTCCAGAGTGTTTAATCAGCACAGGAAAGGTAGCCGCAAAATCCTTGAGTCATGTGGAGCTCACTAGCTATGAGAAGGCGCTCCTCTCTCATGCAGCAGATGGTGGGACATTTATGTTGACCCATAGTCCTCCTCATCTCCTGTTTGAAGGGGACAGCCCTGCAATGATGAGAAAGGGGCCAGCAGACACCACCCCACAGTATGGCTTGGAGTACACAGCAAGATAAACCTCTGTGCCAAGGGTTTTCGCCCTTTGTGCTTGCTCCTGGGGAGCCTATCTGGCAGAGCAAAGTCCACTGCCCTCCCTCTTGTCACCCTTCCTTTCCCCACCAGCAGCCCCCAGCCCGACAGAGAGACCAGGCTGGATGGAGAGCCTTTCTCTCCAGCGTGCCGCACTATGACAGATGATTGACTCGAAACAATATCTAAGGCGATCAGGATAAAGTACCGACCATTTCAAGGCTCAGCAGAATTCAAATTCTAATTAGACTTCTCACCACATTCCAAATAAAAATTGTTCCCCTGATATCCTTTTTGCCTATCAGGTGTCTCTCCCTGATCGCTGGAACAAAACGCATAAAGAAAGTGATTAAAGCCATAACAAAGGCATAAAATTGAAATTATCGCTGGTATCACATCTGGGAGCAGAGTGTGTCACCACACTGCCCCCCTCCCCTCGAAGCGCTCCCTCCCCAAATAGACACACACACATCCCCCCATAGTTCTTGCCTCAAATGTGAGTGATAGGCTGGGGGACAGGGGGTGGAGGGGGATGAGAGAAGGTCTTGTTCCAGGTTGGAAGTCATCCATTCCCATGGCATGGAAAAGCATTTCAGCCCACACCCCCCGGACCCACTGCCTCCAGCCTAAGGCTGTGCTGGAGTAGCAGTGGGTGTAAATTGCTTCACAGTCTCTGGTGCTGCTTTACATCAGCTGAGGATGTAGCCCATATCATCTGCAAATGCAACACATGCAGGCGCCTGAAGCGTACACACCCAGGGAGAGGAAAACCCATAAACACAGAGGCCTGCTCACTGCCAGGCACTCTCTAATGAAGGCACAGACAAACCCTTCTCTGGGGCATACACCCCCCTGCACACACGTACACACACATGCACACGTTCACGCTCAGAGCCAAGCTTCCAGTGCACCACACACATACCAAAAGATTTCTTGTGCCCACTGATGTCTGTGGTACAGCCAGAAACCCCACCACACACCCCCGCCACAGACACGGAGTGTGAGCCTGTTACCTCTTCACTACACACACAGACAGAGGGTTATAATTCAACACACTATCAGAGCCCCTACATGTTCCCCCAAACATGTATAAACATTCATATAGACTCTAATCTTGAGCAGAGCAATCCACAAAAAGTGAATATTGCACACCCTAATTCCTACAACATGCCCCCCAAGCACCTGCAGTCCCAGAACATGCGTATGCAGGCTACATATAATCCTTATACAGCTTATTGCTATTTTATTTTTTAACAGTTTCATCTATTTGCAATGTATCTATATATCCATAATGGCAATTCACACCCAGGTGTGAATATATATCCATTAAAAAAAAAAAGATGTATCAGTACTGCACAACCCCCTGCAACATCTCATGGCCCCCAACACATGGATCTCACCCACACGCACACACACAGAGGCATGTACACCTCCAGGCACACTCATTCTCAGTGCAGAGGTCACTCTACCAGCACAACCCTTGGCGGTCCAGATGTGAGCTTGTTCAGACTAAAAACACACATGCCCTGCTAGGCAGGGAGGGCACAGCCTTGTCCCTCTCCCTCCTTTAGCAGGGATGCAGTGCTGTAGGCTCAAACAACCCATGTTCTGATCTTCAGGAACAGTGGGTAGAAGGATACCCCTCAACCAGGCACCCAGGGCTGCTGGGGGGACATTTATAGCAGCAGGTGCCGGGCTGCAGTGGTGGACACCCAGTGCCAGGCTGCCCTTTCCCCCTCCTGGATTTTTGCCCTGCCTTGGCTCAGCTCAGGATGCCCTCAGGAATGGCCCATTTCATTTTTCAGCTGCATGAGGGGCCACTCCAGAAGAGAGTTAAAAAGAGAGAGAGTGAGGGAGAAAAAGAAAGGGACTAAAGCGATATAAAATTAAAAGGTAAAAAGCAGGAACGCAAATGGGAGAGAGCTCTTTCAGCTTTCACATTATTAATGACTCTTCAAAAAATCGGCGAGTTTTCCAATCTTCTCCGAGAAGCGCTTGAAGGAGCTCACAGATGAAACTGACCTTCAAAATGTTCTTTGGTCTTTAGTTAAGAAATTCGCTCGCCATTATGGCATCATTAGGGAAACAAGGATAAAATTACTCCATGGTTAATGACCTATAGTATCTCCCCACCAAAATTTGTTTCAGATCTAATAAAACTGTGCTTAACACACTCGGATGAGTTATGAGGACTGTTCTGCAGGGTATTAAAATGTGGAAAATAGATTTTCCGAAGCTGGGGGGACTGGACTTTTCGAATCAGATAGCAGAATGGAATTTTCTGGGCAATAAATTCTTCCATGTCTCAATTTCATCTCGCTCTCGCTCTCGCTCTCTCTCCCTCTCCCTCTCTCTCTCTCTCTCTCTCTCATGCTCTCTCCCTGAAATGCTAAAGCAACATGGAAATCTTTAAAGTGCAGAAGCTTATATAAACTTTACCCCCAAACCCCAAAATAGAGCCCCGCTCCTTTAATGCTTTCTTTTTGTCTTGCATGTGGGAAGAAGGCACAATCCCTTGTCAGGAGTGGTTTGGTACCATTCACAGAGCCAGTTCAGCTGTGAAGCGTTTTGGTGTTGCGGTGTTGCAGCGTTGCAGTTTGGACTTTGCATGAGTCCAGGAGGCTGCCAGCATCCCTGCAAGGGTGCTGGTGTGCCTGCAGAGAACAGGAGCGGGATGGAGACTATGCACAGCTGCCCAGAGCTGCATGGGGATCCCTCCCCACTGCCCCACATGCCAATCTGAGGCATTGGTGGGAGCACCCAGGGACCACTGCTGCCTGCTTCATTCCTGGGGTGCCCATAGCTCGTGTCTCACTGAGAAGACACCCATGGAGAGCACATCTGGGGCGCTTGCACCAGTGTGTTGGCCCCAAGGTGAGGTGCAGGCGTGCCCTCGTACGGCAGCCGGCAAACGCGCCCTCGCCAGAGCCATGAGCCCCACTGCCATCGCTGCCATCGCTGCCATCGCTGCCATCGCTGCCTGCGGGCGGGTCACCGGAGCCCACGGACAGGCAGCCCGGGGCAGAGCGGGGGCCCGTCTCATCTGTCGTTGCCTGAAGCAGGAGCCAGGGACTCCAATGGTGCTTTTAGGTTAGTGAGGGCTAGTTACTGCCGCTGAGAGAGGTGGCTTGCGAGGTAATGGCATTTTGCTCTCTTTAAACTTTAATCTTTCCTATTAATTCCCTGCAACTGGAGAATGTATGAGAGTTAATGTTCCATGAACGTGTTTCTCAGCCGACAGTCTCTTCGAGCTAATTACCTTCAGGTGCTAAATGGAGGGAAATTGCAATCCATTTGGATGTGAAAAAATTTCGCCTTTCCAATCCCCTGTGCAACATTCTTTTTCCTGAGTGTTGCAGAAAGAATGCACTTGGCTTCTTTCTTTTTTTTAATGTTTTCCTCCCCTCCCTACCCTCACCCTCCTCCCTCCTTCCCCCAAACCCCGATCCTCACCAAGAACCTGTCTTTCCTCGAAGACTTTGGGTTCTCCAGGAGACTCCATGGCAGGCTCAGCAGAGGGGACCATTGTCCTCGACACAATCAAATGGGACAGCACACCAGTTGGGAAGAGGGGGGAAAGTAGGCATATCCATGAAATCCAAACACGTGGTGAAAACATGGAGGGCAAAGTGAGGAAGACAGCAAGAGACTTCCTTTGGAGGTCTGAAGTTAAAGTGTATTTACACGCTTAATAACACGCTTATTACAGCCATTTCCCAGTTGTTGAGTTTTGAATACAGAGATAATAGAATTTTACAAGCTACATAAAGCCATTATGCTTTTGGATCCGGGACTGGGGAGAGAGTTCGGTAGAACCCATGGAGAAAAGAAAAGGGAAGGAAATCAAATCCAAATGTGCTCAGACCGGGCCTGGAAGTCAGTGTCTTTGTATAGGCTGACAGAGCCAGTCAGAGTACATGTGAACAGGCATAACTGGAGGTTTCAGATGAACATCTCTCCTATCTGGAAATCCCATTCTCTCATGACCTACAGATGACCACTGGAGATGATGGATATCTCAAATAGAAGCCCTTGGCAATAAGAGGTTTGCTGTTACCTATTTAGCTACCAAAGAGCCAAGACAAGTGGTGCCAGACAGATTCACCAGACAAAAAAACCTCAGTGAGAATAGCTACACTAAATTCAGAGGGTTCTGTGCCATGACTACCATCAGTAGGTTTTGATCTAATCTGTCCTTGGTGTTTATGATAGACTTACTACAGCATCATCTAAAAGGCTTCATGCAACCTTGCCTCAGAGTCGACCATGGCAATTATCAGGAGCAGAAGTCTTTTCCACAATAACGTAAATATGCTCCAACTGGGAATGGTGTCACTTGAGAAAAATCCTTGGAGCTTTGCTGAACCAGCAAGATGTTCTTGCAAGATCATTCAAATGCCCCGTTTTTATGGCTCTCCTCACAGTCCAGATGCCACTGAGAGATAAAGCTAAACCTGCACTTTGTCAGTAGACTGAAATTGAAAACGTTTATCAATCTCTGTAGACTAAAACACTTTCTGAATTCTCCTAGCATCATTTCAGCTATTAGTGACTGAAGGTGCAGATGGTTTGCTATTCGTCCCACTGGTTCTCTGCAGAGACACGTTCACTTTGATGTGGGTGTTGGGGAGCTTGTCTACAGATTCCATCCAAGAAAAGCAGTTCAGAGATGTTCTCTCTCTGGACTCTTGCTCAGTCTGAATTACAGCATTGACCAACTGCCCTAGATAGTGTTTTAAACCACCTTTACTGAAGCAATAAGAACAATAAGGCAATATCAGTCCAAAGCTTCCAAAGTGTGACAACATTCCAGCATGGTAGGAGAACTTGTTTGGAGCTTGGCTCTGATAAAGATCACCAGGGTAGCTAGCATGTGAGGTAGCAGACTAGGAGGGGAGCTTACATCACTGCAAAGATTTTCCAGAGTATCCTGGCCACTGTCCATGTCCATATCCTCCCCACAGTGTTTGTCTGAGCCCTCTTACTGCAGAATGTGAGCACCTCTTATTCTCTGAAGGATTTCCACTGACACTGTCTGCCACATATGAAAGACTGACTGATTTTACCCAGGGCCACCTGAAAGGTAATTACAGAACAGAGTTGTACTAGAAGTTTTCTGCACTCCTAAAGTATCCTTCCTGCCTGTCAGCCCAGTCACACAAGGGTAGATTTCTGTCACCTTCATGTTCAGCCACTCCTCCACACACCTATCACACACCTATACATCTGCCAGCCCCACATACCTATGCTCTAGTCAAGTCTGCTTCCCACTTGTGAACATCCTGCCCTTTGAACATCCAGCCCTCAGCCTTTCTACATGGCTGCTCCATCCATTCTGCATTTAATGAGATTTGCAGAGGAAACCAAATAGGTTTACTTAAATTGGGATCTTTCACAAAAGTGGGGCTTTCTCCAGTGAATTACTAATCCCTCAAAACATTATTGTTTTAGTTTCATGTTTATTTTTTAATTCTGTGAGGAAGAAGGTGAGTGGGGATGGTAGTGGGATGTCACAGGGAGGCAATAATTTCAATAGCAATGTCACAAAATAGTAAGGTTTTTATCATATTTTTCATGGCCATGTCTAGGGTTTGTTAGTCAATACAGCTGATGGGACTTCACTGGCTACAACCAAGGGTGTACACTTGGTGCTTCAGCCTCAGTCAGAATTAAACCACTGGCTGAAGGAGAGGGTTCAAGCCAGCAGCCAGTCCAATCTGTTGCCTTATGCATGCACAGAGGCACACATTGTCATAAGCTGCATAAAATATTTTTTTTTTAATATACTGTGCTTCGAATGCAGGTGGAAATGGGCTACAAAGGCTTCTCCCTTCCACCTTGACTATCTGTTCACACAAAACTTCACTTTCCTCCTCTTGACTCCCTTGTTCCACATTTGCTATGTTCTTCCCTTCTTTTCCCCTCTTGCTCTCAAACTATGTTTTTCTCTACTTGTCCTCCTTTCCTTGATCTCATCCTCAATTTCCCATTCTTTTTTAATATATATATGTATACATATTAAAAACCTGGAATTAGAAATATTGAAAAACTGTTTAATTACAAAAGTGGGGCTGATGAGAAGGCAGTAGAATTTTCCCGACTCACTCTTGGTGCTGACTCTATTGCAGAAAATGCTGTGTTTTTTCATTGGTTGCTTGCTTTTCAACTTTTCTTTTTTTCTTTTAGTAATACTGCAACTAGTCTAAAATTGTGGGAGTTTGAAAAAGCAGAGCAGTAGCAAATCTTTATTTTCCTTCCTTCTGTCATCCCTATGGTTCTCTGAAGCTAGAAAAGCAACTTCAAATTATAAAGAAGTGAAGAACAAAATTAAACTCCAGACTGCACACACTATTCACTTGTTGATTAAAAGAATAAAATGGGGAAAAGAAAGAGAACAATTAGCATGTTTGGGATGCAAAAACTCATGTGTCTGTATGTATGTCAGTACAGAAAATGTGAAAATGGATAACAGATTGCAGCTAGGAATTGATGTACATTACTAGTGATGGTGTAAATACTATCTTTTAACTTCTTTAATCTGCTTAAAACCCCCTGTGGCTAAATCAGTATAAACCCTTCAGACTGTAAGCACAGTTACACTGGTATCTGTGTACCTAATACTTGTGTAGCTTAATTTCATGCCTACAAGAGAATAAAGTTAAACTGTTAAAAAGCCTATTTGTATCAGTGTGAATGCTAGAGGGAAATGTACTGTGTTTACCCTGCTGCCACAATTAAAACTTCTTATACAGATAAAACCAAAATGGGACTCCTGACCATTCACCATTTCTTCCCCTTCCCTTCCTCATCCCTTCAGCCCCATTTCTGTCAGCCTTTTACTTCTGTCTAGAAATTCCCAGCAAACATGTTTGTGGGGCATCTTGGAATCCATGCTTACATCTCTCACTAAGGGACAGTTCTGTCTACCTGTGGAGCCCCATGAGGATGGATGGACAGATAAGCTCTGTACCCAACCTCTCTGCAATGGCAAACAGGGGCAAGGGGAAAATGGTGCACATCTCTGAGCAGCAATGGGACTCATTTTCCTTCCAGCTCAGCTCTTCCTGTTTTCCTGTTTGCTTGCTTTAAGGTCAGGAATAAGCCTGAATTTTATTGACAAACAAACAAACAAACAACCCCAAACAAACAAAACAAAAAAAACCCCAAAACAAAATAAAAACAACCAAAAAAAGCCACCAAAAAACCAAACCACCAAAAAAAGCCCAACCAACTAACCAACCAAAAACACACACACACACAAAAAAAAAACCCCAACAACAACAAAAAAAAAACAACAAAAAAAAAACCCCAACCCATTAAAATTTAGCAAAGAGAAAAACAGAGACTTGTGAGAAATTTACTGTGTGGGAAAGAAGAACCAGGGAGGTTGAAACTGCAGAAAAACAGACTACTCTGGGGAATGTGTAATCCTCCATTTAAAAGCTGGACTGCTGGCCCATTCAATCCCCACACTTGTCCCTCCTGGCTATTTAATTTACAAGCTTTTGGGTGCAGAGACTACCTGTACTGCTCCAACAGAAATCCTGGGAGGTTTTCACTAGGCTCTTTACAGCTGTCTGGGGCATGAAAAGGAAGCTGCACTTTAACAACATAGGTCAAAAAAATAGCAGCTGGACTCAAGGGAAGAGAGATTAAAAGGCTCTGCCAAAGTCATCCTGTTAGACAGTGGTACAATTGAGGCATCGTACCTGCCGTGTCCTGTATCCTGTATGTGAAGTAAGAGAGTCATGGAGAGACAAAAACAACCTGATAGAATGACAGAAGTAAATAAACCTATTTCTATGCAGAAGACTGCAATCCTTAATGATTTGCATTGAATGTGAAAGGCATCTAACTCTTTGACTGTCTCCTCTTTCTCAAAAATAAATATAAATCCACCCAAGACATACCTTAGGTCTGCGCTTATGGGCAGCCGCCTAAAACCAGAACAAAAGCTTTCAGGCCAAATTCATCACTGGAGCAACTCCACTGACTTCAAGGTTGTTAAATTGCAGAGGGATTGGGCCTGATGTTTTAATTGTAGTCACAAACCAAACTGCAGCCTGATGAGCAGAAAATAAGCTATTACCAGAACCATGCAGTCCTCTATCCCAATGAAAGGAAAACATGCAGGAGCAAGAGCCTTAGCTGTTCTGAGCCTAAGGCCATGTCATTTGGAGGACTGGGTATCTGGAACAGCCCAGATATCTTGTTCTTTTTGCACTAGCATCAGGTATAAAGCATCCAGGATCAGTTCGCCATCAAGTGATTTGCTCATTAATTTCATCTATAAATCATGATCCTGCTTTTAAAATGGCAAGGACAATAAAACACACAGTAAAAGGTATGAAAGACACACAGATCCATAAGGTGAGGGAAAATGTTTGCAAAGACAACATTCTAGGTATAAAACAAAGATAATTTCCAGAACTGTATAAAGGACATGTAGCAATCTCCTAGAGAGAGTAGTCAAGAAGGGATGATCAGTATAATCATGGAAACTTCATGACCTCAGGGACTCTAGAAGAGGTTGGCAAAATGCATTAAAGGACTACCTAAATCTCATCAGTGAACTATAGTCACTTCTGGGGAAAAATTCAGCATCTTACTTACTAGTGGCACTCAGAAATTAAAATTCCTCATTAGGTACTCTACACTTAAGTATGTCCTGAACTCCTAGTACATGCTTAAATCCTTACTTGCTCAGGAAAGGTAAAGTCCATGACTAATGAAATAAAAATATAATTTACAAATGTTCAATCCTTCTTTGGAAGACTGGAGTTAAACATGCAGCTCTCACTGTCTTTCAGTATTTAAATGCAAAAGAAACCAAAAACATTATCACTGAAGAAGTTTCAACAGTGATAAGAATAGATGCATTTGTTGTCTCCATGTTAGGATTTACAAAAGCTTTATAGTAATGAAAAATGGAGCTAAGCCTGATGAACAAAATAACAAAATTCTTATTATAATTTACAGGAACACACACACATAAACATGTATCTATCTGTGTATCTGTAATACACAGTGCCTGGTATATAAAAATTTTATTGCCAAATTGAATACCAAATAATAAGTTAAGCTGACAGAAACATAAAGATCTGCATTAGATGGCACCCAAAGGAAGGCAGAATTTCCAGTAGGAAATTGCTCGCTACCCCATTGTGATTTGGGGGGGAATTTGTAGGATATATGGCAATTGCTGGAACATTTTTGAAAGTGTGGCTACGTGTATCCTCAGGAGATCTGGGTCCTGATAAGGGATGTGGCCTTTCTATTTTCAGGGCATACATGCAAATTGAACTCAGTTGCAAGTGCTGAGCACTGGGACATTTTCTACACTTCCTAAGAACTCAGCAGAGGAGAAAGTAGGTTTCTTGGTGGCTGGGGGGAGAGAAGAGAGACCAACAGGCTGCTCTAGGCATGCTGCTGTAGTCCTGCATTGTGGTGTGACATCAAGACCAGAGAAAAGGAACATAAGGGAAGAACCATCTGTGATGAGGAACAGGGCTGCAGAAGGCCTCCTCTGCACAGGTCCAGGGTGGCTTTGCTTGGCAGAGCATCCTTTGGCCTCGGGGCCAGGGCTGCCCTCCCCAAGGTGCATCAGCCCACATGGATGTGGTCCAGTGGCTGCCCTCAGACTGCAGGACAAGGGGAATTACAGGGACTCAGCTGAGACCTGGATTTCTGGGGACACAAGTGGTTGGAAGCTATACTGGGAGGCAATACAGAGAACATCTCCACAGCATTTGAATGGTTTGGATGCAGTGGAGCCGTATGGTGGATTACTGGTCTCAGCTCATGGCAGATGCCAGTTGACTGGGTGCTCACTTCCCTTGGCTTGTCACTTGCCTTTAGGTCATTTGGAGTGCAAAAAGTGTCTCCTGTGAGAGGCACTCCTCCTCCCTCAGCAGCCATGCAGCCTGGGGCAGCCCCTGGCAGTCCCTGCCTGTGGCGCCTCCTTGCCATCTGGCAGGAGCAGCTGATGGGCAGAGGCAGCTGGAGAAGCAGAGACAGGCGAGACCACCACAGACACAAGGGACACCTTTTGCAGTGTCCCCTGTGGCCAGGAGAGGTGGGAAGCTGCTGGTTGGTGGAGATGCCCAGCAGTCAGAGGAAACCCTGCAGACAGCAGTGTGCAAAAGACTGCAGGCATAAGCTCCATTGATAAATGTAAAAGCCAGAACAAATCTGATTATGGAAAAATTACTGATTGGCCTCACCTGAAAAGATGGTCCTGGAATCTCTAGTTGTGTAGAAGAGGCAGTGCTTTAGATTGTGTCCAAACTCGGGTTAATCTGGAGTTAATCTGGGTTAATCTGGTTCTTCCATGGACAGAAATGTTCCATCATAAACTTTGTCTGCCATGTTACTTTGCATGGGTCCCACAAGCTCAGAGTGTAACCTGATGGTTTTGCTCAAAGGCTTTCATTGCTCCTGCCCATTCCTGCTGCATTTCCTACTGACCCCTGCAAAGGTACCTGCAAGTGCAGTGTACCAGTGTCTGCAAAGGGAAATACACACCTCTGAATGAAAAGGAACCCAGATATGAATCTTCTCCTACATCAAAAGGGGATGACCAAGTCTGATGAGCCTCACGTTAGTCTGTCCTGGACAAGATGCTGAAATCAGCCATGGAACTTGTACTGCCTCTCCATGTAAGTTTTTGGTGCCTCCCATATTGGGCTGCAAGCACTCATGAGGAAGGAACAGCACTTTATTCAAGGGCACAAGGAGAGATCCTATGAGGGGGAAGTGATGATTTGCACCATGAGCAATACAAGGCCCAGGTGCTCTATGCTTTGAACATAAGCTGTTAAAAATGGGTCTCTCTTTCATCCCAGAGGCCAGGAATTTAAAAAATTGTAGAAAACATCTTGTGCTTGTGCTGCCACCTCTGCTTGCAACAGACAGCTCAGGCTGTGAAGACATGGTGCTGAGGTGAGAGTGTGTGTGTGTGTGTGTGCGTGCGTGCATGTGCACGCCTCTTGGTGCGATTCCTCCTTCCTTGCCAAAACATCTCCTGCTGTTTATTTATTTATTTCTCCCTGATAACGGAGGGGATCGCGTTTCCGGAAGAGTGCCAGCAGATGATACGAACCCAGGACTGATACTGCCAGCAAACCCATGCCAGCCCTTTCTGCCGGAAAAATTTCATTTTTTCCAGAAGGAAGCCACGAGTGTGAAGCAGAATCCAAATCCGATTTCTCGGCATTTTTTGTTATCGCTCAGCAGCCCACCAGGTGGGGCAATGGAGGGAGCGCACTCAGCTGCAACTCAGTGCCTTAATCCAATTTACAGCTTCTCTTGGAGAGATAATTACAGCCCTGAAACCAGTTAGCACTGTACAAAGAGGCTCTCGAACCAAAGCCCCGATCCTGTCTTTCAAATATTCACCTAGAGTGTCAGGGATGCTTTGGAGAGGGAGGGGGCCACTTGAGCTAAGCCACTATGTATGGAGAAGTGTGTACATAACTCCCCTTCCCAGACACGTGGGCCTCACTTGTACACTCACACAGGTTTCCCAAAGACCCACAGGGGAGTGACAGTGTGGGACTGCCAGCCCCTGATTCTCCAGCTCTGGACACCTGGGCAGCAGGAAGCTGCAAAGCCTTCTCTTCCAAGCACTACTAGCAGATCAAGGGGGCAAGATGATGGGAAACCTGAGGTGTGGCAGGGGGGTAGAGAATATGACCAACCCTTCTCCTAGTCATGGACACAGCAGCTCTCCCATTAAGGTCACTCCTGCAGCCACCGTGAGGAAGTCAAACCTGTTCAATTTTTCCCCAGTGATTTCTGGTTTAATACTTGGTTTAATACAAAGATGCAACATCTCTTTGCAAAGACACCATAGGGTGCAGCATCTCACAAGCCAAGCAGGCCACCCCTGCAGGTGCTGACTTCTTTGCAGCTCACAGCAACTGGGCTGGAATTTTGCACAACCTGTTATCCCTCTGCTTGGCCTTTGTGCAGCCACTCAGACATGTCCCTAAGCTGCAGGGCTGCAGAGGGATTCATAAGCAGTGATAAGAAGGAGGCTTGGGCACCCTGTAGTAGGGCAAAAGACATACAGGGACATTTATACTCCATGCCGACCTCCAAAACCCATCCTTTTCAGCACCACAGCCCATTCTCATCACAAGACACAATGACTGATGCCTCTGCTGTCACCATTACATCACTGCCTTGAGAAAGAAGACATCTGAGAACCTGAAGAGTGGTAAAGTCTGTGCAAACAGATACCTTTAAGATTTCCTGTCATATTACCACATATTACCACAGTGAGGTATGGGGACATGCAGACAGGTGACACTTGGTGATGGACACATTGGACTCAACTTGCAAATTATCAAGAAGGAAGCTTGGGGCTTCACTGGGTTTCCTTAAGCCACATTAAGTAACTTGTAAACCGTAAATTAACCTCCTCTGTCTTAATGATTTTGATTGTCATCCCTCAAGTGTGATTCTGGAAGATTTTTCTTGCAGGTGATTTTCACTCCAATTGGCATAGTCAAGAGAGGAATCCAGCCTTTGAGATTTAAGTATTAAAAAGGAATAGAAAAGACAAAAATAGGGATTCTTGCTGGTAGGAATGCCAGCTGATGTAGGAGCAATTTGAGATCAAAACAGTGATCAAGTGGTTCATCCACACTTCAGTGGATGGAAGTAATCCACTGGATATGTAGCTCCCTCCCTGATGCCTTGGTTCATAGCAGAGGCCAAGTTCTTACCACCAGCTGACCAGTTGAATGTTTTGTTCTGGAAACTCCTCCTTTAGGTGTGGGTCTGGAAAATTTCCCAGGAAAGAATCAGCTAGTATAGCTGAGGCTGCATTTGCTGCAGAGTACCAGCTCAGAGGCCGAAGTGGACTTTCCTTCCTTACCTCATGCAGAACTGAAGGAGTCAGGCTGGCTGCCTGGCAGAACACCCTCTTCCAACAGGCCAGAAAGGCCACAGCAAGTCTGCAGTCACAGAGCTTTCTCTGGTAAAAAAACAACCTTTTTGTTGTTGTTGTTCAAGCTTTCAGTCATAAACAGAGTGTGCTTGGTTGGGATCCAGGTTCAAGCCCTCACTCTTCTACTCCTTTCCTCTGTGTCCTTGGCCAACTCTCTCCACTGAGCATCAGCAGCTGACAGAAGGCACTGTCTCTCTCTGGGTGTGCCTGGGCTGGCAGGCACACTCAGAACTGAGCTCTGAAGCATGGCAGTATGCAGGAGAGGTCGGAATTGGCTGGATTCAAGAGACATGGCTTATTTGTTCATGCATAGCCTGGGAAGAATGTGCCCAGACACAAAAAGCTGGCACAGGCTGAACCCCTCTCCTTGCAGACCTCTGGTTGGGCTCTTCTGCAGGGCAGACATGCCCCGATATGGGCTTGTATCTCAATGGATTAGCAAGGGATGTAACTTTGATACATGTAACTTAGGATGGAACCTCCTAGCTATTACCTAGGCTCTAGGAGTCGAACACATGGAAGTTTGTCTCTTGCAGGAAAGGAAGTGGCAGAAATCAGATCTCAGAAAGAGGCATTCCATTTAGAAAGTCTTTAGGCTCTGAAGCATTTGCAGAAAAACCTTCTTCTTGTAACACGAGCCCATTGTAGGCCTCAAAATGAACATCTACCCTGTACCACACTGGACAAGTTTATGAATTCCCCAGCTATCCTGTAAGGTACTCACTCGCTCTGGTAGTAGTTGCAATGTGAGGACTATAGATATATTCCATGAGAACAGCTGTTTTGGTTTTCTAGCAGTGCATTAGGATCTAACCCTTCTCCACCCCTTCTGCATAATATTGTTCAGTAATATGGAACACAGAAGCCCTGCTTTGAACCATCACATTCTGCCTTTGATTAAGGTCTTCTCAATCAATGCTCTAGCTGTGGTGCTTGGCTTTTCCACTGATTGCTCCCATGGCATTTCTGACCTGCTAGGAATGTGGCAAAAGGGCAGCTGGAGCTTTCCTTCCTAGTAAACCCAGGGCAAAGTGTGGTTCATCTGACACATACCTCTCACAGGGAAGACACCCTTTGTGCACGTGATACCCATTTGCTTTTCATAGCACAGCACCACCAGAATCAGCCATTCTCCAAGAGTGTAACAGGACTGTCTTACACAGTTGATTTGCTTGTGTAGATACAGGAAAACACATGGAAATTCCTGTACTTATGAAGTAATTTCATCTGCCTCTCTAATACAGCGATTCTTACATGGGACACAACTGCCCCATTAGCAAGCCTATGGTTCCTTGGGAGGTCTGCAGAGAAATTAAGTATATTGATCTCAGTAGCCAACTGAGTTGAAATTCATGGATCCCTTCACTTCCATCCATTTGGCAGCTGGGATTTTATATATAACTGTGAGCAGTGGAGAGACCCAGACACTCAAAATCCCCATGCTGATCATGCCAGGGCTAGAGATGCACCTGCAGGAAATCAAAGCACTGGACCAATGCTGACCCATAGTAGAAAGCAAGGCATTAACACTCTGTTTCTTAACTCCCCACAGGCTCCACAATGGATGTCTGTACACATTTCCTCTATCACAACACTAATTGCACAACACAAACTAGACTACACAGGGAAAGCCCAGGAGACCTTCCAGTTCTACATCATATCATGTCTTGGGAACAATTCTGATCCGTAGTACCTTCTCCTCTGGAAGACAGACTATGGACTCTTCATCTCAGAGATATTTTCCAATAGATAGGCAAAATCCATAGCCATTAGAGGAGTGCTGGTAAAATCATTAGTATAAAATGTGCTTGAGCTTGGGGGTGTTTATTGTTTGGTTTGTTTTTGACATTGGTGGCTGGATTACCTAACCACGGAAGAACTTAAAAGTGTAACAGGGGCAGGACATCTGTTAGGTGAAGACGCATGTATCCAGTGGCAACTGACCAGGAGGCTGGCTTTAATCATGACATTTTACAAATAACTGCATTTTTTAAATGGTGTTCTACACTAAACCAAATTCTACACCTTGCTTATCTCAGAATTTCATGATTAGGCCAGCCATCTTCTGTCAAAATTGTATGCCTGGATTTGTGTAGGCAAACTCAATGTTCTCTGCTGGAACTACACTGCTATTAAAAAGCACAGGAGCACAGAACTAGAGATTATTGAAAAAGAACAGATGGGAATAAAAACAGGCACCTCTGGTCAACCTGGAGAGAGCACAGAATAGCTCCAATTTGCAACATCATCTTGAAAGCTGTGGTTTATGCAGCCTCAAACTGAGTACCTAATTTTTTAGGGAAACCTCACCTTTTGTTTCCGTTTTGGCTTTGTCTAGAGTCAGAAAGCAGCTGCATGTATAGACAGAAGAAAAGCTGAGTGCTTTTCTGGAGTAAATAGGTGAGCATCCCCTGCTCCCAGCAGCCAAGTAAGAGCTGAGAGGGTGGGAGAGCATGACCCTCTTTCACACTTCTTTTGGTTAGTACAAATGGCAGCCTGAAGGCTGACAGGAATTTTCCCCCCTCTCTCACTGTGGTTGGATTGGGAATATTCCATGGAGGCTGATGAAGCCGAGTAAGAGCACTGCAGCCAGAGCAGCCGCCGAGCAGACATCAGGCATGACTATATCAAGACACAGGGACCTGGGCTAGAACTCAGGAGGTCCCTGTGGGTCCTGATCCCTACCACCACATCCAGGCCTCTTCCTGTCTCTCTGGCAGCAGCACAGACCCCCAGGCCTGTTGCCACCGCCGAGCTGTGCGGCTGAAGGGGATGGCACATTGAAGCAATTTGCCAGGCTGCATGACAATTACTGACACAGATGCTCCTGTGTCAATATGGGCTCTTCTCTCCGTTCTGGTTACAGCAATGGGTGTGCCTGGCGGGGACTCCTCTCAGCACAGGCCAGTAGGATTATGGGGCTGGGAAGGGGCCATGACTGCCTGGGCTTGCAAGGGCAGAAGCAGACTCAGAGCTTGTCCCTGCTCCCTCCCCTCTTCCAGTCTTTTTATCAGGATCTTCAGCTGGCTGCCATTCCCACACTCTTTCCTCTGTCCTCTGGTACCCACATACTGTATTTTTCTCTCTGCAACATCCCTCCCTTGCTGCCTGTTTGGAGATTAGGGATGAGAGAAAGGAGCACTGTCCAATTCATTTCTGTCAAAGGCTCTACATGCCTCATGCACCCTCCTCCTTTCAGTTTCTTCTTGTCTCACCCTGCCTCAATTGTTCCCCTTGTAACTGGGATATTGGTCTTTGCACAAGCGCCAAGAAATTACATCCTTCACAGACAGAAGAGAGGTGAGATGGGGCAGATTTTAGGAGGATCAGGACAGGCGTAAGGAATTACAGACAAACCCCTTGACCCTCTGAGCAGTTCTGAGAGCCATCTTCTCCTGCCAGCTTTTCAACTGGCATCAGTGCCAAAGGCTGAAATGCAGCAAAAACACTCACATCCAGTATTCAAATGTCATCAAACTCTATCCAAACAGAAAAACTTCATCAAGGTGACATAAAGACCTCAGCCAGACACTGTAAATGATACACACTGCCATCCCCATGTCCTCCTGAATGCCCTGGATGACCCCAAGACCCCTGGGGACGTGGTGCAATGAGTTATCAGGTCTGTATGAATAAAAGGCTCCTACCATTGGCTGTAGCTTCAGCACCAGGTGGACAGACAAGCAGTCCTGGGTCATTTGCTGCCTAGAGCTGCCTGACCTTGCCTCTGCAGAGCGGCCCAGAGGGGTTGTGTCCAAGAGTGCCAAGCCTATGCCTCAAAGCTGCATGCTAACCAGCGCCTATCCCAAGTTTAGACATGGCAGTCAATGCTGAAGGCTGAGACAAAAAGCACTCTGCCAGACTTCTTCCAGCACATCTTGAGGTGATCTGAGAGATCACTGCTTTCAGCTGCTCTTCTTTGTTTGCTATTCTCTGTCTCATGGGAGCATGTCCCACTGCCTGCAGGCTGGAGCAGCTGAGGCCCAGCCATGTGTTGCCCTCTGCCAGCTTAGCAATGGCAAATGGGTCTCCAGGAGAGGTGCAGCTGACCTGGTGAGCTGGGAAAAGGTCATGTGTGTGACAGACCCACAAAACAGTGTCTACTAGCACACACTATGAAACACCATGCCTTCCCCTCCAGAGAAGGCCACCACTGGCTTAACTCCAGGACAAAACCACCTCAGGATGTATCCTTAGTGTCTTCTGCTCTTTGAGGAGACCAGCAAAGGAGTCTGCTGCTCCCGCCAATGATGATGCACAAAACTAAACAGGCCTCCCTCAGTCCCAAACTAGCTTCCTCCTGACCTTCCTCTGATTAAAAAAAAAAAAAAAAGCACTGCTCCTTTAAATGTGGTGCATGTTAAAAAAAAAAAAATTGACAAGCTCCCTCACTCTCAAAAGAGTGAGAAATTTTCATTGATTGATTTCTTCATGGCTTCTTAAACAGATAATTAATTCACCATGAACCTGCGGACACACCGTCGTGAGTCGTTAATATTGTAAATTCACATATACTTCAATAATCGCCTGACCCCCCCGTCACCCCGAAAAACAGATAGCTGTGCAGCAAGGAGGAGGGGAACAGGGGGGGGAATCGATTTTCGAAGACATGAAGGGATCACCCTGCAAAGGGAAGCTATTGATTCTCTTTTATAAGACACTGCTATAATATTTATTCTTTTGTAAACAGAATTAACCCAGCATCATGGGT
The DNA here is from genome assembly GCA_024734555.1 of Trochalopteron elliotii. Lineage (NCBI taxonomy): Eukaryota > Metazoa > Chordata > Aves > Passeriformes > Leiothrichidae > Trochalopteron > Trochalopteron elliotii. The sequence continues at coordinate 4,677,090 of JANPWX010000328.1, read as the reverse complement.
CATTCCTATCGAACAACTTTCCTCACATGTGCACAGCAATGCTGATTGTATCAGATGAGGTAGAAACATCCAAAGTGTACCACCCACCCTGGCTCGCACCTCAGCATCTGCTCGGCTCCCGCCTGCCGGGTCCTGCCGCCATGGCGCAAACCCAGCTGGCGCAGGGCTGGCCGCAGCCGGGCTCGGCTGCGCAGGTATGGGCAGCCCAGGGAGCAGCCGTGCTGTTCTCACCAAGTGCCGCTGGCACCGTGGTGGTCTTGGGCTGCCTCGTGCTGGGGGGAGGTGGCTGGAGGGCTCCTGCAGCTGGAGCCACAGAGAGAGAGCGCTCACAGAGCATGGCTGAGCTGTGACTCACGCCTACCCACAGCTGCTGATAGAGGAGAGGGGCAATTCTGACACAAAGAGAAACTTCTCTCCATCCCCTAACCCTCTCCCAGTCTGGAGAGGTTTCTATTCTGCAGACTCCCCATGGTCACCCAGAAACACATCCAGCAGCAGATGGGGCAGCGATTCGTGTGAAGACTCTACGACATCCAAGCTCCTGTCTGCCCACCCATGGCAGGGGATGCAGACAAAGGATCAGTGTGGGACATCCCATTCCAGAGCCCTGAGGTTCGGTGGCCCCTTGCACAGGGACAGCACAGGGACAAGGAGCAACAGGGCTCTCCCTGTTACTGAGGCATGAGCTGCTGCTGGTGACGGGACAAGTGCATTTCAACCAAATGAAAGGTCACCCCTGAAGGAAGTAAGAGCCTTAATGGCAAAAGGGACAAGCAAAAGTCAAAGGCTTTTGGAGGCTTCTGGATCAAGCATCCCAAGGAAAAGCCAACAAGTTGTGATCCAGTTAGGGTAGGATCTGTACTTGAGCTGTTTACCTTCCCTGATTTTATCTGCATAAACAGCAAATCAGCGTTCCCCATAAGAGACTATTCATACACATTCAAGTCTCTTGAAGATGTATCTTTGTGGGACAAAAAAAATGCGTTCTGTGTAGACAGAGATGCAAATCTTTGCCTTGGGTACAAATATGCCTGAGATCTAGAGAAGTCTGGAGGCTTCTGTAAACTGTGAAACTGTAACTGAAAATCCTGGCTGCCCATCAACTCCTGAATTGCCATCTTGTAATACAATGCAGTCCAAAGCAAAGACAGAACCCATAACATAGGGTTCCCTTGTATTTGCCCCACAAATGCAAAACTACTTTCCAGCAAGGTCTTCCCAAGAACTTGCGGCATGAAAAGTATGATTCAGATTTCACAAAAAACAAAATCACGTCTCGGCCACGTTTCACGAGCTAACCCCAGATCTACCCATCTCAGAGCCCGCGCGGCCGAGGGGTGCCTGGGCGTTCCCCGGAGGAAGCCTGACCCAGGGCTCTGGCGCTTGGTCCCGGGCGGCAGCGGCGGCACGGCCCCGTGCCCGCTCCTGCAGCCCCCGGGGATCCGGACGTGCCGGGCCGCCGGCGCTCCGGCTGGTTTCCCCTCGCCTTCCTCCCGCCCCGGCCGGCGGCCAGGCCGAGCGAGAGCGAGCGCCGAGTTGTGCCCATGGGCTTAGAAGCGGCGGTGGGAGCAGCAGCCGGGGCCGGGCGGCGGCGGCGGGGCAGCGGAAGCCCTAATTAGAAGCGGGGCCGCGGGCAGGCAGGGCTCCATTCAGAGGGCGGACAAAGGGAGGGTCTGTGGAGCAGAACCGGCCGGCACTGAAAGGAGCGCGGGAGGGCCCC
>JANPWX010000328.1:4619719-4675138 GCA_024734555.1 Trochalopteron elliotii | reverse complement strand
AAGACCTGTTCCAGCGCTGACCCGGCCGCCTGTAGCACCCGCGCCCCGCACGGCCGAAGGGAGGCCCGGCCGGTGGCCTGGAGGAGGAGAGCGGGGAGCTCCAGCCCCCCAGGTCACCTCGCGGCCCCCGCCGCCAGACGAGCGCCTTTCCACTCCAGCAGCGCCCCTGAATGCGCTAATTAGCCCCCCCGAGCTCGGTGCTGGGAAAGGCCACACCGCTCATATGACCGCCATGAGGGGCCTCGGGGAGCGTCACCGTGCCCCGCTCCTCCCCGCAGGGTGGGACATGGCGGAGGGAGGCCGGGGCTTGGGTGCAGGTGCCAGCCCCGTGGCATCCCCTGTCTGAGGGCACCCCTGGAGTAGCGCTCAGAGAAGGTGCCGGCCCTGGAGGTGGAGGGGGCTGTCAAGGTGATATTCTGAAAGGCTTTGTGGAGAAATGAACAAAAGGCCCAGTACTCTTGTCTAAGGGCTGCAGTATATCACATTTAATTCAGGGTTCTTTCCGAAACAAAGGCTTCCTCTGGATTTCAACATGTGTGCACAATAGTGGACAGAAGTAGCAGTGAAGTGTCATCTCAAGGGCCCCCTCCCTATCTGTTGCCTCTTTGCCTTCCCCGCCCACACATTCAGCAGATCTTCAGCACTGTCTCCTCTTCAGACACTTTCTTGCTACAAATTCACTTTTTTATTTTTACCACGCCACGTGTGCATTATTAGCATGCCACACATGCTTTGCTTTCTGCAGACTTCCCAGGGCTCCACTGTGAGGCATCCATGGCTGTGATGCCCCACATTCCCCCACTTGGGGATACACAGCACAGGAAAGTTCGTGGCTGTGGGAGACCTAGTACAGCAGCCACACATTAGGAAGCTGCTGCTGGCAAAGGGAAGAGTCCACCCTAGCTCTGCTCTCTTTCCCCAGGACTTGAACAACATCCAACTCAAGCCTCAGCAGAAGCCACTCTATTACATGTACAAAAGCAGTTTCTACAAAAAGAAGGAAGAAGGCCATCAGCTATATGAGACCTTAGTGACAGTGGTAGGATCAGGGAAAAGGCAGGGGAGAGGGAGGTCACACATGAAGACCAAGGCAGGTGGCTGGGTCATGAATTCTTCCCCATCCCTGTCCCATTTGACTCCCCACGCAAGCTCAAAGGTGGTGGCCAGCAGCTTTGTCTTCCCATGTTCTCCATCATGAACCAGCTGGGACAGAGGGCATCTCAGTGCATACCTGCACTTCTGCATGATACTTCTCTTTCCCTTCACATTTGGGATCTGCACCCTACCAGACCCCAAGATCTCTCACATCCTTGCAGTGAGTGTGCACTGGTCATACTCAGCGAACACATACCAGTTAAACCAGGCTGACATACAGCCTTTTGTCTTGATGGCAACACAGAACAAGCCAAATCACCTGATTTAGCTGGGTGTGCTATCAAGTTCAAGGATTCATCAGCTCCAGGACCCTCCCTCATGGTGCTCACAGCCTTCACAGCACTGTGGTGGTCCCTCCCTGGATCTCCAAGCACCTCAAAAACCTGGCAGTAGTCAAAGCATTTCAGAGGCTCTGATGTGCTGGAAAGGAAAAAGCAGTATAATATGGAGGAGTAAACAGCAGGCAGTAAACCAACGCCATGGATTAACCAACTCATCTTTGATTTTCCTCCTTCCCCTCCCCTTCTTTCTCTCTGCAGCTTCCAAAGGTAAGGGCTTCCAGCTGGGGCAGCTTTCTCACCTGCACCCCCCCACCACATACACTGCCTAAGCCCCAGAGGCCTGCATTGTACCCCAGGACCCTGAGAACAACTGCAAAGAGCCAGGAGGCCTCATAGAGAAACCCAACAACCCTAGCGAGAATGTAATTGCCTCCAAAGCTAGCAGTGCTGGCAGGAGGAGCTGCTTTCAGTACAGCCTTTCCACAATCACAGGCGTCACCCAGGTGCACAACATCTTTTGCAAAGGCCCAAGGGACTCAACAGCTCTGTAAGGCCCTAAGAGAAGGGAAATTGCTATCAGAGACTCCTGTCGACTCCATAGCCCACCAAGGAGGCTGCTGGTTTCTACAGGCCATCCCCCATCTGTTGGAATAGCAGGAAGTTTAACATTAGCAATAAAAAATAAAAAATGCTGGAGTCCAACTGGTGACTGAAGTCTGGTGCCAGGCTCTGCTGCAGAGACATCACAGCTGCTTACAGTGCCTGCTTGGAAAGAGGTGCTCATTAAACATTTGCCTTAGGTTTGTTTTCCCTGTTTGCTAAAAGCAAACATTCGCAACAAAGATCTATGACAGAGGGTTGCAAATCAAAAGTTTGATTTAATAAAAACAAATATTACCAGCCATCTGACTCTAGGCTTTTCTTCTTTTGGCTTCTGCTCTTAGCCTTTAGGAGTTATTTGGAAAAGCTTAGGGCCACAGGAACTAGAAGTGATTTTTATTTTCTAATTGAGAAGTCTAGACTTTGAACTAAGAGATCAGGCTTTAGAGAAGGCCTAAAGTAACCAATACACTCTTCAGAGCTGGCAAAAGGGGTTTCATATCACAGAACTACTTCATGATGCAGAAAGGACTTTTCCGAGGTGTGTATTTCCGAGGTGGAGTTCCTGCCTTTTTTCCCAGCTATGGAGATGCTTTCAATAGCTGCAAATAACTTTGATGCACGAGCCATGAATACTGGCAGATCAAAGCTGAAGAGTTGGTCAACAAACTGGACTACTAGAGCACAGAATGCTCATCAATGCCAGGCTGCTCAGAGGAAAGCTCTCATCAGCAGAATCCCAACAGCAGAGCTGTGAACAGAACTCAGAAGGACCAACATCCCAATGTTAGCAACACATGAGGTCTTTAGCAGGAGTGGGAAACTTGCAGCCAGCAAGCCAGGCAACACCCACCACTTTGCATTATATGGCCCAGCAGCACATGAGCTAACAGTGATGCTAGTACCATTCAGCTGCAGCTCAAGTAGTTTGAAAACTTTATTTAGCAGGTTCCTCATGTTGCCCTGAAGCGTAGTGAGTGAGCTCTGGCTGATTGCAAGCCCATCTACTGCCATACTAAGGGCTGAGCCTTCACATGTCCCACTGAAACCATCTCAGGATGCCAGCGCTCCCCAGGCACCACTGCTGTTCTTGCACCCCACACCAGAGCAGTGCTGTGCAGCATCCATAGAGCATGACATATGACAAGACATAGAGCTGCAGCTCTCCTGGTGATGCCTCTGCACCTGGGGGCCCATCTGTCTCTGGGCCCACCCTTCTCAGCATGGCCAGCACCAAGGCAGTCTCACCCAGCTCTCTGGGAACCTGGAGGGAAGCTGGTCTCCTTGTGGAGCCACACTGTGAGGCACTGACGTGAATCGATCCATGAGCCGCCCCTGATGTTCTCCACTTCTGATTGCTACATTTTTTGTGACAAATTGATAAACTGCATCTCCACTCAGTTAAAGATTTGATCTCGCTCTCTTAATCCGCTATCAATAAGATATTAATCGTGCACTCGACCCGTTCTGTTCCCCGTCTGCCTGCAAATCCAATAATCATTTCAGAATTCACAGCCGAATGGGGCACTCCCTTCAAACAATTAATTATAGGGGAGTCTCATTTATTTTCCCTGTAACTCTCTTCCCCCCTACCCTTCCCCTGCCTGCCTGTCTCCTTCTTCCCCCCTCCCTCCTTCCCCTGCTGAAATTCATGCTCAGCAGAGACAGAAGGTGGGAGTGCAGTTTAGACTGGGAGCTGAAGAGGTCCTGCTGCAGTCCCTTCCATTTGCTGCTCCACACCACGGATTAAACTACACTTTGCCCAGCCCCCATATTTCTCTGAAAGTGGAGGCCAAATTCACTCTAAAGCTAAAAACCTGAATAATTCTCACTGATGCATAGTCCCTGTAACACCTCTAGCATTTGCTCTGCCAGTGGCTTAGGATTTCCACCTCTAGCCAGCCAAGACAGGGTTTATTCATGCCCAGAGCCATGTGCCTCATGGCAGCTCATGTAAGGGACAGTTGGATGAGAAGTCTCTGTGTGGGCCATGAGGATGGATGAACTGATGACAACTGTGCTTTATCCAGTTGACATGCCATTGACATTTTCTAATAGCCTACACTGTTATCTGAGTGCTTCTTTATTTGGACTTTAGAGATTTAGTTTCTGTCCCTGGTCCAGAGGAAAACCAAGCTTCCTGGCCTGCTGAGCTCTCCAGGCAAGGTGTCACTGCACTACTCCTTCCCTTCCCAGCCTCTTCTGGCACTACATCTCAACAGCCAGCCTATTTCAGATGATGCTGTTAGGGAAATTAGTCTATGCAATAACTTCTAGCCATAGCATTCATATGAAGGCCAGATACACAAATTAAAGTAGTTTGTATCCCAGATTTGCTACCACAAGTAGCAAGGAGACCAAGAACATAGCCCATGGAGAGGTAAAAGGTGGCAACAAACCACAGAACCTGTAAAGTCTTTCATTGTCCGTGCTACAAATACCAAGGAAAAAATGTAAGTCAAAGTGTCCCTCACCATCAGAGGACTCACTCCTGAATCTTTTGCTTCATCCTCTTTGTCATTCTCCCCTTTTACTTCAAACCCCACAGGAGACAGAGGCACTATGACCAGAGATGGGAAGGGTTGGGAGAGAGGAGCTGTCACCAGCAATAGCTGCTGTAAGCATTGGCAGGAAGGCCAGAGGAAAGAGCGTCTCTGCTCCTGTGTGGGGACAGGAGCAGGGCTCTGACAAGCTCTTTAAGCTCCCCAGGCTCCAGAAAATGCTGTGCAAAGTGTTTTAGCAACAAAAGTCTTGAGAAGAACAAACACTCTAATCCCTTAATGAGCCGGCTGATCCCCCATCTTGGCTCTGGCTACTCTAAAGAGCCACACGCTCCCCTCCTCCCTGGCCCCCGGCCCCCTTTGGAGCAACCCGCTGTGGCTGCCTCAGAACCGATTCAAGGTGCTCTTCGGGATCCAATCCAATTACCCTGCGTCCTGCTGAGCGGCCCCACAGACAGACTGGCTCTTTCAGGGCAGAGTCTTATGGCCTGTTAATCCTTCCCTCATTAAAAGACCTTGTTCCTCCCTCCTCAGAGATGAAAAAAAAACCTACAAAAAACCCCTCAACCCCACACTGGGAAAAGTTTACGCAAGAGAGCCCCAAAGCGGAGCATGAAAGCTGGCCTGGAAGCTGCGGCCTCTGCCCGCTCCCAGGGGTCACCTCTACGCAACACAGGAGTATCTCTGCCTCCTCCTGCCCTCAGACCTGGCTCACCCATGAAGAGGACAGGCAAGCAGCCGTCCCTCACACTGTTCTTGCACTGTGGCTTTATTGGCTTCTCTTTAATGGGCCTGTCATTAAGCAGGAGGAAGCTGGGTGGGAGGGTTCCCATAAAACCAAGGCCTCAGCTAATGAACACAGCACCTGAGGGGAAAGGACGCAGGAGCAGCAGTTGTTGGTCACACAGGGCTGAGCTGGCTGTTGATGGCCTCGCAAGGACAAGGTTCCCTCCTCAATGGGAGGGGAAATGTCAGAGCAGTTCTCTCTGCCACCCACCCCTCTGGTACCACACATGCAGGAGGGACCAAGATCTCTGTCCCAGAGGGTGGCCATTCCCACACCTGGGAGTTCTCCTCAACACTTAACTGGAGGGTTGAGTCAGGGTCAGTCAGCTGCAGCTGCCTCCTAACAAACGTGTGATGCTGCTGTGATTTTGCACCTCTCCTGCTTCGTTCTGTTGGAAGCTGCAGTCACAAATCCCAGCGTTTTCCCTCCAGTTGCACATGCTATCTGACCAGCTCAGGTTCAAATCCACCAGTTGTACTGTAGATACTGCTACTGGTACCAGCACTCATTAGTCCATCAATAGAGTATAATGAAGAGTGGGATCTTCTGAGGGAAGATCCATCTATGTATAAGCCTGGCACACCCTACAGAAGGTGTCTTCAGCTTAGCCTATTACACATGGCAAAAAAGAAATTTGGCAATGCTGAGAAAATACTTCATAGTCATGTTTTCCAAAATAAGTTATAGTTCCAATTGTTACTGTCTGGTAAGCTGAATTTGCATCCCCACCAGCACACCACAATGAGGAATTTCAGTCCTAGTTCCCAGGAGTGTTAAAAACATTGCTAAAGATGGAGACAGACCAAGTAAGTTTGTGTGGAAGATAGTAACAAAACCAGAGTTAGATAGTATGGTAAGAACAGCAAGGACTTCTCTCTAAAGATAAGGAAATAAAAAATAATCAGAATAAAATTAAGGGAGAAACTCCCTGACAATGAAACTCACTGGGAATCTTCACTATTTAAAGCCCTAAGAAAATTGCACTGAGGAAAAGGGCTACAGAGGTGCCAGAAGAGCCTGAGCAGATACTGCGATGCAACACAGAGCTTGGGGGATCACAGTTTTATTCTTGGTCCTGATACCAGTTTGTAGTACAGCCTCACCACATTAAATTCGGCACATTTTCAGATAATTCTCCCATCCTTCCAACCGCCAACATACAGAAGTCACTTGCCAAATTTAGCACAGCCAGTCAGGCTTTCAGTTAGAGGTAACCTAAGCATCATGATTTCTGGGCTCAGGAGAATGCTAATTCCACAAAGTCTTCTCAAAATTGAGGCAGGTTCACAATTCATGTGAAAGCTGCCATGGAGGTGGTCAGCCTCCCTCCAGGGCTGCAAGAGTGCTTGGCAGTCATTAAATGTATGAAAAGGACCCACAAGAATGAAGCAACTAAGTTTTGTGGGGCGAATGGCTCATCCCAGCTTGGGCTAACCCAGGAGCTGGTGAGTCAGGCTCTGCTCTGGCTATGTACTCTAAGGAACAGCATATCTGTGATGGTCTGACACAATGGCACTCAGGATTACAGGTGACTGAGAAGGATTTCAGTGATAACAAAAGGCATGATTAGGTCTTCCTAAAATTTTGCTGTTGCAGGAAATTGCAGCATGCACTTACTAAGCATTTTTTTCACGGTAGGTATCTGATTTTCTTTTTCATATGAGACAGTAGAGGGAAGTAAACATATTAAGGTGAAAGGGACATTTTTCATTGAGGTTTTGGTTTGAGTTAAGTTTTTGGGAGAAAGGATGAAAAAAACATTCGAATGTCTGACAACTTTTTTCCCTCCTCAGGAAAAAAAAAAAAATCCTTACCAGTCTGTCACAGGCCCCAGGGAGGTGAACTGCATGATCTAATTGGGCATTATCTCAGTCTTCTCAAATTTCTCTCTTGTCACACAGTCTGCTTTTTGACCTATGCCAAGAGAAACAACATTGGCATGCATCCTTTTTGGCTTTGAGAGAGCCTTTTTCTGCTCAGCTCTCTTCCACAAATTCTTTCTAGTTATGCCATCTCATCTATTCACTTTGCACTTGCACATTTAACACCGTAATTACAACACACAAGATTAGAAATCAGACTCACCTTTTCCCACCTAGGGCTGTTTTCTTCTTGTTCTTTGTACTCCCTTCAGTAGGACCAATGAAACCCACTTGTTCATTTCACCTTTTTTGTTAATGGTCAGGTTCATTTTTTATTCTTTCTTATTGAACTCAGCCATCTGCAGAGAACTACTTTACTCAAGAACTTGGTCTCTGCTCACCGGTTGACTGCCATCAGGTGATAATTCCTCCCCATCTGTTGTTTGAAATTATTTTCTAAATCATTTCTGTGAATGATTCCAACTATCTTGGTCGGCTTTGACCAAGTGGTTACACACTCCATTTCTTTCCCTGTGAGTCTTCAGTCCCTTTTAAAGTCAGGTCTTGGGTGGGAATTCTGGAATTTTTAGGACAAAACAATTTTCCATTAGCTCCCACTAATTTTTACTTAAAAGTGCCTTGTTCCACCAATACTCTGGCTAGTAAACCTGTCAACTAGAACACAATCAGACAACACACACCTAAGAGAGAAATTCCAAGAAAATGTAAGTTTTTTGTTGGATAGTGCACTAACTGAAAATGCATTCTGTGTGAAGATTTACTTCATTATAGGCTGAGCTCAGCAGTACTGCTGCAAACACAGGCCTGGTCCTTTGACACACCACAGAATGCTGAGAGCTTTGGACTTGATCCAGCAAAATATTTAAACACACGAGCAGCTTAAGAAATTAAGTGCATGGTTAAATATCTAGCTAGATCAGGGCCAAAACATTTGGCATCTCATAGGATTGCTCCATAAAAATGTTCTTCATTTTAAAAAAGCTCATGTTTCATCAAAAATATATTAGGAATTACCAACTTCCTTTTTTGATGCAATTTAACATGGTTATCTAACATAATATCATAGCTTTAACCCTTTTCTCTGGAGACAGTTATTTAGAGGAAGGGTTCTTCTCATGTCACTCAGCTACAACACAAAGCTAATTTCTTGCCAAGGTGTCGCCTGGGAATCCCCCCTGCAGTTGTGACCAGCCTCGGCACATTCCAGCAAAGAAGGAAAGGTGGTCTGAAGGACACAAATATGCAAAGACTCATAATTTACAAGGGGTATGTTCCAAAATGGTGTTTGTAGCAGGATGCCAAGGGACTGGCCCAGATGTGGAGGTCAGATACAAGTGTATGAGCCAGACTTGCTCTCTCTTTGTCAAGCAATTACTTGCACTGTATTTAGCCGACTGTGAGATAGAGATCAGAGCCCTCTGTGCTACCTACCAGCATGAACACAGAGTTACTGTCCCACAGACCTTCTGTCCAAATAATCACAGGAAAAACTGGGAGGGGAAACTGCACTTTGCCAATGGACAGAGCAAAAAGCTTTCCTGTCTCTCTTTCCAGAAGCAGTTACAGGGGCTAGTATTGGAGAAGACTAGAAGACATCAGCAAGATCTCTTCCTTGATGCTTAAAATACCACCTTACAAGTTTAATGGAGCTGATACATGATCCACCACGTTTTGCTCTGCCCACTACCACCTTCACCAGTCTATCCCTGTACCTAAGCACTGGGGACACTGGAAGCCCATGGGGGCAGGGAGTTTCATCAGTATCTCCCAGAAGTGATAGGTCAAGAGGAAGTCAAGTCAAGCTAGATGGCCCTTTACTGATCCTCCCTCTTAAGGCTGTAAATAGCTCTATCCTCTGTGACCCTCGGTCTCCCAGAGCCCTTCCCCACCTCTGCCCCCTCCCCAGCACAAGCTGCTCCTTGCCCTCTGCAGATCATTGTCTCCCTGTTAATTGCTCTGTCTAGGAGGAACAGGTCAGCAGCTTCAGGTGAGAGCCAGAGAGAGCTGTTAATAAGTAAATGATAAAAAAAAAAAAGAAGTTACAGAATGAACTTGTTTCTTTCCAGGACTTGCCTTGCAGTTTGGCAACCACAACTGTCCTGTTGCAAAAGGGCTCTTTTTATCTCTCCTTGACCCTAAACTCTGACAGTAACATTAAGCACAAACATGTGATCCACAGCTCCAAAAAGAGAGTGTGTATGCATGGGTCTTGCCAGTTTAGAGGCTGCCCTGATGGCCCCACTGTATCTCCTTGTCTGTGTTACTAAACAAAACAAAGCAGGAAACAATATGCCCTCAGATCATTCCTACTGTTTAACTACAGGCTCCCTGGCCGGGGGGTGTTTCTGTCTCTCAGACAGTGCATGGCGACAGCCTGTGGCACCAACCGGCCCCACTAGACAGCACAGACAGAACCTCCAGCACCATCCAGCATGACTTGCACCTCTGGACACCCTTACTTGCCACACCTCGGGGCCCCATCATGCTCTAATGCTCCTGAGATGCAGTGTGGCACTTTTCTGTGATGCCTTTTCTCAGCATGAGCCATGCAGTGCCACACAGCAGCCACAGTGCTGCAGAACCAGCAGTCCCAGTCATTGCTGCTGTTTTCAAGTGTTACAAAACACACAGAGCTCATAGGAAACTTCTCAAAACCAAGTAAAAGATGAAAGATGAAGCATTTGGAGTGCACACAAGCCACCAGCTCCATTCCAGAGGAGACACTGCAGGAAGAAACTTCTGATGTTAGGAGACCTGAGAACAGACTTGTTCCCAGCCCTAGAATCAAGCATCAACCAGAGGGCCTAAATGTCCTCTGGAAACACTACCCTGCACTTGTGCCATCTGGCTTATTGGACATGGTGTGGCTCCTGCCCCTGTCCATGGCACAGTCATTCCTGTTGCTGCCCCTTCCCAGGAGGAGGTGCTGTAGGATGGTGGCCACACTCCTCTGCTCTCCACCTTTGTGAGCCTAACCCTGTGGGGTCTCATATTCCTTTGAAACCTGAGTTGTGTTGATGGATATATTTGCTGGGTGCCTCCCATCTCTCCTGGGCTCAGGCTGCCCTGTCTGGAGGTTCTGTGAGGGAGAGGGGTCTGGAGTTTAAGAGCGTTATTGTTACCGGAGGAAGGAATTTTTGGTCCTATAAATCAGAGGCAGGCAGGAGTAGGGCCAGCATACTTGGGCTGTGTGAACAAACTTCATTTCCTGGGAGACTGGCCTTCAATCACCCTCTGTCATACTCCACTGATCAGAGGTGGACATGAGAGGAGTTCATTAAGGTGGAAGAAAAATAATATAATAGGTCCTCCCCATGCATGCACTATTCCCGACCTCTGGGGGTGGCAAGACATCCCTTCCTTGTGCTAAGATCCAAAACACATACACACACAGAACCACTCACCCTGAATATGCTGGTATTCCTCTGCCTAAGCAAATTTTCTTCTAAAAATGGACACTTCGAACACAGACCGAGGTTTTTTTTCTGGCTACTTTTCAGATGAACTCAGTTCCACTGTCTGTTGACTCGCTTTGTAATTCTTGGCTGCACTCTGTCGGAGAAGAATCAGGTCCAGCACTTGAGGCAAAAGGAGTCGACAATTTTCTGAGCAAAACGGAACACTCAAAGCTCTCCTTGTTGATTTTGTTTCCTGGCTTTCTGAATGGATCTTTTTTTTTTCCTTAGGAAAAAGGAAAAAACATCTCTTCTGTTTCTCTTTACCATCCTTCAGCACTACTGGTTTTGATTTGAATTAGGAAAAGGGGCAAGAATGTTAAGTAGGCAAAAATTAGAAAAATAAATACATTTAATGAAAAGAGAAAATATTTTGAGTTGAGGATATGGAAAAACCTCAAAGAGGAAAATTGTTTACAAAAAAGTTTTATGTTTTCAAGAGCAAATTGTCAGCCAACCTGCTGTATGGAAATACAGAAAAAAACTCTAGTAAGGCCCAAGAGACTGAGCTGGTGTCTAACACAGACTGGTGCAGTGGTGATACCACATGGAATAAAAGCCTTTCAGACTTCTGAGCTTGGCTGGGTTGATGCCATCCATTTATATGCTTGTCACAGAAAGCATAACTGAAAGAAAGACATAATTTATTGTTTTGACCACTCGAAAACACTTTTACTATCAGTTCTTATGTTTATAAGTTACAAATACGAACCTGGGCCACAGGACTCAGGAAACTGAAGCAAGAAAAGAAATGTTAATTTGAAGGTGCTGGCCAAGTACAGCTTCAGGCTAGTAGACAGCTGGTGCTCTCACCTCCTGTGTGACAGAGGCACACATTGGTTTAGGGAGTTCCTTGCAAGCATTTTTAATCCATGTCTAGTTATTCTGCTGGACTCAGCTCCTGGAGAAATTTGTGGTTCTGTCCAGGCAGACAAGGGAGCCCAGGCACTGCCACCATTGGTTCCAGTGTCTTGCCTCTCTGTCTGTGATGTCTAGAAGGACCAAATCCAGCAGGAAATGATGAGAGGTTGCTGTGAAGTGGTCCTGGGAGAAGACAACTCTGGAATATATAGAGTGCACTGTGCAGCAGGAGCCTCTGCTCACAACCATGACTTCACATGGCAGTGCCTCACGTTCCTCACTTTAGTACAGTTCTGCTGTTGACATTTGTGCACATCCCAGCAGAGGCAGCCAACTGCAGCAGGAGCACTCCTTCAGTCTCTGCTGGTTAGGGAAAGTCCAGAGACCTGCATCTTGGTGAGCTTACAGGGGCTGAGGGATACACTGATTCAGTGCATCCACTGTGAAGGTCATACCAAGAAAATTCTTCTTCATTGTGATCTCTTATGGTCTCCAAGGAAGGTAGCAAGGTACATCTACAAGCAGGTGAGGAATCCTGAGCAGTAGCAGACTGCTCCTGGTTTGAGAAGTAGCTCTTACATTGGTGTGTATGAAATGAGTCATTCCTGGTTAATATCCAGAGGCTGAAGCTGGATGGTGAGGCAAATCAGGTAGTATTTAATCATCCCAGAAAATGTTGGAGGATATTCTCAGAAGAATTCTTGTAGGGACAGTCGCTGCATAGAAAACATAGAACTGTCTGGTACTAACATCTCCTCTAGAGAGAGAGATCAGACATTTCGGTGGCATTTGATGAATAGTCACTGAAGTATTTTGCAGGCCTCCCAGATGAAAGAGGTTGTTGGAAAACAGGACTGTGGAGTGGCTTTTCCACCCTGGTTGTTCATCACCAGAAAGGCTGTTTGCAAACCTCCCTTTTTATTTTCTGCACAAAATCTTTCTGAATGGACTTTTTACACGAATATCTAAAAGGGAAGTTGTACAGTTGTTAATGGATATATGCTTCTGTTGGCTTTGAAGCTGCTCAGCATATCTGCATTTGTTGAGAAGTGTCAGAGAACCAGATATATTAACTCTAAGCTCTGCTGGACTGAAAAGCAAAGGGGATGGAACAACTGAGCTAAAAATCTAAGGCCATCACTACAGCAGAGAGGAGAGAACAATATGCAATATTGATAATGTACTGTCTGGGGTCAAGGGACTGTGGCTGGAGATATACAAGAGTACTGTCAGAACAAAGTATATGACAGAGGTGTACCCTATACCCAAACACAGCTATATGCCCCAGCCCACTCCCACTGCATCAGAGCTCTCTTTGGGTCATTAGTGCTTGTTTTAATTTATTTCGCCAATTTTATCGCTGGAAACATACAGTGATTTACAACCTTTCCTGAGTGCACAGATTAATAAGTCTTCTTCTCACTTCCCCTAGAGACAATTAGCACATAACCATGATGGGAAATGACTGTGAGGAACACACAGGCAATCTGCTGTGAGAGCTAGACATTAGGCTGAATTCTGCTTACACACAAGGTCACTTGAAAGCCACTACCGATGCTTTTCCCACCTAGAAAGAAAAGCCACCCCCATCACTGAGCAGAACACACAACAAAATGGACTGAACCACCTCTGGGACACATCTGATCACAGGGTGCAGTTTGAATGCAGAGTCCTCTGGAAAGCTGGCCAGGAGGAGGCAGAGACCTCAGCCTCCTGCATGTTATGCCACTGATTTTGTGTGTGCCCTCAAAGCCTCTTCTGCCTGCCTTTTTGGAGTTGACCCCACTTTAGTGGGGTCAGACACAGACACCTGCAAGGGTCTCTTCCAGTCTGAGTCGTTTTGTGACTGTGACACTGCTCTTAACAAAACAGAACCCCAAGTTGTAACTCGGCCTGGGAAGGACTTATAGCAACTGCCCTTAAGGCTACAGACTTGACTTCCAGCTTCAGAAGGCTTTACTATTAGATGAAACATAAGCAAGAGATTGAAAAAAAAACCCAACAAAATAATGTGATAATCTTCCTCTTTTCTTTCAGGTTTGTCTGTTGGTTTCTTTCCCAAGCCATCACTCTCACTGCCAGGCTGCTACCTCCCTGCAAGCACTCTTGTAGACTTGGATTTTAGAACAAGAACGAAGAATCCAAATTCATTCTTTCAAAATCAAAGGGGAAAAGGATGGCAAAAATATGCTGACAATTTTCTCACAGGTTTTTTTTAGCTTACTGAAACTTCTTTCCTCCAGGTCTGATAAGTCAACAATATTTTTATTATTCAAAACAGAAAAAGATCCCGATCCTGAGAGTAAATATTCAAGAAAATTTTATCAAAAATTTTAGCAAACTTGCAGTCCTTTTTATCTCCACAGGTAATTTTTAAGTAATCCTTTCCACTTACGTTCTGATGAAGATGAATATGGTAAACCCCACTTTACAAGCAAGAAAACTGAGTCAGATACAGATAAAACCAAATACGGTGCTTCTGCCTCCCTGGGGATTCTTCTTTCTTACTGCAGAGTCCCATAATCAGCTACACAGTGTGCTCTGATCAACTTGTATAGCTGGGGCTGTAAAGGTGCTGTCAATAACCCAACACTTCCACTGCTCTGCTGACCCACACTTGTCACCTCGCTAAAGGCAGTCCCATAGGAAGCTGACAGACCTTTCAAGTGCCCTGAGGCATCATGTAGGTGGTGCAGAGCTGTGAACACAGGAATCACGAGGGGTAACAGAGATGTGTGTCCATGCTGTCCCTCAGAAAAGCTCTCATGCTTTCTTCCTGAGCAGCTCAGTCTTGGTTCTCTCCTGAAACCCCATCTCTGAGCATCTCAGACTAAACCAGGAAGGTTTGGGAGAGACTCCTGTGGCATTCCAGCAAGTCCTTGGAGTTTGTTAGTCTCCTCTGTCTCCTTTTCCTCTGCCCTGGTGAATGTGGCCATTACCCACCAACAGTGTGCTCACTGCCTCCCCAGCAGCTGCAGCTCACGCGTCTTGTGGAGCATATTCCCACAGCAATTGTATGATGTCTTGAATAACACTGCTGTGATTTTGCTTCCCCGTTCAAGTTCCAGTGACAGCATTGTCCTGCAGATTATCCATGGCGCTTATATGGAGCTCATTGCCATGGCAGGGCTCATATGGAGGTCTGTAAGGACAATTTCTAGTGTTTAAAACATCACTGAGGAGTTCAATTTCTCTTTGCTCAGGCAGAGCCTGTCCTCTCCTAGGAGTGTCTCATCTCATCTCTTTGCTCATGTTGCCCAGGGTTGCTCCCACCCTTGGTCTCCACAGATCCCCTTTTCCTTTCCCAGAGCAGCAGTGAGGCTGAGGCAGCAGCAGGACTACAGTGTGTTTCTGCAGAAGATGATGGGTCAGAGAGGCCAAGGGGAGCGACTTTTAGGGTGTAACAGTGCTGACTGTGTTGCCTTTCCCTCCTCCCTGAACCCAGCCCTGCTGATAGGCATTAGTGGGTGGGAGGCTGGCTCACTCTAGAGAGCCTTTGACATAAAGGGAGTTTTCACCCCACCTCTTCATCAATCAAAACTTAAACTTATTTGTGCTTATATGCTACTTCTTAAGTAGAGAAAATAAAAACTGGGTTTAGGAGAGTGCAAATATTTAACAATAAAAAAACCACATTAATTTACCCTTTTTCATTTCTACAGAAGGATCCTTAATGGAGTCACATGACTCTTATTCTAAGTGATAAACCACAGGTCATAAAGCACCACTTTATCACTCTGCACAAGCAGTATAAATAACAGCTATTACCCAACCTCACTCCATCTGATAAGCTCAGAGATTTTCTAATATACATTTCTGATTTTTTTAAATAATATTCATGATCATTTCCTCTTGAGCGTTATGAGTCTCTGGCTATGTGGCCCTTGAAACCAGGGCCTGCAAGCCCTTGTACCATCTCCCTGATTTATGGCCATGTTGGTCGGGACTGACGCCCTAATGAAATCTGTGACACTGCATTAATGGGGCTGTTTGTTACCACCAGAGTTCAGCAGCTGGCTGTAGTCTCAGCGCTGTGCTCAGGATGGTACACGCAGAGTCCATAAAACCCACCCGGTGGGCAGCAAACCCACCCTGCTGCACACACTGTGGCACCAGGGCGCGCAGGGGCCGCCTGGCCAGGGCAGTGAAACCTCAAGGTTGCAGGTAGAGGGCCATGGCTCTGCCCCTCCTGCACGAGCACACAGAGTGTGTGACAATCTCGGGGTCTTCCCCGGGCCCACGGCTACACACACAGACACACGGCTCTCAAGCGTGTAATTAATACCCAGCCCCCAGTGCGGAGTCATTGAGTTGCACCAGCCACAGCGGCCGTGCGCCATCAGATTACCCGCTAACAAGCGCGTGCATACGGAGTGGATCCGACACACAGCCCTGGTGCCTGCAGCAGCCCCGCGGCCTCAGCGCAATGTGTGGGCAAAGAAACGCTGCCCACACGTCTCCACCATCCTGCCCAGGGCTGCCCTCCCTCTGGCTCCAGAGCAAAGCCACAGGCCAGCACGAAACACCGGCCTGCGATGTGTGTGTGCTTCCGCAACGTTTTCCAGTGTGATCTACTTCCATCGACTGAGACATCTAAGTCAAATAGCCGCCCAGTTCTCATCAACTCTGATGGCAGTTTGGAGGATGATTCATGTCCTCAGCTCAGAAAAACTGAGCCAGCATGTATGCAACAAAGATCTTGTGTATCCACTGCACAATAAAACATACCTGCAAGACAGTTATTTTAATACCAATATGCCCTATATAGAGATACATTATCGTGAACTCAATCTTGGACCTACCACAGCAAACAGAGAGAACTCTGGCTTTCTGTAAGCAGGGAGGGTTGGTGCCTCTCCTTGGGCTAAGTAATCACCCTGAAGTTTTTACCACAGGTACATGCTTGAGTATCTACATCTAATATAGACTGACTGAAGCAGTTCCTTTTTGTTGCAATCAGCTACCATCAGCCTGTGTTTTCTCTTGAGTTTTATTTGCTTCTGTTCATCTTTGTTCCATTTTTCCTTTTTTAAAACAGTGTATGAAACTAATGTAAAGATTTATGTTCATGCAATGCAGACTCCTATGCAACAGGAAATAAAAATTCCAAAAGTGAATATTTAGCCTTAATTCTGCCCTGGGGTAAAACTCTGTCAGCTGCTATAACCGTGTATTACCTATCAAATAATTCAACACTTTCCTCCACCTTAGGTACATAGAAGGAAGAGTCTTAGTTCCTGTGTGCTTTATTTTACAATTTTAAATGCAGGACTATTCATTGAACTGAAAGCCTTCTTCAGAAACATTTTGATGTGAAAAGTGGCAATGGTATGGAATATATTGTTGTGCCTTTAAAATGCAATGCCTTTTTTCAGGATTGCTTTTGTAGTATTTTTAATAGTCAAAATGGCTTAACAAGAAATCAGGGGGTTGACCAATTCACATCTTCTGGAATTATTAAATAATTATAAATAATAAAGCATTGAGCTTAAAAATGACAATTTAAAATCTGTAATATTGATATGGCTGAGTTTCATTTATCCTGGAAAGGAAACAGCTTTGACAAGATCATATTTTTTAATAAAACGAGTGTGATATTTTTCTATCAGGTCTCTTTAATTCCAATATCATAAAAATGTGGTATATCTTTATTGATAGACTTTAGCTGGTGCATTCTCTTCTCTGCAGAATATATATGTTAATGATTTTCTCAGCACTGACATACAATATGTTTAACCAGATGATTTTTCCTTTCACTCGGAGTTACTTCTTTGAGCAGTAATTTAGTGGGCAGTTCTCAAATGACAACCCTGAGAAATACACACACCATGTCTTGTTAAAAGTGTATTTTAATGATGTCTTGCTTGACCATGTTTCTTTTTTGTAGAATTGTAAATAATTTCTACTCTTCTTGTGATCTGTAGCTGGAGAGACACAAGATTGGAGGAGACCAGCTATGCAATCAAGTCCAGTGCATTTGCAAACACTTTGCAGCAGGTGCATAGTCCAAAAGAAACCACAATTCTCTCCCTATGCCACAAACCTCAGAGTAACTCAAACCTGCATGTGCTAAAAAGAGAGAGACACACACACAAAAAACAAACCCCAAAACCCAAAGCCCTCAGAAAAAGTAATAACACATCACAGGGAAACAGCAGAAGATACCTGGAGCCAGAGCATCACCCACTGCTGGGAGCTGCATGGGCAAGGGAGTGTGGTACGTGAATAGGCACAGCTGATCTCAGCACATTGCAAATGTAACTCTAGTCAGGCAGTAGATGTGCTCTCTTTAATGATATTACTGAACAGATTACATAAATGAGTGAGAATTTATGTACAGAATTTGCATGTGTTTGCAACTGATCTGAAACTTATAAATACATTTCTGTATTTACACGCACAAGTAAATTAATATTGATTTCCAACCAGCACGCACCACCAAAATGGCATTCAAGTGAATGTTTCCAGGTGCAAAGTATTTAGCTGGAGAGCAAAGCAAGCAAGTTTGCAGTGAGAACAGTGAAAATGTGCATGCAGTTCTGGAAAGAATGACTTGCACTGTTGGTGTTGCAGCAGTGCTGGAGGTTGCAGGCACCCTGGAGATCTCCTAGGCAATCCTGCTGCAATCCTA
Organism: Trochalopteron elliotii; assembly: GCA_024734555.1. Taxonomy (NCBI): domain Eukaryota; kingdom Metazoa; phylum Chordata; class Aves; order Passeriformes; family Leiothrichidae; genus Trochalopteron; species Trochalopteron elliotii. The sequence goes on along the minus strand of JANPWX010000328.1, from coordinate 4,656,984 downwards.
CTGCAAAATAGCTTCTCCCCAGCATGTGCTAGTAGACAAGTGCCTCAGTTTAGCAACATGGGTCTAATTCCCAAGTGGGTGCTTATTCTCTGCCCAGAGAGCTTTATTGGGTGCACAGCTCAACTCTCCGGGCAGGCCATTAAAGGTTTACAAGCCATTGACATGAGCTAGCTCAGGGACGTTGTGGCTATTGCATGTACCAAGTCTGCTCCTGCATTGCTTCATTTTCAAACCCCTGCATAGCGGCCATCTGCACACCCTCAGCACCCCTGCTCCCCATTTTCTCACTCCCCATTTTGTCACTCGCCAAGCTCTAACACATCCATGCATTCTCCAAAGAGTATTCTTTCCCTGACTACCTGCATTCTGTATCCTCTCCTTCCCTCATCCCTCCTACACAGCCCTTTCCTAGACCCGGGCCACTACCCTGGGCAGACATGCTGGGTGCCAAGGCACCATTCCTCACTGTCCTCCTGCTGTGTGCCCAGTCCAAGGTGAGAGTTTTGGGACAGAGCTGTAGAGGGCAGGGGAAGAGTAGCCATTGGGGGTGTGCTAGTCAAGTCTAAACCCTTCTCTCCACCAGAAAGGGCTATTACTTTACCGAGGATTGGGTTTTTAGCAAAGCTATTACAATCACATCTCTCTGGATTTCTTTTGTTTTCTCCTTCTCCTTTCCCTGAAACTCCTCCTGATGTTTGGTGCATTTTTCTTGGGTATGCTTTGTTGTTTTTGGGTTATTTTGTTGCTATTGTTGCTTGCAGCCACCAGAGAGTTCCCTTCCCCTGGTTAATGGCTCATTAACTAGCTCTCTCCATGCAGGAGTAGGGCCTGGGAAGTGCTGAATTCTGGAAAACCCTCACCAGCAAGGAATCATTTGCCAGCAACAAAATCCTCCTGTCAGAGGGGGCCCTGTGTCATGGGGCAGCAAGGGGAGACAGTCCATGCATGGGAGGGATAGGGACAGAGCCCACAGGAGTGTGGGGCACAGGCATTGTTGCTGAAAAAAGGCACTGGCTCTTGGGAAGAGGGGGGAGAGGAGACAGGAGCTGGATTGTTAGAGGATTCAATGAGCTGTGCCCAATGTATTCGAAAGGTGCTTAAGACAGCCAAAGCTCCTCACCAAACATACACTGCTGTGAGCAGCACAGCAGTGCCCACGGGCTGCAGAGAGGCAGCCCAGCTCCCCCGCCCCTCACACAGCACCCCCGAGAAAGGGGCACTATCCCCTCTGCTGCTGCCCCACACCACCACAGCATGGCCAAGGTGTCAAAGCTTCCACCCATGCTCACCTGGACTTCTGACTACCCCAGAAGAAGTGCCCGCCTCAAACCCTTCCCCTCCCTCCCATCTGCACCCTTCCAGCTAGAAAATGACTTGCAGCTTTAGATTGTCCCAATCAAGCAACCCAATGGCTAGGCCAGAGAGGAGGTACAGGACTTTTGCATAGATATAAAAAAGAGAATTCAGAGCAAGTCTTGGGATTGACAGGACTAGTGAAACCTGTTTTCTGATAGCTTTGTGTCTCGATTCCTTGGTCCTCCCTCCATCACCACTACAATAACTGCAGAGGACAAGTTCTCCTCCAGTGCCCCAGAGGGAGCCTCAGCTTGCATGCTGTCACTGGCTCCAAGCCATGTGCTGTTTGGCCACTGGGCATGGAGGGGTGGTTGGCCAGCAGAGAAGACCGAGTAGTCCTGGTGCTGGCATCAATGTGAACCTCGCTTCTTTACCCCATCATTAGTTTAAACACATTTTCTAGGCATAGAATAGTTTAGTGGTCTCTGTCCATGTGTCAAATATGGCTGACATTGACAGGTAGGTTAAGCATTATGGAGAGGATGGGGACAAATGACAGACAGTGCAATTGTCTCTGCTGGGTTACCTGAGCTTAAACTTAAAAAAGGTGATAGTTTCATTTCATCAGTGTCAGAAAGTACCCTCACCTGCAGCTGCAGAACAAAGCACAGCTCAGGCTCATGAACATAAGCAATCAGTTTGTCACACTTTAATCAGGTAGCTCCCATCAGCAAAACTGCAGAAATCACTTTTCTTGGGGGTTTTGTGGCTCAGCTTCGCTGCAAAGATGAATTTTCTTTACCCACAAGAGCTGCTACCTGTGGGCATTCTGAAATACCCTGGGACAATCAAAATTTAACCTACTCCCATAGTTGGTCATCTTGGCAAGCAAGGTCCACAGGCACAGCAGAGATGTGCAGATCTTGATGTCACATGTGCAGCGACTGTGGCACTGCTTATGACATAACCCTGTGGCCAAAGTTCCAGCAAGGCCAGTCACCTTGTTACAGGGCATTTTTGAGCTCTGTGGTATCAGCTCACCTACAGATTATCACACCTGATAAAAGCAACAGTTTCTCACCGTGCATATTTCATACACCTCCAGGTTCATCACAGATGAAGTAGGGATGATTACTGCCATTTTAAAGGTGGGGAAGCTGAGGTATTGCATGATGCATGACCCAGGGTCTCCCAACAGGCTGGTGGCAGGGACCAAAGAGACACCAAAGTTCCCTAAATTTCAGTGCAGTGTGCAGGGACTGGATTATCACGTGGACAGTATTCACTGTGTGATGCCCACACTGGTTTCAGGGGAAGCTTTGTAAGACTAGCTTTACACTCAGGGTGGTCTAGGACTTGAGGGTGGCAGGGCAGAAAGGAGACATTCCCTGACAAGCTTTTGCCTCAGAGAAAGACTTGAAAAAAGTTCAGCTCAAGGTCCTAGTGAAAAGGACGCCTGCAGGGCCACCCGCACCGCTCTCTAGTTGCTCCCAAGCAGTGAATTCGTCTGGCTGAGGTTCTGGGGAAAGTGAAAAAAAGTACATATGAAGAGACAGAAACTAGCCCCATCGACCACTCACACTGCTTGACATTAAAAAGTGCTGACAGCAGAGCGGGAGGAAAGGAATGGACGAAGGGACACTTTCATCTCATGACAGTCTCCTGCCAGCCCCAGCCACTGCGTCTCCCTCTCGCCCCCCCTTCTGGCCCCTTGCTTTCCTAGCCACTTTATTAAATAGGGTCACAGCCCGCATTACAGTCCCTCCCACGGCCCTGGCAAAATGAAAACACTCGCCCGTCCCCATGACCCCCACCCTCCCAGATCTCTGTCTCCCTCACTGTTTCCCCCTACTCCAGAATTGACATCTCCACCCCACTGCAACCTTGGCGTTTCATAGCCAAACATCAAGGCTAAGGGCTCTAGGGAGGAGGAAGGTCTCCCCCATTTTTTTTTCCTTCTTACATTAATTATCTCATTTAGTTGAAAGAAAAGTCCAAAAACTGAGCTTTCCCTTGGCAATTTATGAGGCCAGAGGAGTAATTTACGGCTTGATAAAACTCTATTTTGTTCCTTCTTTACACACACGTGCACACACACACATACACACAGATAAACACACACATACATACACTTAAGGAGACACTAAGTTGAATTTATCACATTAAGTACCTGCCTGCTAAAAGGACAGGACTGGACATAATTTACAAGGCAGGATAGGGAGGGGTTCACGTGGGGGGGGAAAACATTTAGATGAGTTAATGTTTGAAAGTTGGTCTTTGAAGGCAGGAGGCTCCTCTAGACAGAAAAAGAAAACCTAACTAATTAAAACTGATGTATCAGTTTCAGAAGAAGAATGTGCTGGGAATGAAACTGTGCATTGGTAAAAACAACAGTCAGCCAGGTTAGCCATGATAGTGTAGATACCCCCAGGGAGAAGGCCCTTCAGCATCAGACCAACAGGGTCTGAGATCTAACTCTCTGGGGCAGTAGCCAAAGCCCCCTGCTGAAGTGGCTGGTCTGATGCAGGACACAGCTTAGGTGCAGAAGCAAATGTGGGTCATCTGTAGGGTTTGAATCATGGCCATGGCATGCCAGCAATGTGACCCACTGTGCTCTGCTTGGAGGAGGAGGGAGGGGACCTTGGGCCACAGATGTGCCGCGCCGTTGTTTCAGAAGCAATCAAGCACTGTAGATGGCCAAAGGAGAGGACTTGCCTGCCCCAGAATGCTGACCAACAGCACAGGCAACAAAAAGGAAAGAGAGTACAGAGGGGTAAGTGACTGGTCCAAGGCCAATGCAGAACCACTGTTGTGGCCAGCATCCACGCCTCCCCAGTCAGCCCTTCAGCCTTGGTGAGTTCAAGAGGGAACATCCTGGCTTCATCTCTGCATTTTGCAGTATACCTTCCTGAAGTGTCCTCCTCCCACTTAGGGATACCCTTGGGGGCTCTCCTAGCACCTTCCCAGTTCTCCAAACCTCTGTAGCTGATGCCTAAGGGGGAGGTCCCTCCAGACACTATCCAGGAAATGTGAAGTCTGAGTAACTGAGTATGCTGAGATGAGAAACACGTGCAGAGCATCTCAACTGATGTTCGATTTTCTTTAGTGCACATGAATTTCCCTAACTTCACAACGCATCTCTATCTTCCATATAGGAATCTGAGCCACAGAAGATATCCAGTGACTTGGACCTGGGTCACAATGCAATTAAACCTGTCAGCCAAGTGCCAGGTGGGCCCCCTGCAGCCAGACATTTCTTCTACTCCAGAGACCTGTACCTGATGTGGTTGGGCACGGGCTTTAGCCCCTCTTCCACTGCCTTTGTCCAGGACTGCACACATGATTTCCTGAGTCATAGAATTCTATTGCTCTTACAAGCCTCAAATCCTTTAAATTATTAGGAGGAGAGGTAGCTGTGGGTATGGAGGAAGGAGGCAAAAAAAAAAAAAAAAAAAAGAGAGAGAGGGAGAGAGAGAGAGAGAGAGAGAGAGAATCATAAAAATATTTTAGAAATGCCCCTTACCCAAATGCAGACTCTTTCCAAAATGTGCCTTGATGAAAACTGGTCAAGCTGCAAGTGTCCTTTTAAAGTGCTGGGTCTGTGCATCAGGCAGAGGGCCACCAGACAATAAACAGCCCCTGCTTGTCAGTCCACACAGCAAATTTCTGGAGCCCACTGAAAAAAGCCCCAGTAGGTGATTTGTATGTAAACACAGAACACCCGCTCCCTTTGGTAGGGAAGGTGTTCTTTGTCTTACAGCTTTCCCTGTAGACATCAGCTTGTTTACAAATCTCACAGCAACCCACAGCCGTGGCATTAAACAGGTGAGGAGAATAACGCTTTTTTCTTATTGATCTATGGTCGGTTTCATTTGTAAGCAAAAGGGCAGCTGTCAATAGACTGCATGATCTAAGGCACCAATCCAGAGAAATCTTAAGCACGTGAGCGCCAGGGAGCAAGGATGGGATTCAGGGTTGTTGAACTGGGGCCAGCAGCCTAAACCAGGCTTTATTTCATGTTGCATCATAATTCTATTGTGTGAATGAGAGGGAAGCATTGATAAATGGGAGGATGGAAGGGGAAGAAGAAGAAAACATGTCTATTTCTTGTCCAATAATGTTAGCAGTATATTTATAAAACTGAAACAAGACTAATCTTCACTCCTCTGTGCCTCTCAGGGAGCCCTGTCTATGTTGTCTGTTTTGTTTAAATTGTGCACTCTTCATGACAGAGATTATCTGTATTTTGTGTCTCGTAAAGCACTGGGCACTTTTATATAATAGTAATAATCTATAAAATGCACAAATAAAAATAGCAGAGCAAACAAATGATGTTGTGGAATTGTTTCTGCCTAAAAGGAGCAGCAAAATTCCAGTTAAAAATACCCATGTCTACCTTGATAATAAAATGTATGTGTGTGATTGTGCATGCACATGCACATATGTAGGTGCATACAGTAGGGAAAAAGAGTCAAGGAAGGAATAAGTTCATCAAATCTGTAAGTATGTGGCACCTCAGCATCATGCAATCTACCCTGGGCGCAATCAAAGCCTTCCGACACTCCGAGGGACTCAGTGGAAGTGTGCAGGATATTAAGAGTGACAAGCCATCAGGACTGCACTATCAGACCAGTAGGGAAGGAAAACTGAAGCAGGGTGTCAGTTTGAATTGTCATTATCCCTGTTCAGCAAACAGCATCGGGCAAGGCAAAGTAGTGGCAGGAAGAAAGGAGGTTGGGACATCTGGGGACTAATCCCCCATCCCCCAGGAATTCTGCACCCATTCAGGACCTGGGACTAACTGACTTCTGCATCACTCCAGGTCCTGCCTTTGTCATCTTGAGAGAGGGGGTGACCAGTCCTGGGGTGCTCGGGGTGGAAGAGCAAGGGGGCAGATGCATCCCTGTGCCCAGGGAAGGGTGTTGGGCAGTGGGAGGAACTCCGTGATGCAGTGGGAGTGTGCAGCACTGGGCAACACCAGGGATGGAGGGGAGGAAGGGAGGGTGGGGAGGGGATGGCCTATAATCCCCTTGGTAAATCCATGCCTGAACTATAAAAGGATAATCCATGTGCAACCCTGGCCCCACTTATAGGATTTAGCTCTTAGTGTAGAATACTAATATTTGGCTGTTTGTTTACCCCTGTGAACTAATTTGGCAGATTCTTATGATTCTCACAGGGAGAATTTATTTCGATTTTGATATTACTCAAAGCCTTGGGTCCTGGAGTCATAGGATTATATGCAAAGCTCTGAGCAGACTTTTTTAATCCTTTTTCTTAAGAAATAACTATTTGTTGTGGATGCAGCAAAAAGCTTGAAAGCTGGCCTGCTGTTCCACAACACAATGGCATCAGAAAAGAAGCCACTTGCTAATTCCCTTTTTTCTTTTTTTTTCTTTTTTTTTTTTTTAACATGGTGATTTTTAAGCCAGTTTTGCAACTGTGAAAAGTGAATGGGGATCAAGCCCACGATTTTTGAAGAGTCGGCACAGTCAAGCCAGGCTCTGCTTGTAGATTCACACTGGCTTGGTTAGCTTCAGTGTCCACTTTCCTGCTCCTAACCCAGTGGCACTGCCTTGGGAGAGCAGTATCACAGGCAGAAATTAGATCCTTGAGCCAAAAATATTGTGCAAAGTTTGGGGAAGAAGGAGCCACAGGAAGAAAAAGGGTATGTGTTAGGATCAGGAATTCAGCCTTCAATTAAAAAGTAACTTTCTAATCTTGGACAATGCAGAGAATGGCTTGAAAATGTGATGCATGCATCCCCTTAACACAAAAAGACAGTACAAGAATCCCAACTATGTTATTTTTATAATCCTGCTCTGTGATTTTTGAACAGTTAAAGTTGTTAATACCAGGGGAGAAATGTCCTTTCTTTAAATGCAAAAACCAGCTTTTGTGATAAAGTGTAAAGAAATGGAAGGAAAACAACATTTTTCTCTAAATATATTTATGGTGATTCCTCTCCCACTCACTGTCCTGAAAGAAATTAAAAGTTGCAAACATAATCACATCTAGGAGCAAGACAAAGCTGGATATGTGCTGAAGATTTGACTCTCAATTTATGAAAGAATTTCTTTTTAATTCTATGCCCAAGATCATTTCTTCTGAGAAGACTTAAGCACTTGCCTGAAGTGGAGTAACTGCAGAGGGAGTCCACCAAATCAGAGCCATGAGGAGAAAGTTGACAGTAAACCCAAAATTTATTATAAGAAAAAAATTCTCTCCCTCAGTAAAAACAGAAGCAATGCCTAAAAACCCCAAGCCTTCATAAATCAGACAAACAAGGCAGGCAGATGAGAATCTTATCAGGCAGTGGAAATGAGGCAAAAGTAATTCAAATTATTCACACATTTTGAAACTTTGCTGGATTGAGAAGAGAGGCTGAAATCTTGGTGGATAGATCAGGAACACAAGCAAAATTTGTGCCTAGCAGTTTAAGCTGCAAACACATTAGGTACAGATCCTAGAAGTCCAACAGTAGAAAGTTTTTAGAGGATGTATGTGCATCGTTGGTAGCTGCCTGATTTTCCTCCTTCTCAGATGCTGCTGTGTCTGGCTCTCTTGTGTGACTTCAGCTCCTCCCCAGAGCCGGCCAGAGAACAAACTCCCGTTGGGGCTGCTCACCCCCAGCTCAGCCAGGCTCTGCCGTGTGCTGCACAGGGGGGATGCTCAGACACTCCACAACCCCTCTTCTAAATCCCACCAATACCCTGAAAATCTACATGTGCCTAAATACACTGATTTGTTGTCATTTTACCCCTCACTCAGATGCTGACAGCCAGTTCTGTCTCTGGTTGTAGCTATTAATAATTAGTCTATAATTATGGAGATTGAGAAATTATCGTTTAGATGAGTGATATTTTCCCAAATTTGTTCCAAAGATAATGTGAAGGAAAGCAATGTGTTCATGCAGTTTGAGACAAAGAGAAGGTTTGGCTATCTGATTTTCTAGTGGTTTGGACTCATTCCTGTGTCCTTCTCTTTCTATCTCAGCTTGTATTCTGGTAACAGGATAGAAGAACCCCAAACATTACCTAAAACTGGGGGGAAAATGCACTACACCAGGGATCCAAAGGGAACCATTTATTTAGTCTATTAAAAGGATTAAGAGGTGACTTGCTTCCTGTGTATAAATTTCTTCCTAGGGAAGAAATACCAGGTACTAAAAAACTCTTTGCCAGAGAAAGCTGTAACAAGAGGCAATGGATAAATGCTGAAGCCAAACAAGTCCAATTAAAAATAAAGTACTGGACCTTTTAAAATTTTGTTTCACTTTGTCCAAGGAAGTCAGGGTGATTAACCATCAGAGCAGTTGTTACGGGAAGCACCAGAGTTTCTCTTTCTCAACATCTTCCACTCAAGACTCAAATGCTTTTGGGAAGAAAGTTATTGTGTTCAGTAAAGGGGTAGCAGGGGGACAATCTCTGCTCTGTGTTATGCAGGCAATCCAGTCAAATTATCAGAAGATGTTTTGTGAGCTTTAACTGAATAAACAACTTAGCACTCCTCAGCTCACTTTTAAGCAGGAGGCTTCTTTTTAAAAAATTGGGGGAGGGAGAATAAAAATCCTTGGCAATTGAATTTTTTTTTTTCATTATTACAGAAAAAAAAAAAGGTGAAAAAATTGTAGAAGCAAAGGGATCTGGAGCAAAAAGGATGCCAGGATCCGGGGCAGAGCAAAGCAGAGGGCTCACTGCTGGTCAGGGCTGGTGGGGTTATCCCCCAGCACTACAAGCCTTTGGGGAAGGAGCTGCTCAGGCTCCATGGAGAATCCTGCCTTGCTGATTTCCAGCTGAGCAGCTTTCCACACTCAATGGCTGTCCCTGCTGCTTTCATGCAGGGATGTACTCTAGCTCAGAAGAGAGCGGTTCTGTTTAGATAGCCCCCAATCCTAGCTTTACCTCATCCCTTCCAGCAGAGTCACTGTAATTAAGATTTGTTAAGGTTTGGAAGAAATCTCATTAATCAGATAAGATCTGAACTTTATTTTCTTTTTAAAGACCCAATTTGATCTCTCTTGCTTGTGGTAATTGCTCTCCTCTTCTGACATGGAAATTCATTTTCCAGGCACATAAAACACAATAGATTTCCATTGTCAACAGCAGCAACCCCAGGAGACTTGAAAATATTCCTCCAAAGGCTAAAAAGAGTATTGGGAGCAAATCCAGACAGAGGCGGGGAGAGGGAGCATGAGACAGGATGCTGTCAGAGAGATATGGGGTGGAAGGAAGGTGTTTGTATGGCCCAAAAGGAGGAGGGATACACCAGGGGCAGCGAGGGCAGCAGGACCCCCACTGTGACCCTCAGTAAGTCAGGCTGAGCTGGCAGGTCCTACTAAGGGACCCTGCACAGAGAGGAGAAAAGTTGCCACTCCTAGTTCCTGACCTGGGTTGGTAAAAAGCATCTTTCTCTTGAGTTTATCAGAAACCAGTCCTTCAAAGGGCGATCAGAAAAGCCTCCTCGATAGCTGACATTTCACACGAGGCAGCACCAGGATAAATGACACAGTGTGAAATATACTCCACCACATCAAACCCTATCCATCAGCAGGATTCCTGGTTTCCAAATGTCAGGTATAGAACAGGAACTCCTCAGGAACATCTGAATCAGAGGGTGGATTCCTTCCCTGCCACCTACTCCCCAGCACCCCAACTTCTCTTGGCCTCCACCATGCTTTGGTGGGCTCTGCCTTCCCATCCAGGCCATACCCAGGTGCTGCTGCCAGGCCAGGAGATGTGTGTGGATAAGGCACACACCCTGAACAGGGCTGGGTGTACATGTGGCCCTTCTCACCCAAGAGACTGCAGTGCTCAGGAGAGACAGGACAGGGGCACATGGCAGCCCACTCCCAAATCCTTCAGCCAGGGCACAGCATGTCAGCCCAGTGTGTGGCCATCAAAACTGGCATCACCATCTTCCCCCTGCCCAGGGCCCTGTATCCTGCCACCCCTCTGTCATGCTGGTCACCCCCAGCCCATGTCCTGCTGCTTGCACCACCCTATTCCTGAGTTTGACCTGGACCAGGAGGGACTGGGCCCCAGCTGCACCATGAGGCCAGTGGCTACAAGCTGCCTCCCTTGTCCCGAACTGTCACAGCAAAAATAAAGCTGAGCCACAGTTTTCCAGCACTTTTAGGGGGCCACACAATTCTGCAGCAGCAGCAGCCCCTGTCACAGCTCAGCCTGGCCACCTTCTGGAGATGCTGAAACTTTGGTGGAGCAGAGACAGAAACCACTAGCAGGCACATTGTGGGCTCCCAGCAATGGGCAATCCCAGGCAGCTGGGCCACAAGGCTGGCTGTGGGTGACCAGGGTGGCCAAAGCAGAGAGAGTCCACTGCACCACCAGCCACGTGGAGGCAGAGACTGGGCATGGTGAGTGCACACAGAGGTACTAATAGAGACCTAGGGCAAGCATCCCAGCCCTGCCTGCTTCTCTCATTCTCTTTGCAGAGAGAATCTGCAAACATATTAATCTCATCTCACACACAAACCCTCCGTCCTGATCCCAGAATCCATATATTAGGAGATTTACATAAATTACCAGCTATCAATAGGGCACATGAGGTGCTGGGGCTGAGAGCCAGCACCCTTGCCAAGAATACAGTACAAGAGGATTGGAAAGAAGGGAAAGGGAGGGGGCTGCAGAGAAGGGCTAGGAGCACAGACCTGGAGAGCAGAGGTCTGCAATGGCAGTGCCTGGCTGTCCTCTCTGGGTCTCTGAGTCACTCACTGCAGCCACTGTATGGCTTGGCTGCAGTGGGAGGTACATAACTAGCAGGGGAAAAGGTATGAGCTTTTCACAGCACTGCTTTGCTTTATTTGGGGCTTTGCATTTGCCTAGGTCAGTGCTCACTGTAGCCACTGGCATCCCCACATCTCAGGAGCATTGGGGGAACCAGAGCTCTGTGGCTCTGCTGGGGTATTCAACACATCCTTGACTCCCTCCTTTCCACCTGAGGGGCTTTTCCTCTGCTGGGAGAGGAGGAAGGCATAAGTTCAGCCACTGCCCACACCACCTGCCCAGAGTCAGGATGCTCTCTACCTTAGGCACACTAAAAACGGCATTCAGTCTTCTCTGAGCCATGAGAACTACAGGTGATGCTTGGTGAGCATTATGAGAGCCATGTACAGAGCCCTGGCATGCAGATGATGAGAAAATCACCAAAACAGATTCCCTTCCAATGTGTTTCCCGGGACAGACCACCTCTGCAAAGGGGTGATGGCCAAGCATAGGGCAGACCCAGAGTGCTCCAGCTGATACCAGGGCAAGGACACAGTTGTGTAATGCTGTGAATTTCTAGATCCATCCGCTTGGCATCTGACTTGGCACAGCCCCATTCCCATGACCCGAAGTCTCAGACCCTGGGCAAGCCCGGGGCGAGCCCTGGTCCCAAGAGGGGACGGAGGTGGGTCCTTCCTTCCCATGGCAGGCAGTGTGCCTGACCTCTTCCGCAGCACATTCCGAGCGTCCCAGGCAGCAGTCCCGGACCCCCTTGCCTGTGAAGAGCCCCGAGTCGGGGTCCCTTTTGTCACCAGCCCGCGGCCACCTCGGGCTGAGGCCGCTTCTCCCGCAGTGTTCTGCTGCCCTCGTGGGTCCGGAGCGCTCATTGCAGCCCCGCACCCGCAGCGGCCCCCCGGCCCCTCGCCGCACCTTCCCTGCAGACAACCAATGCACAGGTTGTTCCCTTCCCTGCCGGGAGGAAAAGCAAGGCGAAAAAGGCAGGCAGCTCCCAGTTTTGGGCCTGGAGCGAGGGAAGTGGGGCGGGGAGCACTGAGAGGGGCCCCAGAACCCAGTCCCAAACCTGCTGCTGGTGTAAAAAAGGGTGCACAACAAGAACCCCCTGCACCAGAAAGTGATCACAGGAGTTAGAGCATCACCTCTCACGTGTCACCTGTCCCTCCACCTTTCCTGTGGACAGGCAGACATCGCAGCTGAGGCCAGTGTGTTCACAGGCTGCTGGGGCTGTTCCACAGCTGCAGATACAGACGGGTACTGGAAGCTTCCTCCAAGCCGAGGTGAGGTACACTCCAGTGTTATTTCCAGTGAAGAAAAAGATAGAAAAGTAGCCAGTGGGGCAAAGAAACAAAGCAATGTAAGCCATGGAAAAGGTCTGGATTTGATTTATCTGCTAGAGAATCAAATTAAATGGGAGAATTTTTCTTTTGTTTTATGATAGTGGGGAGAGGGGGGCAGTAAATAAGGAAAATGGGAGTAACCAAAATTGGAGTTCACATATACAAGATCTGTTGGCAGTGTGACTAGAGTACACAGAGACCTCAGCAGGTTTGGTTTGTGTTGGTATATGACAACATATGTGGCACAATGAAAATATGACTTGCACCATATGCTTGTACTTGTACAGCATCTAGCACAGCAGACAGCATCCTTCCTAATGCCGTGTTCAGGTGTAGGCACCTGGTCCCACGTACATCCCCAGAAGCTCTAGGTATGCTGGAGAAGAGACAAGTCCAACCCAGGTCTAGCAGATAGGTTCCAAACTGAGGCTAAAACTGGATTCAGATTCATGCCTGGTTTATCTGACACGAGGGCTCTGTGCCCTCTGAGGGGAGAAGATTTTCACGGGAAAGATGCTCCTAAGATATCTCAGTTCAAAATCAGGTTTTTGACCCTCCTGATAGCTCAGCCTGAGCCCCTGCAGTGGCTGGGGCCCCTCCGCAGGCCGAGAGCATCCCTGCTGGCCGGCTGGCCCGGCGCGGTCCCCGCGGCAGCCCCGGGAGCGCCGCACGGAGCGCGGGCTCCACGCCGTGGCCGTGCCGGGGCAGCGCACGGCAGTTCCGGGCGGCTCTGCCCGCCCTCCCTGGCGCTCACCCGCGGCTGTGCCCACGCTTACCCACCGCGTGTCACTGCCACACACCCCTAGAGCTGCCCGTTCCCATCCCTGCCGTCGCCGTCTTGTGGGTTTTGTCTGTCTGCCTTCCTTTTAGCCGGGCTTCTTCATTGCTCTCCACTTACCTCAGACACCTTGATCAACATCACCGTCCCCGAATTTGATCACCGTCCGGACACTTCAAAACCCCGCCCCTTTGGGTCTGAGCTCTCCTCTTTCGGACGCACAGAATGGCGCTCTGTTTGTTCACTAATCGATTATTTGTCTGCCTTAAAGCACTTGGAAAGCACTGCCACTGTCAGATCCCGGGGCTTTCATTTTCCACCACAGCCACCCCCTTTCACTGTAACCCTCATGCAGAGCCATAGCATGGGAATTTGCCCGCCCACCCCTGCTTTTTTGTCGTCCCAGTGTAAACGCGCATTTGCAGACACATTCAAGATCAGGTAGATACACTTTGTCCAGTGCCTGGAAATGTCTGGGCAGTGTTTGTCTGGTTGTGCCTTGGGTGCAAGACCAGTATTTGACAGAACTTTTTCAGGGCAACATCTAATAAACCAGCAACAACAATCCAGTCTCTTAGATGAGGGAGGCAATCCCAACATCAGCAGGCATCAGCATCAGCTCTGTCCTCCCTTGCAGACCTGGAGAGTCACTTTAGGAAAGGCAGGTTATCACCATAGCATCAGAGACTGCACATATGGAAAAGGCAGCAGCCGGCCTGATGGCAAATTCTCCTGCATGACAGGCCAGGCCAACCAGCAAGGTATGGCTGCTGTTCAGCAAGGGCAGCTGCAGCCCAAATAAACCAAAAATCAGCAGAGCAGCTGGAGCAGCACCCAGAGATCAAAGGCAGCTTGAGTATTGGGGGCCAGGGGAGTGTGACCTTTTTCATACAAGTTTCAGATGCTGACAGAGAAAGAAAAGAACCTACAGTAAACACGGACAAATTTCAGTCAAAAATGGGATTCAGTGATGGGTTTTATATGAAGTGATAGGAGCCTTTCACCTCTGAAGCAAATTCTTCAGAGCAGCAGTAGATTTTCTGTCCCAGTGCCTTCAAACCCTGACAGAAGGCCCTTTGGGAAGGAGGGGTTTAGACAAAAGAAACAAGGAGAATTCCCTCAGTTGCCCACCAGCTTACACCAAGTGACTGAACAGCTGCTTTTTGACTTAAAATCTCTCCCTGGCTGTGCTTGAGCTGCACAGCTCTTTCAGGTGTGACAGGCAGACCTGCCTCAAGTACCATAGCCTCCATGTGGATGGGGACAATGGGATAAGTGACTCAGGTGGTTTCATAATCTGTCATAGCAATAGCTAGCACATGAATTCTATCAACCCTACCACCTCTAGTTTGCCTATTGAGCATCAAACCACCTGCTACAGGAAGCAAATAAAGTTTGCTGAGGAGCATTTTTCTGTTCTTGACCTGCATAAAGGGCACCACCATCAGTTGCCTGTCTCAGAGAAGTGTTTGAGTCACAGGAGCAGTGAAGGTGACTGTACCTGCTCAAAGAGAGAAGTCTTCTGGTTCAGCAGCTAATTGCAAAGTCTCTCACACAATTGCTCATGGACTTTCTCCCCTCCTGGGGTCATAAGACAGAAGGCAGATCCATGTGTCATCCTTCAAAGGACCTTCACCAGGGTGACAGCAACTGTACTGTAATCCCTGGGCACAGAAGCAGCTGCCAATGCAGGCAGGACCTTCAGGGCCAGGGCAGATACCTGTTATCCACTGGGAACCATAAAACCCTCCCTTTCTTAGTATTCCTCAGAATCACCTCCTGCAAGTAAGTAGCTCAGCAAAGGCTCTCCCAACTAAGCACACATTTTCCCAGCAGTTCCCTGGGGTAACTGGTACACATCCAGCTCACAAGTAGGGGGTCATGTCTCAGCCTGTAGTTCATTTGCTCATGCTGAAGGGCAATTCCATGACTGAGAGCTCACCTAGAAGCCCCCTCTGATGCCAGAGACCTCTATCTAGGCCAAGGCATGCCTCAGGAAAATACACCATAATAAATACTTCCAAGAAAATCCAGCCATCACGCATTTACTTCCATCTGCACTTGAATCCCCTCAACCCTGGACCACAGCTCTGTTCCCTTCATCCAGAGGCTTCATGCCTGATCTGACCCCAGCTCTAGGGCAGAATGAATGAAATTACCTCTGATGCATCTGAAATCCAGGAAACTTCAAGCAAACACAAACCAGAGTGGGGAGGTTTGAGTAGTCCATAGATCCTGAGGATGAGTTTTCATCTAGCATCATGCATGCAAGGTTCACAAGAGGATTTATAGATAGACAGAGAAGAGGACAGAGAGTAGCAGGGACTGATGATACCAGTGTACCCAGAAAGGGAAAGCCTTACTGGTCTTAATCCTACCCTTCCCCATGGAAATTGGGCATTACATCTCCACCCAAAACCCAGCAGACATGATTCTCTCTCTCAGCTGACAGGAGGTAAGAGTTGCTGTTTTCAGCAGAAAGCTGAGGGAGGCAGGCAGGTAGGCAGGCAGGCAGGCAGGTAGGTGAAGACTTAGTTGCTCTGGACACCACAGGTACATGGTCTAGGAGACCTTTGCCTCCAGATCTATGTGCAGACTAATGACATCAAGCTGGCAAAGGACAGGGATTTCCTTTCCTCTGAGGGACGGAGACTCAAACCCACTGGGTTTAGTGCTGCTGCAGGAGCATGGAAATACCCAGAGAAAACAAGAAGCTGGAAACAAGCTACAGTCCAGTAAAGCAGAGAGTAGAACAGGCAGGGAGCTAGTTCAAGCAAACGCAGAGTCTTTGAAAAGGGACAAGTCTTGAGAAGAACTTCACATTCAAAAGTGACCACAATAAAGAGCTTTATGAGTTTTCTGGACAATCCTTAGAGGGCTGGCTTAATCTGATTGTTATAAAGACAGGGGAAATCTGTAGGTAAATGTATCTGTACTCAGTAGTGTTAGACATGGCTTATCAGCTTGATTTCCTGGTTGTACAACTTCCCTGTGGTACTTATGTATCAGAAAGAGCAAGAATGGTTATAGATGTAAACACAGCAAGCACTGCCTAAACCAGCAGGTGACACAAGGCATGAAATACAAGCTTTCTTTCTAATATACTACATTTAAAGAGATAAGATTAAAAGCAAGAATTTCTTAAATGGATAAAAACATATACTGAAAATAAACTTTATTTAATAACAACTCATTAAAAGCTTCTCCAGCATAATTTTCACCAATTTTATTCAGAGTTGAATATGTAAGTGAGGCAGGCATGTTGTCTCACCAAAATCCAGCCCTAGGCAGCCTGCTAGATGAAGCCAAGGACACCATCACATGCCTGGCTGTAATCTCACCAAAGTTACACTTTGTTGATGATCCAGGTACTTGGGTCTCCATTTCCAGGATCAAATACAAGAAAAGGCATGTTCTCATGGTTGTATATGAACCAGTCTGAAAATTAAAGATCCCGTGCAGAGAGCTGAAGAGAACCTACTGCTCCTACTTGCATCAGCTTTGGGCCCCACTGTGTTCCTTGAATTCCTGGAAAGCAGCCAGTTGTGCCCAAGAAACACTGATTTTGTTTATTTTTATTTCACTTGGGCAGATCTTACTCACAGATCAGTTTGAGAAGATTTCTCCCCAGAGAGAATTGGAATCAGCCAGGCTTTTCTGGGCCAAACTGCCAATATCCTTGGTTTTCCTAGTTGGTGCCCTCTTTACTCCTTCAGAAGCTGTTCTCCCATTAAGTGCTGTGCAATTTTGTCTCTCAGATCCAGGACCTCAGGGCAGTCAGTTGAGCCACCAAAGCTATATTCCTGCTAGTATTCAAGCTACTTTCCTGTGTCCTTTGGGAAAGGTACAGCCAGGTGACACTGGCAAGGTGCTTTCCTCCCTCTACTCACAGGTAACTTTTTTCTTGTCAGAAAAAGGGGAGTCAACATATGGCAAGTAACATTTCTGGTACTCTTGTCACTCAGGAAAAAATAATTTTTACTTGCTGGCATATTCCCTGTAAGTGGTGGGATGAAAGCAAGAGGTTTGGAGACAGACACCTTGCTCAGGCAGTGAGTCCCATGGTTTTAGATGTGTAAGATCCAAGTGCAGTTCCAGTAGATGACAGAGCTCCTTGGCAAGGTGTAAAATAGTTGCCTTGAGGAAGCATTTGGACTGCTGTGTTTTCTGCAGTAGCTGGAAAGGTGCTGTCCTGGGCAGCACAAGCAGATGGAGCCCGAAGACACAGGGGATGAACAAGACCCAGCTCTCCCTTTCTGGGAGGCCAAGGCAGCCACTGACCTGCAGTGCCTTCACAGCTCCCGACCTGAGCCAGGCCTGATCCACCTTGCCCATCAGTTCTGCCTCATTGACCACACACAACCTCTTCCAAATGCTGCTGTAAACTGCAGGCTCTTGGAGGGGGCTGGAAGGTGGCATTGGTAAGGTTCATGAGCCACCTCCTGGCTCTCTCCTCTCCAAGCACAGCCACACTGCCATGTGGAGGAAACCTTTGGCAGCTGTCTTGTGCTGGGAAACAGGGCTTGTTGAGCTTGGCTGAGTAATCCCAACCACTCCTGTCACTGCAGCTGCATGCATCCTTGTTCTCCCAACCTAAGGATCACTGCCTCGCTGAATCACCCCATTAAATTGCTAATATCTTATTGTTCTTTAAGATTTCGAAACTTGCTGCGAAACGTTTACAGATAATTTTTTTTTGCCTGCAGTCACTGTGCCTAATGCCCAGTCATTGAGTGCCATATGTGTTTATATGCACTGCAATTTTCCACTTGATTACATTTTACCACAAACACTTTCATCCACTCCGCAAAGACAGCAGCAACACATCCATAATGTTCAGAGCAGCCCAGACAGACAGAGCTCAGACACAAATGTCTCCTCCACTGGATGGGCACTGCAAAATGTGAGATTCTTAAAACCAACTGACCCAGTCTCCAATTCTGAAGTCTCCAAGGGCACAGACACCTCAGTCACCTAACAGAATGTGCAAAGTTAACTTCATGCTCCAGCTTTCCCATTAAGCACCAGGTGCTGCTTGTAAGTCTGGAACAGCTACACAACATGGACATGCTTGCCAATAACCAAGGATATCTCAGATTTGCCAGGAGACAGGGGATGACACAGACTGCTACAAGGGTGATAAGCACCTGAACCTGAAAAAATTCCATTGGGACAGCAATGGTGCAGCTTGCAGCACAGACAAGTTCTGAAATTAGATCCTGAACCCCAAAAAGTTAGGGCAAGTTCTCATTCAGACTTCAACTAACTGGACATAGTCCAGCTTGTCTGTTGTGGGGGATTTCAGCTCCTGAGGGCTGCACCTTCCCATTTGCAGCTAGGCAAGTCACCTTGTCACCTCAAATAGCACAAAGCATCCTGGCCAGAAAGTCAGCCCCTACCTGGGGGCAGGGGGTCCCCTTAACTCCACTTGACTCAGGGCCACAGCAGTGCTGGTGCAACCAGGTCACAGTCTTCCAGGAGAGGAGAGGCAACACGATCTACACAGCAACATTGGCATCCCCATGTGAGCTTGTTCTTTTCACCAGTTCAGCACAGCACAGAGCAGAGAATGCCAGCTCAGCTGCAGCAGTGAGCCAAGCCTCAATACTGTGCTGATGTGGCTTTTGCTTCAACAGTCCTTGCCCTGCAAGGTCCCACCCTGTCCAGTGCCTGGTGTGGACACTCACTGTGGGGAAGTGGCAAACATCTGCCATGTAATGATCAACAGCTCTCAATCCATTAGCATCCACCTGAGCCTGCATTGCTGACTGGCTCTGCTGACAGATATAAGGCTAGTTTGGTGAGGAAGCTCTTCATAACTCTGGAAACCAAAGAAAGTAGCCTACAATATCTACAAAAGATTTTACATGAAGAAATAGAATAACCTGATACTTCCCTTACATCTTGGGTTATCCGGGATGACCTCTGCCTTCAGATCTATGTGCAGACTGTTTCTTGTGTTATGACCAAGAAAGAAATGTTACTACCTCTTACTGGATGCAAACTGTCTAGGGACAGGCCATTTTCTGCTGCTAATGAACATCTTCCATCCTTGACCAAACTCATGAGAGCAAATATAACCACCCTACACTGGAGAAGAGGCACTAAAGCTGTTACTGGTCACTAGTCAGGCAGCCCAAAGCCAGTGCTCCTCACCCTGGACCCATGAGCACAAGTCTGCAGAAAACGAGGCAAATGAGTGAGCCCAGCTGCCAAGAAGGGCTACCACTGTTCTGCCAAGCATTTACAGCCTCTCTTTCAACAACACTGATTAGCACCACCAGCACAAAATCAATATTTACTTCAAAGAAATGCTGGTTGAGAGAAACCCAACAGTGACCTTGGCAGAGGCCACTCCCAAGACATGGGGCAGCATGTCTGTCAGAGGGAGCACACACTGCCTGCTGCAAAGTGCCTGTTAACTCCTCTTTTGTTCGAGACTTCCACCTTCCAGAAGTCTGATTCAGTCAGCCCTCAAGGGGCAAGGTGTTTATTCCAGATGAATTCATTGGCCCTCCCTTGGGACTCAAGCTGTATCAGTTTTTAGGTCTGTACCTAAAAGGCAACCTTCTTGAGGAGAAAACAAACAACAAGAGCGATAGGAGTGAGACTGTGTTGTTTTCCTTGGCTGCTTCACTGAACCCATTCAGCCTGCTGCTAAAACTCCCATGCCATTCATGTAGGGCAAGAACTCAAGCTCACATGCAAATAGTAAGAGGGTGTGAGCTTCCTAAACTCACTTGGGAGCTATCACCTGCCTGGCTGCTCCTCACAGAGGAGAAGCTGCATTGAGCTTTGGGGTTTGGCCCTGTGTTGCTGCCTCCATCTCACTGCAAGATGTGATGACTTCAAAGCACAGCTCATTCTATCAACCATACTCCTTGGTCTAAAAAAGAATTGGAACAGTCTCATGCTAGGGCCTTTTATCTGGGATGAACCTATTGACTCTCTTCTAGGCTCAACTCAGGGCCCATTTACTTGTTTAATGCACGAGACTAGAGAGGATCCCTTGAGTCACTGTATTCAGTCTCCTGCCCCACGATACTTGACCACCTTGTCCCAGATCTTTACATCACATTCCATCTGACTTCTAGTGCATCACCTACAACTTCTTTCTCTCCTTCACAATCTGTTCTACTTCTGTAAATGGTACTTACAATCCCTCACCCTGCACAAAGGGTCCCTAGATATCCCCAGAGCCTCTAAGCAGAATGGTTATTA
This sequence comes from Trochalopteron elliotii, assembly GCA_024734555.1. Taxonomy (NCBI): domain Eukaryota; kingdom Metazoa; phylum Chordata; class Aves; order Passeriformes; family Leiothrichidae; genus Trochalopteron; species Trochalopteron elliotii. The sequence continues at coordinate 4,636,609 of JANPWX010000328.1, read as the reverse complement.
TTACCTCTCATTCCCACTGTGGAGGTTATCAGCTTTCATGCATAAAAGTGAAAAGAATAATTCTAAAAGTACAGCATCCCTCGGTTCCAGGCTGATGGGACAGGAGGTACTGTAAAGCTTGATAATAGTAGATGATAAAATCCTTTTGGGAGTATCATGCATCTGATGTACCCTATTTTCATCCTAGTTAGGTAACAGGGCATTTGCATGAGCAGGTGCTTTGGCTCAAGAGCTTCTCAGGCTACAAGTGAATGGAAGGCACCCGCGTGACAACATGACAAGTCCAGGTGAACCATGACAGACTCAGAAGCAACTTCCTTCCTGCACATGACAAAAGGGAGTTTCCCAGGAAGACTTTCACATTCATCTGCTAAATCATCCCCATTCTTTTTCCCTTGATGATCTCAGCCTGCTCTTCTTTCTCCTCTGACAGCTTTTCCCTCCAGCCCCTCTGTTGGAGGTTGATACTTTCCTGAGAAGCCCAATTTCTTCTCAGCTGCCTTTGCGCTGAAACCAAGATTTGAAGGGGAGCCTCAGGAGAGGGAGGGAGCAAAGTACGACACATTCAAGCTATAGTGAAATGACATATTCATCACAGCTAATGGGGGCCCACATGGCACCCCAACTCGATGCTGCCCCACTGCCCATCTCCCAGCTAACTCTGCTGGAGTTTTTCCCCTGCTCCCCTCCCCATGTTTCTGACGGTGTCACTCCAAGCGAAGTGGCTGATCTGATTGGCGAGAGAACACGAGGGGTGTCAGAGAAGGTGCTCACAGACATTTCTTGGCTGCCTCAAGGAAATAAAGGCCATCGCTGAGCCTGTCAAAATGATTAATCGCTTACAGGGAATGAGAGGGAGGAGGGAGAGGGAGGGAAAAGAACGGGAGGAAGGAGAAGAGAAAGACAGATGGGATGGGGAGAGCTATAAACAAATAGCAAAAGCAGGAGATACAGGACTGCCTCTGTGCTGGCAAGGAATTGGAAGCAAGAGACCCCAGGCTGTGCTTGGAGTGAACTGGTGGCAGATGAATGGCTCCTTCACAGCCCTCAATTCCACTTGGAGATACCTACCTCAGGTGTGCACCACTCCCAAGCAGAGGCTCAAAGAGCACTAAGGCCTGCTCCACCAGAGCCAGTGTCAGCCCAGACAGCCCAAGTAACATGGCCCTGTGACACCTTAGTTCTGCAAATCTCTGCAGCTCCCATGAGCTGACAGACCAGAAGCATATCACTTCAAATGCCAAGCAAGGCCTGGCCTCCAGCTCCACAGGCTGTAGTGGCTGGCATTTGACCCAAATACCCACCAGCACTAGTAATTCTTTGCTGCCAGAAGGATTTTAACCCAGTGAAACACAGATGGTTGGGAGCAGCTTCTGAATGTCAGAGGTCCTGGCAGGGGAACTTGCAGCAGAATCAGCCCATTGCCTGTGGTACTAATCTCTTCCACAGAAACTACCCCCTTGGATGCTATTATAACCCCACGTGCCCTCTCTGTGGGCATAGGGACTGTCCTTTTATAGAAGCAAACTATTTGACCTCACCCCTTTAGCTGCTTTCAGCTCAGCTCCAGCCCCTCACACAGCTCACTGCATGAGGCCAGCAGCACTTAAGCAGCTCAAGGGGCACAGAGCTTGCAGCAGATCTTGTAACACAGATTACTTACACACAGGAGAACCTCCCTTCCTGGCTTCCCAAGAGGTTAAGTCACATCCAAAGGTCTTCCCCATCAAGGCATTCAACAGCAAATCCTAATTATTCAGGGGAAAAAAAAAACCAACACAGCTGACACTGAGACAAAAGTCACACTTGTGCTCCAGTGACATTTCCTACAGCAAGGGCAATGCCCTGCCATGTCAAAGTCTGGGATTGCTCAGGGTTTGCTGCAAGTTTGTGAAGTGAATTCTGACCCCACTACCTACTACACCACAACCTACCTTCTCTCTCTACGAAGAGCATGAGGTCCACTCCTCCAAATGTAAACAAGCACTTAAAATGTTGCTGTGAATGAGAAGCAGCCTTCTTCTTGTGTTCAAGAGGAAATAAAAGAATATGTTTCTGACATATGTCCCCATCCTGAGCAATGTGACCAGTGATTCTCCTAACTTCTGTCATGTTGAGCTCTGGATGAAAGCCCTGCTAGATCCTGTCCTGAGATCTGTTTTCTCTTTCATTTGAGTTCCTGTGGTGAACACTAGCCACGGGAAGAGGCTGAAAATCCAAGCTGCTGTCATTTGTCTGAGCTCAGAGCCAGCTGGGAATGAGACAACATGGCTTCAGCTCTCTCCTTTGTATTTCCAGTCACAGAAAGAATAATCACCCTGATGGAGACCTTCACCTCAAGTAAATGACCCAGCCTTGCAAAGCCAGGAACTGTCACGGAAATCAATGGATGCAGTAAGCTTAAGTCTTCAGATGAACCAACCAACATTGTACACCCCACAAATGGTCTGTCATGCCCTCTCCCAGGTTATAGAGCTGTTGATTTAATCAGAGGCAATGCCTCTTCATGCAATCTATACCGAAACGTTTAACATGAAGAACATGGATGACAGCTGTAGGGAAAACAGGTAACACAGATTTCATATGGACGATAATTTGATGAAAGCCCATAAAACCCAAACCAACACATACAGTGGATTGTGCACGACCGGATGATGAGGTAAGACAGCAAATGACAGACACAGAGAAGTCACCACTGCCTTCTTTTCTTTACCTGTCATGCAGTCCATGAGGTTCTTCCTTGCTCTTGTAGAAAATGCCATTATCAGGAAAAGAGCCTGGAACTGCTTTCATGTTGCCTATCCTAAGCTTTCTGCATGCCAGTCAAGACCCCTGCCTGCTCTCTTCCACACCACAAACTGCATGCAAGATGTGGAGAAAGGAGACAGAAAATTTAAGATGTTGTTTCTGTGTCTTTTTGCTGTCAGTTTGTGGCCAGGCACCAAGATGGAAGCGCAAGGTGTCAGTGGGGGAAGGACTGGTCTCCCAGATTTGCCCTCTCCCTTACTAAGTAGGTATCTGAGAATCACTGAACAGGACTGGAAGGATTTTGCCATGCTGCCTTCCTTCCCAAGCTTTCCAAGACATAATACTCTTTGCTGTTCTGTACCTAGGTAGATGGGTCTGTGGAGCAACAGGAGCACATAGTTATGCATCTTGTGGACTTCACTGTGGCTCTAGTGGCTGCCTCCATTGTTTGTGGGATATTCTCCCCCCCTTCCCTCCTTCTAACAAAGATTCTGATTAATGATCGCTCATTCCTAATTGTCAAATTTCTTTTCCTTCATCCTGTGTCTAATCACCAGTGACAGAAGCCATTACGCAAATGAGAGCAGACGACTTCCCACAACTGTTCTCGTTGGTAAAAGCCTTGTAATTTAAAGCTCTGATTTGTAGAGGAAAGCTGCGTTTCCCCAAGGCGTCCGGGCATCTGTTCCACTTACACTCCAAGAGCCTCCACTTCCGCTCCCTCCCCCCACAATTAGTCCTCTGCTTGCAACAAATATTTGACTTTTCAAGGCAGTAATTAGAACTTACTTTGCATGTGTTTGTCACAGTAACAGCATCTTTCCCTTTCCTTCCAGGCAGCACCAATGCAGAGAAGTGCCCAGGGAAGATGGTGGCTTCAGGCCTCCCAAGGACATTGATGGGAGAGGTGCTTTCTGTTCCGAAACAGGAACAGAAGATGAAGACCAGAAGAAGCAAGAGTGCAAGGAAGCTTCTCACACACAGGAGACAGAAATGTATTTCTCTAACTGTAAAAACATATGAGCAAAGGCAGCACCTCTGCTGCAGTTGCTGCTCTGCTCTGCTTCCAGGCCTGAGACCATGCATTAACAAAGGCCTGCCAGGAGATTGCTGAGAGCACTGCCCCCATTCTAGGGCTTTAAAGCACAGTTGGCTGTGTTCAAGGTCAGCTTGGTCATTGATGAGAGCTGTTGCAAACAAAAGAAGTCTTGGCCCAGCCCTGCCCCTCTCTCAAGAGCTGCTCTGATGCCAAGGGTGCCCCCCAGCTGAGTTAGACTGCCCCTGCACTGCAGCTGTGTCTGATACCTCCTCAGTCCAGGCCTGATCCTCAATTATTGGCTTTGCCTTGGACTTAATTTATCATTCCATATTTCCCTAAGCTGAGCATGACCCTGATCAACAAGGGGGTGAACAAGTGGATCAGTTCAAAAACCCACACACTTCTCTTTACACAGGGAAGATCCTGCAGCTGTGATTTACAAGGATTAAGAATTCTCCTCAGAAGAATCCCACTTTTTAAGGACAGGGAAATGAGGAGAAAAAAAAAAAAGAAGAAAGGTATTAAAGGACCTAAGTTAATAAAACAAGAAAAAGACTAAAAGTACAAGCAAAAAATCTTGGCCTCTGACCTAGTTTTCAAATGACACAGTGCTCATCCCTCAGTTTCCTCTGCTCTTTGCACAACCTAAACATTTCTGAGCCTTGTGGTGCCACCTGTACATTACCCAAGAGGCAAGTGCAGAGCAGAAAGGATCAGACATAGCAGCTCACAAAGTTTGGTGGAACAGAAGCAAGGGTGTTCAGAGATGATGAGCCCAGCAGGCACAGAAGGGAAGGGTGAGCACCCACAGTCAGACTTCCTGCACTTGGCTTTCCTACTCCCTTCACATTCACCCTGTCCCCCAAGGGTGTGAGGAGAGAATGCCATTTGGGGTAACCCAGGCTGAGGCATCTCTCTCTCCCACCATGCCAACATACCTCACCTACTATTCAACTCCTCCCTATTTTACTACATCTTAGCCATTTGTTCAAAATTAGTGAACATTTCACCAGTGGTTAGATTTCAAGATTGCTGTAGAGTTAATATTACCATAAAATAACTTGTGTTTTCTAGGTGGAGAGGACTTCACCTCCCAAGGCTACTAACACACAGCACAGGTACACACAGGAAGCTTCCCCCCAAAATCTCTGTGACAATTAATTGACTTATTAGGCCTGGTTCATTAGGTGTAGTTTGCACCATCACCCAGTCAGTGACCAGAGTAGTGACACCATTGAGGTCAGCAGGGAGGAGAATTTTTCCCTTCCCACCAACATTTCTTGTTGACAGGGTACAAGGACACCACCTTATTCCCAGCTTTCCTTTCAGGCTTATGGAGGTAGTATGGAGAAAGTTGTGGAGACACATAATAATGCAATTGGTATTGCTGTTTTGAAGGCAGTCCTGGAGACCAACAGCCTTCACCAGACAAGAACACAAGTGGAGTTGTCAGACTGAAAAATTATACACACATGTCCTTACAGAGCTCTTACACACAGCCACTTACAAAATAAAAGCCACACCATTCTGTTGTTCAACATTGGTTGTATTTAAGAACTACACTTCAGAAGGTACCATGTGTTTGTCACACCCCACCCCCTGCACACACACCCCTAGCAGAGAACACACAGCTTCCCAATACCATGGCAAGGGGCATTGAAAGCACAAGGTGAAAAGGGAAGGGGGGGAGTCAGTCCATCAGTGCATTGTAAATGAGCTTTCACAAAGTCAAGTGCAGCAAAACCTGTTCAGACACTTTAAAAGTTAGACCTTTGGCAAATAAAAGAAAAAAAAAAGGATCCTAAAAGTTCTGTAAGTACCATTCTCTCTCCACATGGGATATGATCTCCCACCCTGAGCTTCAAGAGTTGATGGTGTCTAACAAGCAGTACTGAAGACTACCATGTGCTGAATAAATAGCACAGAAATGGGATTTAATTTGAGCATCTTTCAATAAAGGGCATGTGCCCATGATTCCTGGGAAGGCCTTGCTTTTGGCCAGTTAGAAGCTTCTTCCCCAGTTGTCCAAAGGCTGTGCATTGATAAGCATCCAGCTGAGTGACCTTCGTCTGGATCTGACCATAGCTCTGGAGAGTCTGCCACATGGCAGTCAGACTACTCAGTGACACGTAGTTCTTGAGCAAGGACCCTGTAGCTGCCAATTAAACTTCATTTATTCTGACCAGTAAAGGAGCCAGAAAACTTGCCTCAGGACCTCCTGTTTGAGAAGCCTTTCACTTTTGTGAAAGACAAGCCCACTACAAGTGGTGCATGAGCTGTCCCAGCAAAAGATGGGACCCGAGACCAAAGATGGAGCACTTATCAAATAGCATGTTACACTTTTATCAGAACCCACATCAGAACAAGCCCAGCACAACAGGGAAAATACTGGGAAGTCTCAACAAAACAAATTCTACACTTTCTGGGATGAGACACGTGGGCTATAAAACAGCTTCTCCCACCTCTACCTCTTGGGACCCATTACAACCGCATCAAAAATACAAGACCTTTGCACTACCCCCCAAACCAGGGACAGCAGTGCAGCACACCTCAGGGAATAAAAAGCCAGCTTCCACCTAAGGCTTCTGCATGGAAGAGGAGAAGGAGGAAAGCAAAGTTATTTTTCAGGGTGATTACTAAGGACTCAAACAGAGGTTGTCACTTCCCAGTCTGCCATGTCAAGTCCCGGAACACAAAAAGGATCAAGATAAACTTAATCACATTTAAACAAAAAGCCCTGAACTCCTTCACATGACTGTACAAGGAAGAGAACCACACACTGGCATGGATTTAACTGATAGACAGGAGCCACACAAAATCACACAAACACGCGCACCTGTGCGCAGCCACACACGCTTGAGTTCTTGCAGTTTCAGTAAAAAGGGCACTTTCCTGCCTTAGTCTGAGGAGCCAGCACCCCTGGTGGGGAGATGTGAGGCTCTGTACCTATCTGACACTGTGTTTTGACAGTTGAGCTCAGCATCCCTTGGAAATTTAATTTTAAAATGTGGCTTAATCATTCAAGACTTGGAGAGTGCCCTGGCATTTATGCAGCTCCCTTCATAATGCTACATCCCCTTTCAACCATACTGCAGCTTCAGAAGAGCAGGAGAGAAGCCTTCACTCCCCAGAAAAAGCTGTCAGAAAGGAGGTTTATCTAGACTCATACAAGACAGATGTTATTTGGAGAGCATAGGATTTGGTGCTCACACACTAGGTAAATTCATTCTCATCTCTACCCTGTACTACATCCAAAGCGTAGATGTCTTAGGTTGAAGTAACTGAATCATTTGTCCAGTTGCTCAACACACACAGGCCATCTCACATGTTCCTTTCCATTAATACAAAAAGGTGCCAGAGTTGAGCAGGGACAGGTCCTCTAACAACAGAGGACTGTGAAATCTAACATTTCCCAGCTTATATCCACTGCGGGCACCAACACACAAACACAGCCAGGAAGTCCAAACCCCATGAGGCTGAGGAAACAATATTGCTCCTGGGTATCCTCCAAGCTCTTCTTCATATGCCTGAAAATCCTGAAGTAACACATCCAAGTGCCAGAAGCCATGCTCCTTGTTGTGGCCAACAGGGCAGAGGGAAGAAAATAAACAAGTTAGTGAGCATGAATCCAGCTTCCAATAAGTGCAGACTCTTTCTTGGGAGGTTCAGTTAGATGAGAGTGGAGGATGAATAGGGTACTAATGGTTTTGCAGTTCCAGTAGCCCCTTTATTGTAGTGGGGCCAGGATAGGCCAGGAAACCCATCAGTCTGTTAAGTGCTGCGTGCAATACTAGCGCTCAGTATCTTCCATTGCTTGTGAACAAAGCAGCTCCAACATCAGCCGGGGCACTAGGCATTAGTCATAGCGGCCCTTAATCATCATATTCAACAAGGGACCCACCTGTTCAAAGCAGAAACAGGTCATTAGCCAGGACAGTTACACGGAAATGGCAGTACACAGCCTGCTCCCTCTGCATCACAGAGCCCAAGATATACCTAATCACTTTCAGAGTATTTTCTAGATAAACACTGGGGCACACACAAACATGTTCTTAAAATATCCTACCGAAACTGCAGGGTTCTCTGTCAACACCAGACTTCAGGTGACACCAAAACATTCCATCCAGAGTAGAAACATGTTGAAACGTTTTCACTTCCCACCCAACATTTGTGATTTCTAAGTAGATGCTATTAAAGGGCATCAATATTGGGTTGTTTTTCAGGGCAGAGAAGGAACATTCTCACTCACTGAATGCTCTCTGGTCCCTGGGGTCAGTAAGAAGAGGGGCTATGACTGATGATTTTGCTAAGGTTTTTTTTTTTCAGTCAAGACCACTCCCACATCTCAGCACTGCCTGATCACATAGGGAAGTTCAGAATGCTATGGCAGTAAAACAATCTCAGGGGAAAGGCTCAAGAGGAGTTTCTGCACAGTGGTAATGATTAAAGACCATGAAAACATTTCTATCCTTGACCTGCATTTCCACTTTCAGATGATCACATCTTCAAAGGCATACTTTTAGTACCTCAGTCTTTTTAGACTTAGTACCTCAGGGATTTTTTTTGATACTCCAGATGGTTAAGATTGCAAGGAATTCAGAGATGAGCAAGACACATGTTAAAGACAAAGCACATGACTTAATAGAGGAGATTTTTGTTATTTAAGAGACTTGGATTCAACAGGTGAAACAGTTTCATTTTTTTTGCAAATAATGGGTATCGTTGCTGCACAGAAGGCTAAGGAGTGTTTGGGAGCAACACTTTCCTGGAAGTGCCCAAGGTCAAAGTACATTTTTTCCCACATACAAGAACAGCTACATCATTGTTTGTAGTGGTCCTTTCCAGAATTATAATTTTAAAGAGCTTGCCTTTTTGTAAGCAAATGACCTTCTGAAAACTGCAGGAAGAACCAGCAAAAGAGCAATCCTGCTTTCTGCCACCCTCACTGTGGCACCTGGAGACCCAAGTAGCTGTCATCTCAAGTTTTGCATTATGCCTTAACAATTTCAACATCAGTGGTGGTTCTTTTCCATACCTCTTGTGGATTTCCTAAGGCTTCTCCTAACATCTTCTCAATGTTTCTCATTATTGCCACTTTCTGATGAGCCTTTAATGGATACTCAATTCTCTTTGGGGTTGGGGCACCCTGAAATATCAAAAAGAGCTCATTTGCATGCTTCCTGTATTGGCAGCTTATTCCACCTTCCCCCAGTCACCCAGCTCTTCACACACACAACTCTGAAAAGGAAAAAGTAGCTCCCAGAAGCAAAGGACTTGGTGGCACAAAGTTCTCATATTTGACAGTGTGTGACAATACATCTCTACCTGAAAAAATCCTCTGGGATGGAGCTATGCAAGCTGCACTTGTACTCACCTTGTACCAGAAGTTCACAGTGATGGTAATCCCCCCATTCAGGAGAGACTCAATGTGGTGCCACCTGCATGGAAATCACATAAAAAAAGAAAAGAAACTATTGCTGTAGCTTATAGTGAAATACCTTGGATGATGAATTCAGACACCACTAGACAAGCCTTGCCTTATACCTCCTGCATTAAGATCTCAAAACTTCTGCAAAGCTCTCCTTATTTAAATATGGATCCTTTTCTCATACATGTTAGTGAGTACATGTACAATTAATGTGGTGTCAGGGAGAATTACTATTCCCATCCAATGGACAGGAATTAGAAGCACACTGGCCCAAGATATCACTGAAAATATCACAGTTACTGGAGAAGTAAAAACAAAATACTCTTAAGAGCCAACCCAACACTAAGTGGAAAGTATTTTAAACTATTAGTTTTCATCATAGTGAGGTCCCACCACCCTTCTTACCAGTACATGGGTATGTAGAGCACATCCCCAGGACCCACCACCGTCTCATAGCCAACCACATTCCGGAAGTTTGGAAACTTCTCATAGTCAGGATTGTCAAAGTCCACCTAACAGAAGAAAACATTAAGAAACTCAGGAGAACTTCCTACAATGACAGTTCTCATTACTGGCTCTCACTGTCAAATCATCCTGGTCTTCCCTACACAGCTTTTACATTCCCATTAGTATCTTCACTTTATTGTGAGGTCCTGCAGTACCCTTCAATTTGTCTGTCAGCAAATCTGTGTTTGACCAAGGGATCAATGAAACAGAACAGAGAAGGCAGCAACTGCCACCCCGTTGTGCTATCAGTAAAAAGGTTTTTATGGCCCTAGCACTTACAAGTCAGGACCAGACATAAACAGAAAACCACCAGGTCTTCCACCAATGCATTCCCTACTTAACAAACCTGAACAGAGGTTTTGCAAAAGCTCAGGAAGTGTTTTGCAGCCTTAATTCCAGTGCAGCTTCCTCCCACCTAGCATCTTTACAAATGCCCATTTACGGCATGGTGCAGAGAACAGATCTGCTACTCTCACCTGGCTCTGTCTGTCACACGGATGGTGCACAGGATAAGGGTAGAGGCATTCAAACTGATCAGGAGGAAACAGGATACACCTCTTGTAACCCTTAATCTGAGCAAAGAAGTTCTGTTGCTCGTCATAATGAGCTGGTGTCACATTCCCTACACAGAGAAAAGAGATAATTAAGACACTTTCATGTACAGGTATGAAAAAGAAGCAAGTTATATTCCTTTCTAAAGACAGAAAATATACTCCTACATATTCAGAAACTAAACAAGGAAAATGACAATAAGAATGTTACAAACTGAGCACTCTATCAGTCAGCCTTTATTGAGCAGTTGCTACTCCACTTAATTTCTGTTCCAAATTCATACTCAGCAACTTATGCTCTACAGGATTAGGATTCCCAGCTTGTTTCTATGAACAGCAGATGCTGAATGCTGATGGGAAGCTTTTTCATAAAACATTTTGTTTAAATGACAAGTTGTGGAACAGACTGTCAAAGATTATTAGTCTAGAGAAAAAGAGTTCAATGGTTGGATTTGAAAAAAAGTCCTACAAGTTTTGCAAGAAAACAAGTGAGCAATCTCTGTCACTGGAGCTCCCAATAGCCCCTGCTCAAGTCTGACTAACAGTGCTTGACTGTTGCCCCCGGATCTTAAATTTAATTAAATCTTAAAATACAGTGGGGTATTTTGTACCTCTCAACTGTTTTTCAGGCTGTTTGCCTGAAAATTCAGATATTACTCTCTTGGCCTGCAAGAATTAAGATAACAGTTAACCCCACAACTCCATTAAATAGATCATGCAATCACATGCTGCTCTAAAGACATTCCTTTTTCCAGCACATCCTGGTTCAAGACAATTCCTTGGCTCTTGTGCATCACTTGTTAATAGGATTTTAGTGATTATATGGCCTGTAAGGAAGTGTTGGTCCACTGATTTTATATTTTGTTCTCTCAGCTAGTAAAACAAACTACTGTAGGTTGAGTGTGACTTGGTGCAAAGGGGAAAAAACCATCCAAGCTGTGTAAGTGAACAATTATAATTGGATATGTTGGCCACATTGATTATAGGCCCTCCCACTTCACAGAACTCTGTACATTTCTTGCCCAGTTATTGAGATTACTCTCTAAAAGAATGTTCTCCTTGTCAACAGCCTAGTGGTACCTCTGTCTTTTAAGTCACCTGCCTCTAAGTCAGGCTCCACATGGATTTGGAATTCTATTCTCTCCAGATACTTTTAGAATGCACCCATCTTCAAGTTTCCCACTGTCCTCTAGCCTTTCAAGAAAAAAAAAAAATCCAGTCTTAATCAAAAGAGAATTCCTCCTCACAGTGCACTAGCTCAATAAGAAAAAAAGGCTTCACAAAATCATCACATTTCCTCCTGAGCAGACATTGGGCATACTCAGAAAAGCCCAGAAGTCTAACACTGTTCAACTTGCAAACCTTTCTGCTTTTTGAACCTGCAAGCTTTGACCTTTTTAAATCTACAGTGCCTGAAGCATGCAAACAGTGAACAGATCCCAGGATATGATAAGTAGTTACTAGAAACACAGTCCCACCAGCATCACACTGAGCCATTCCATGAGCACATTACATTCAGGCATTCACAGTACATCCCTGGCAAAATACAGACTATTCTTTTCCTTGTTTCCTCTTTATAATCCAAGTTAAGGTGTGACAACAGTCTCCTCCCAACACAAAGCTTTAAACTATCTCCTCTGAAGGAATACAAAGAAACTAGGGGAAAATCCATTTGAAAGACCTCCTGGAACTGAAATAAGAACTGCTGATGCAATTTTCTCCCTTTCTCCTCCAACCTGAGGAAATTATTTACCTTCCATGCCAATAAGAAGCAAGTTAGAAGTCAGTTGACCCCAGCCACGTTTCCCTTGCTGTTTGTTAATCCAGTTCCAATTGAAGCCAAGGAAATCCACCACAATCTTCCTTCCAACTGTGTCATTCAGTGTTTGCTGTAGATATAGCCTGAATTGTCCAAAAGAGAAAGCAGAAATCAAGCATTAAGCTTTGTCATGAACACAGACATACTCTGTCTCTTCAGAAAGATTTCAAAACAGAGAAGTACTTCCTAGAGATTCTGTTCTATCACTATACAGCTTCAACACCTGTGGAAGGAAACAGTTTCAGAAAGTCCCCGAACTTTGCTGTAAGGTTTCCCAGTATAGAGGAGAACAGATCTTGGTTCAACTTGAACAATTACAAGGGAAAAACATAATTTTAAGGAGGAACAACCCTCTTGCAGGGCAAGAGGAGGAAACTCTAAACAGACTGGCCATTATCAAATATGTTCATGTCTAATCCCTAGATGAATGTCACCCCTCTAATTCACCTGCAGTACAAGTTACTTCTTCTAGCAGAACTACATGAGGGAAGAAGGGGGCTCAGGAGAGCCTGCACATTTCAATGTCAAGTTACTTAAAGCCATGTTTACATTTAGACACAGAGGATCAGAGGAATCATCTGTACCAACAATCACAGTATTACAGACTGCTTTCTGCAGCGCTGGAAGAAAATGCATTTTTGAGAGCAAGGATTGCATTTTCTCTTGGAAAAAGCACACCCAAAGCTGAGAAAGAAGAGAAATGCACAAATGACAACTGGGTACAGTGTTGCTTCCAATTACAACACAATTAAGCATCTGTAAATCCTTTTAGAGGACTGTGACTGAAAACACTAAGGATTTAAGTACCACTGCTGACAGTTATATTCCATGTCCACTTGAAGCTCCTCTCAGTAACTTACAGGTCTGTTAGTGGCACAGGCCATCACCACCAGCACACACCATGTACACAACCTGGCCTCGTGTTTCCCAAAGAGGGTTAGCTCCAGCTGCCTTGGGATTCTGTGGGAAAACCTAAATGCCACAGCCTGTACCTCTTCAGCAGACAAGCTTCTCTACCAATACCACAGTGTGCCAAAAAAAAGTGACGCTTAATTCTTCCTCTATACAAATCTTGCCTCACACACAGGAGGAAGAAAATAAATAAACTCCCACAGCCAGTGTGAACAGTTTGTTTGGTATGACTTTTCCACTAAGGTAACAAGGCTGCTGTCCACTAGAAGCCCTGCAGGAAAAGCAGGATTATTAAAAAAAAAAAAACAAAAAGTCCAAAATGTTCAAGACATGTTAATCATCAACACCCACTGAAGAGAAACGTAGCCCCTACTTAGGTCTGAAGAAACAGAGAAGCCTCCACATGCCACATATCACTTACCTCTCAGCACTCCCTTTTTGTTGGATTTCTTTGAGTCTGTCCACAAACTCGGCAAACTTCATTTCTTCCCTACTTGACTTGGGTTTGAAGTTCTTAAAATTGGCCATTTTCTTCTCATCATAGTACAAAAACTTGTGTGTGCTGGCACTATACACTGAGAAGTCCCCATTGCCAATGTTTTCCTGGAGGTAGTCCAGGTCCCATTTCAGAGCAGGATAAACCAGATTCGTATCTGTCAGCACCACTGGCTCCTGGAGAGAAACAGGAAGTTTATTGATTCAAAGACCTCCTGAACTTAAGAATGAACACATTCATTATTGCACCCACAAAAACTCCCTTTCAAAATGGGGAATTGGAAAAGGCATTTGAAGTAATCATATACCTTGTTCTGGGGAGAAAACCAAGCAATACATGATAGGAAGTTTTAAGAAAGTGATGGCCTGGGGTTACAGTAAGCTCCTGGTAGCAACGGGACAGATTGCACTATCTACTTAGCCAATCTCTATCAGCGAGGTTAGACAAACACCAGCTGGCAACACTTCTGGGCCTGCTTGGTCCTGCCACGTAGCCAGGAGACACAGTAGATTCTGGCTGGTCACTTCCAGCCTCAGCTGTGAAGGGGTAAATGCCAGCAAAAAGATCCCTCTGAATCCAGAAACAGAACTCATCTCTTTTCTCAGAGGACTGCAAATAATCAGCCATCAAAAAACTGACCATCTCTTCTGCAGCAAAAAAAAGAACCGTTACAAAACAAAGACAAAGGACATTGCCTATCTCCTCATCTACCAGTAGTAAGCAACCTAACCAAGGCAGCACTGTGCTGCCAACCTGTGCACACACAACTTCCTTTCTTGCAAACTTTCCTTAAAAAACCCAACTACCAAACCAACTACCAAACCAACTACCAAACCAAGTACCAAACCGAGACTGAGCTGGTATAGAACCAACATGAGACCCACCACTGCAAAGGAACCTTTACATCTGTGGTCGCTCGCGCTTAAAAAACGATCAGTACGTGCCCAGGGTTTTACACGAAGTTCCCATAACTTCCATCCCAACAAAGGGTTTAAAACAAACGTGTCCTGCGAATTTCACAACTCAACGCTGTAGCACTGAAGAAAAATGTCCACTGCAGCAGAGAGGAGCGGGACAGCGGCTACAGCGGAACCCGCGCGGTACCCCGGACGGACAGGGCCGGGATGAGGAGGTCACTGCGCCCGGGATCCCCCTCACCTCGTTCTCGATGAGCTCCTCGGCGCGGGGGTCGCTATGGCTGAGCCGCGGGATGGGCCGCGTCTCGAAAGAGTAGCGGCGGAACTGGGAGTCGTTCCAGCCGGGCCCTGCCGCCACCGCCGGGCCCTCCCGGCAGCCCGCGGCCGCCGCCGAGGAGGAGCAGGAGGAAGAGGAGGAGGAAGAAGAAGAAGAGGAGGAGGAGGAGGACGAGGCCGCCGCCATCGCCGCCTCCACCGGAGAAGCCGTACCGAGGAAGGCGGAAGCGGAAGCTGCGCACCCATGGCAACGCCGGAAGCGGAGGGCGAAGGCGGAGGGCGGAGGACCATGGAGAGGGCGGAGGACCATGGAGAGGGCGGGAGAGAGCGGCGGCGGCCGCTGCAGCGCCCCCGCGGGCGGCGGCTGCAGGGGCTCCGCTGCCCGCCCTTCGCCTGCTGACCCTTTTCAAGGCTCTCGGACCCCCCTGGGAGCTGGGAAGACCCGCTGCAGGAAACAGAAAGGATCGTCTCTGCAGCCTCGTTGCCGGGCTGTGCCGCCCCGCACGCCTTCAGCCGGCAGCCCCTTCCCCTTAAAGGCGGCGGAGCAGGGGAAGCGCTGCCCCTCGGGCATTCCCATTGCCCTGATGGAGACAGCGCTGCCCGCTGCTCCGTCTGCCTACGGGAAATGCACTGCGGAGCTCTGCGCCGGAAAACGAGAAGGTTAATTAACACTTGCTAAAAAAAAAACCCAAAACAAGCAAACAAACAAACAAACAAAAGTAGCACTCTCTGGTGCAACTAATACTTAGCCTGCGATGGCGACTACATCATTTTAGCAGGGTTTCATGAACTGTGTGACTGAAGTGGAGCTGTTGAATTGTTTTCTTATTGTATGTTTATTATGTGAGACAAAGTCTACATTTGGCTTTTAATCTGCAAACAGCAAGAATGATGATTGCTATTTCCCAAGAATGCACGCCACATTAGGCATCAGCTCTGGAGAAAATGTTGGTCTCTGGCATTCGGTGGTTTGCATTTTACAGTAGCTGGGATTTGTTTTGCTTGTGCAGAACTTTGCTTTCATGAGAATAATGCAATTTCCCTTTGTCCTTCCAAAATTTATTAATATAATTAGTTTCTAGGGAAAAGAATGCCCTCTCACCTTTTAAATCTACAGCACTTCTGCTGTACAGGTTAACAACATTTTTTACAGTGTATTTGCAAATATATTTGGGTGCTTAGGAAACTTGAAACACAACTGTGGAAAACTCAAACATAATTCAGGAAATAAATACCCAGTGGTGAAGAACTGATGTAAGAAGCAGGTGACCACAATCCAAGTGAGGCCTGAGCCCAAGTCAATGGGAGCCAAGGTCCCCACTTCCAGTGCTGTCCCCACACTGCTGTCCCCACAGCACTGTGCGCTGCAGAGATGGGCACCAAATGCTGCTCCATGGAAAACAGCAGCAGCATCTGCACTGGAAGGTTGGGCTTTATTAGATATTAGATTAGATTAGATAACTTTATTAGATAACTGAGTAACTTCACTGCATACTCGTTTGCAAGGGAGTTGGGTGAATTAAGACACCATCCCTAAAAAGACATCCATAGGCCTTTCTTTGGGATAACTGAAAGGATCCCGTTCTTTATCTGTGACAAAACCCTCATCTCAGGCATGCTGTATCTCAGATATATTTTTGTGGTTCATCACTATCTTAATTCAATTATTAGGTTTAAAATTAATGTTGTTATTAGAGGGAATAGCTTTAATGACAAATTGTCTGTGATAGTTTTTGAGCTGCAAAGGTTTATAATGTAAATCGTTACAGAGACATTAGCCATTATGGCTGATGTGAATAACTGAAGGAAAATGAGTTCAACTACCACAGAGTTTACATAATGAAATAAACTGCAAAATCCTTTAATGCTCATATTGATTTTATTTACAATAATACATTGGTTACATTTGAGGAATTACATTGCTAAATTAACATGCCATTTCTGCTGTCCACCTTCCCATGGCTCCATGGAGATAAGACGATTACATTTGGGTATCGAATAATAATATTGATACCGATACAAAAGGCGATTTGCATAACGCCGTCGGGCACGGTATCGATCCGATTGAGCATCGATCCGGCTGCTCCGCAGGAAGCTCCCCGCGTCTGGAAGGCAGTTCTTGCCATAAATTCCCATTGCCCCGCTTCAGACGATGGCGGACAGAACGAAACACCGCCCGGCTGCCTTTTCCGTCCAT